>ML675642.1:1262886-1381483 GCA_007922155.1 Mesoclemmys tuberculata
GCTGGCTGTACCCGGTAGTGACACCAGCACCCGGTGAGCGCCCCCTGCTGGCTGTACCGGGTAGTGACACTAACACCCAGTGAGCGCCCCCTCCCCCACTGGCTGTATGGGGCAGTGACACCAACACCCGTGTGAGCGCCCCCCGCTGGCAGGGCAATGTCATTGTTAACCTTGGTGCGATGAAGGCATGTGTTGTGTGCTGGCCAGCTGGGGTGGGCTTCCTTCTCCTTCCTTCACGCAAACTCCCTGCTTGGCATCAGCTCACAGAGGGGTCGGCCCCTCCATGCCAGGACGGAGGCTGGGCAGGGCGGGCTCCCTGGGTGCTGGGGTTGCCACCTCCCCTGGACTGTGCATCTCCCTTGGGGGACACCGACCCCCACCTCTGCACTCTTGGGCTGCTCTTGGGGAGTCATCCGCACCTCACATCCCTAGCCGGGAGCCCCCCAGTGCTGTGGCGTGTGGCCCTGGGAGGCAGTGTGGTTCTCTGGTTTGATTGGGGGCTGGGAGCCAGGACTCCTGGGTTCTTTCCGATCCACTGCCACTGACGTGCTGTTGATCTTGGGCTAGCCATTCCCTGGTTCTGTGTCTCAGTTGCCACCGGAACATTTGGAGACATAATTAAGCTCTCAGTGAAGCATCTGGGAGCCCCTTGGTCAAAGACAAAGCATCCGCCTCCCCCAGCTACGGGGGGAAGTTTGCCCTGAAATGCCCCCTGCAAGAAATCACTAACTAGCCCATGTGGGCTTGCAGGCTCTCAGCTAGTGCCCTGGTGATAAATGCACAAGCAAGGAGCCTATTTTTCTAGCCGCCTGTCAGCTCGGGAGAGAGAAAAAGTTCCCACCAGACGCGGCCTGCACGGAGAGAATGAGCAAAGAACTTTTTCATTGAAAATCCTGTCCCGGCCTGGCCGGTGCCAGGTGATATATTGCAAGGTCTGATGAGAAACGTGCCTCTGAACGGAGCTCCAGGTCAGGGGACGGAGGGAGCGTGCAGAGCCTGGGAAGCCGGAGCCAGGCAGATCTCGGAGGCTGGGGTGGGAATGGCACTCGACAACCCGCAGAGTAATTGATCCGGAGGCCAATTTGCAGCAACTAAATATTTGGCTTGTGCGCTGCGATCGCACGGCTCCTGCTCAAACAGACTTCAATTAAAGCAGACGGATGGAGTGAGGGAGCGCGGCCGCTTCGCCATGTGAGCTGCAGGCGCCGGCCCATCGATCGCAGGATCTTTAGCGGTGTCACTGCTCTCGCTTGGGCAAGAGAGAATTTGCTTCCTCCCCGGGAGATGGCCCCAGCACCCGCCCTGCTGCAATTTGCTACTGCCGGCCATGGGCCCAGGTGGGGGGCAAAGATCCTAAGGGAAAGGAGTGGCAGGGCCAGGCTGACTGAGGCCCCGGGGTGTGGGTAACTCAGCATGAGCAGGGTGGAGCAGCCTCGGGCAATGGATGCAGGATCGGAGCATTGGGTCCTCCCATCAGGCGCCCTGTTCCAACCCCTTGCTCCAGTACCCCCTGCTCCCCCGGCCGAGAGCAGGCCCCCTTAGCTCCCCATCCTGCCCCTGCCAGATCAGCGCCTTGGTCCATAGAGCCCCGGGCCTCTTCCCACCACAGCCAGTGCCACTGCCAAGAAAGGAACCCAGCCTTGAGCTGCACATGGGGGTGGGGGCATCTCCCCCGCAGCTCCTGGGACCCACTCAGCTCCCTGCAGCCGGGGACTCCCAAGGGGGAAATTCCTGCAACAAGCGGGAGAAGTTCCAGCTACGTGTGGGAGCAGCGGGGGGTGATCCTGGCCCCAGCGGAAAACGGTGCCACCCCCACCCCCAGACCTGCCATGAGGCCCACGGGCTGACTGCAAGCCCTCAGGATGTGAGCAGCCCTAGGGCAGGATGTGCTGTCACAGCTGCAATGGTATTTGTACCAACGCAGGCCGTCAAGGAGCACAGCCTGTTGGCCAATGATGGGGCACTGGAGCTGTCCCGGGCCGGGGCTTGATGGACAGGGAATTTGGAAAGGGCCCATACAGGGTTTGTCCCGTCACCTGAGCACCAGGGGAGAGCGTCCCCACATTCATGGGCAAGGGAACGTTGGCTTGAGGGATGAGGCAGAGCTTAGGGCCCTGAGGCCCTGTGTCCCTGCGGCTCCCTGCGGGACTCTGAAAGTCACCGAGTCTCTCTGTAAAGCGGGGCAAGGGCGCTTCCTCTGCACAGCCAGGAGACTGAGCGCCAGGATTGCCCCCGCAGTGTGTGTACAGCTCCATGCACAGCAAGGCTCCAGCTGTGCTTGGCTGGAGACATGAGGGGCTATGGCGCTACTAGAACATGCTTTGAGCAGGGCGTGGGACTAGATACCTCCTGAGGTCTCTTCCAGCCATTATCTATGATGCTACGAATGTAAGATACAGCCCCTCAGATGCTCCTGTCCTTTGCTGAGCGCACTCTCTTTACACCAGCTTTTACGGCAACAGCTCCACTCTTGCTTTAACTGTGGGGCAGAGCAGACAAGCCTCCCTCATGCAAATAGTCCCATGGGAGCCAACAGAACGGCTGGGTCAGGGAGCACTGAGTACAGCCCTCGCTAACTCCCCCCGAAATGCAGCTACCTCTGAGGCGGGCCGCAGCAGCTGTCTGACAGTGTGGGCACACTGCGCAGCTGTAAGAATGCAGAGAGGCTTAGCCAGAGAACGCTGCTTCGCCCCGTCCAGGGGCCCAGCTCCCATTGCAACAAGCGTGGGAGAAAACCTCGGGCCCCATTCTCTGCTGCTGCGATGCCACGGCCGCCAGTGGGCTGCACAGCCCAGCCTGGCCTGGGTCCACAGACGGCTTAACGCCTCTGCACTGCGCAGGCAGAGATGGCCCCGGCCAGCACGGCTCAGCCTTGGCTGCCCAGGGGCATGGGACTGGACGCTTGTTCCCTGGCGGAGCTGCGGCAGCAGCCAGAACCCCAGCCAAGGAGCAGGGCCCCATGGCCAGGCCTTGCAAAGGCATGTGCTGGATACGCAGGAGGGGGAAGCTGCTGGCGGGGGGAAGCACGAACCGAGAGAGGCCAGAGCAGGACCACCCGCCAATGCAGCCGAGGCAGCCAGCCCTAGCAGCACAGAGGGAGGAGCTGCTGCTGCGGCAGGATCTGCCAGTCGATCTCACAGGGAGGGCAGGTGTAAGCCAGGTAGCCCCTGCTGTCTGCAGTGGTGGAGGGGGCTGGCTCTCAAACGGAGCTCCCCTCTCCTCTTGTCTTTTCACAGCCACGCGGCAGGAAGCTGTTGCTATTTGCTCAGTAGTCCCACCTGGGCAAGCAGGCGACCTGGTGAGACATTTACTTACCACCGGCTGAATCCCTGGCACGGCACATAAGGGGATAGCTCCAGCCCCCTTCGAAGTCATTCCCTCCCCTGGTCTGGAAGCTGGGGCAGAGCCTGAATGATGCACAGAACCAGACCCCCAAAGAACAGCTTCAGTGGATGGGTCCAACCCAGCCAGCATGGCCAGACACTCACAGCTGGGACACTGCACAGAGCAGGGGAGCCGGGGGCAGCAGCGCAGGGCTGTGTCCCACACCTAAGGGGAGGAGCAGAGGCAGGCGAGAGCCGGAAAGGCTGAGATCGCACAGAGGACACGGACCCAGCAGAAGGCCACCAGCTACTTGGGCTGTGAGAGTTACCAGCAGGCATGGCCAGCCTGGCCCCTTCTCCCGCCTGCCTCTGCTCTAGAGAGGCTTCCCCCATTCATTGGCGGATTCGGGTGGAGAATGCTCCTCGGGGGCAGACGCTGACTGACGCCTGCACTGTGAATCCAGAGTCACTCCCCGTGGAATCGCACCCAGGCACGGAGATCGGAGCCTGAGCCCTCGCTTGTAAAACCTTCCCTCCGAACGTCGGGTGCAAGAGCTTTCGCATCCATGGCCCCTGCGGCCGGAGCAGCCACCCCCAGCTTCCCCAGCCCTCGGGGAGCCCCTTTGCCTCAACCCTTCACCCCGCGTTTCGAACCCGTTTGCCGCAGGCTCTGCCTTGCCTGGTGGGGGAGCAGAACGCGCTGTGCAAAGGAGCTGCCCTCGTGCCCGCGTCTAACCCGACCGGCTGCTCTCGGCACGGGCGCAAACGCCATAAACCGCAGCCCGCGGCCAGGACTGCGGAGCCACACCTGCCCCCGGCTGTCACGGCCAGGCCACAGCAGCGTGCAGGGGAAAGAGGCCCTGGCCCTAGCATATCTGATGGCGCAAGGACACGGAGCGAGGCCCATTTCTCTCCTCGCCCAGGCCAGCAGCACCCCAGCTCTGGCTCTTCTCGCGCTGGGTGCAGGGAAAGCTGGGCCGGCATTGCCCTCCAGCGGCCAGGGAGGGACATTACACAGCAAGTGGCATGGAGGGATGGCGCGTGATCTTTCACGCTGGTTATGCGGGGTTCTGGGCACTTTCTCCTGCTGTTCAGGTTTGAGCTAGGGCCCTGGGGAGGCACAGCCGGGGTCCAGAACAGTACTTGCAATTCCTCCCAGCCCCTCATCTCCAGCCCGCTGCTGCATCACGCCAGGGGCTGGCCAAGTCAGAACACGAGGTGGTTGGCCTGCGGCAGGGTCCGAGCGCTTCAGCATCAGGAAGTCCAAAGCCAGTGGCAGGGACGAGTTAACTGGGGCCCAAGGAGCCTAAGTGACTTTCCCACAGCCATGCAGCAAGTCAAGGGCGCGGTCACGCACCGAACCCAGGCGCCCTGGTTCCTAATGCTTTGCTCTAGCGCTGACGCTGCCACAAGAAAGAACACTCCACAGGGTTCTCCCCAGAGCAGGGGCAAGCGACTGGCAGTGCTGTCCAGGGGATTGGGCACAGGTGGGGAGGCAGACGACCTGGTTTTATTCCAGACTCTGCCACCAACCAGCTGAATGCCTTTGAGTCAGTCACTGGCCCAGCTTCCCCTCACCTTTTGTCCATGGTAACGGGGGTGGGGGTGGCTGTTCAGAGAGTTGGTTGGGGGCAGGGCTGCATACAGGTGACACCCAGCCCAAAAGGGCCCTGATTCAGGTCAGGACCTATAAGCACAAATCATCAGGTGACCCCTCCTTTGCTGTATCTACACCTGCTCCATGGGTGTAACTTACACACCGTCTACGTGTAAGCGGAGCACGCCGGCTGTGTCTAATCAGGCCCCTGTGTAGGTCTACCCGGCCATTAGACACCTCGGGCTGGGCCAGGCCACCTGACTTGAGCCCAGGGACTGGTGGTGTAACTGTTCGGGCAGCCCGAACTCTGGAACCCTCCCACCTTGCAGCATCCGAGAGCCTGGACTCCAGCCCTCGGCTGAACATCAACACTGCAATTAAACAGGCCCCAGGCTGAGCCCTGGGCAGCTAGCGGGGGCCAGCCTTGAGTTTTTCAGTGCCGTGCAGACATACACACAGCTGCTGGGCCCACATTTTGGTGGGGAAGTGCTCAGGCATAGGTCCCTAACAGCGATCGCAGAGATCTGGTTACATTGCGCGATGGGGTGCATACCCCACAGCCTCAGGGAGCCAGTGTGGGCAGGAGGCCAATCGTTACCTGGCTGCACCCAGCAGGAGAGCCTAGCTGGGCAGAGTGGGGGGGTAAAAGGGGGGCTGGCTGAGAGAGGAGCGAGAGCTGCAGGAGAGGCTGGGTGGACGGCTGCATCAGGTCCCCGCTGACACACGCTGAACATTGAAAATGAGGCACGGGGGGTGGGGGAGGAATGCACAGAAACGAAAAACAAACAGGCGAAAAGTCAACACTTTGTAATTGTCAAATCCGTGACAGAAGGTGTGAAAATCGGAGACGTTAACCCCTGGAAGTGGCAGAACAGATCAAGCCACGCACTGGTGAGGTACAAAGAGCTCAACAAATGCAGGGTGGAGATCGATTGCTAGAATGTATACAGGAGCAAGCTGAAAAACTTCAACCTGCAACCGTAGGGAAAATGAAAATTACTTGTCAACTGCCTAAATTCCTGACAGAGGCAAGAGGGTGATGTGGGCAGTGCCCCAGGGACTGCCTGAGGATAATAGCAAGAGAGAGTAGGTGGAGATAAAGTATTGGCTGTTAAACGGCTACTTAGTAGAAGAGGGAGGAAACCGGCCATCTACAGCTGTATGCATAACACTTCAAGGTGGGACACTTCTGGAAAGAATCCCACATGGAGTATCACTTTGGGGATTGACCCTATATTCTCCTGTGAGTTGCTATAATTGTGAATGTCAGAGGTCTGGGCATGTGGCGCCCCTTTGTATGAGATGCCATAAATAGGGAGGAAATCACAGATATGAGAGCTGTGTAGAAGGAACAGAACCTAAGTGCAGCAATGGTAGGGAAAAGCAGTGGAGCATATAAAGCACTGGTTCCCAACCTTTTTGGTTCGAGGGCCACAGATACCATTTATACAACCCTGAAGAGCCACCAATTTCCGTCAGGAGGCTACCCCGCCCCCACTGCAGCAGGACAGAAGGAGATCAGCAAGGAGGCTGCCTCTTCGTCTTCCTGGCTGCAGTAGGGAAACCTCACATGTCCTGTAGCCCCGTGTGTTCCACCTGGGTCTGTAGGCAGTGGCTCCCTTCTGCAGCCAGGGGGATGGAAGATCAATGCTCCCCTCCTTCTGGCTCCAGCAGGGACCCCAGCACCTAGGGATCCAGACAGAGCACTTTGCAATTAGTCATCCAGTATTGACTGTATTGAGGCCTGGAGAGGCAGGATCTTCTGGCTTGATGCCCAGCAGGAAAATCTTTTCCATTTGGCCAGATAAGATGCTCTGGTAGAGGGTTTCCTGCTACCCATCAGGACCGGAGATGAACAGGCTTGTTCATCTGCATTTAGCCACTTAGTTTCCATGCTGTCAGGTGTAAGGAGTTGGACGTCGTTCTGCAACAGCAGGTCCACCCAATGTGGTAGCTCCAGCGTGGGTTAATGGGGAGGGCAGTTGAGAGTTGCTGAACCAATGCTGTTGCAGCCACGCAGGAGCTACTCATCACATCGGCCTTGTCCCTCTTGATCTTCAACAGGATCCTATGGATCAAAGGTGTTGGTGGGAAGGCGTACACAAGTACCCCTGCCCACGAGAGGAGGAAGGCATCGGAGAGCGATCCCTTGTCGAGCTTGCAGATCGAGCGAAACTGGGTGCATGTGTTGTTCAGACTGGAAGCGAAGAGGCCCACTTGGGGAGTTCCCCACCTCTGGAAGATCGTACTGGCCACCTGAGGTTGGAGTGACCACTCATGGTGAGGTAAGGAGGACCTGCTGAGCTGATCCGCCGTGGTTTCTCTGGCCCCTGGCAGGTGGGATGTCATGATGCAGAAGTTGTTCTGAATGGCGAGGTCCCATGAATGTTCGGCCCTCTGACAGAGGTCCGATGAGCAAGTTCCTTCCTTTCTGTTGGTGTAAAACATTGTGGTGGTCTTGTCCATTAGAACCTGAACTACTCTGTCCTCTACACAGGGGAGGAATACTTGGCAGGCCAGGAATACCGCCTTGAGCCTTGTGTTATTTATATGGAGGTTGTGGTCCTTTTGAGACCAAGTCTCTTGGGTGGTGAGACTGCTGTTGATGTGACTCCTCCCCACATCCTAAGTCCAAGGCATTGGACACCGAGGGAGTTAGGCCTTCGAAGGGCATGCCCTGCATTACTGATTGTGGGTTGGACCTCCAGTTCAGGGATGACAATACGTGTAGGGGTACTGTAACCACTCACTTTAACTTTTGCCTGCTCGGGGAATACAGAGAGTTCAGCCACAACTGTAGCAGTCTGAGCTTTAGATGCATGTGCCACACCATGTACGGGCAAGCCACTACATGACCCAGTAGCTGAAGGCACATATGGGCCATTGTGAGGGGAGAAGCGTGGATGTCTCTCCTGAGACTTGACATGGTTTGGAATTGGGACTCTGGGAGAAAGACTCTGGCTCTTGTGGGGTCGAGAACTGCTTCGATGAATGCTACACATTGGACCAGTAGCAACATCGACTTTTGCTCATTTATCAATAGGCCCAAGTGATGACAAGCGGTCCTTATGAGATATAGGCTGTGTCGTACCCGAGACTAGCACTTGCCTTTGATTAGTCAGTCATCCAGGTAGGGGTAAAGCAGCTGCCACTGGGGTGTTGCGAGGGCCCTGGTTGGGAAGATGAGGTTAAGGTAGGGCAACAGTATTTAAAACCTCTCTCTCTCTTCTCCTGTAGAGAGTCGAGCAAGGTGGCCCTTGGAACCGAGGCTGCTGCTGCGGAGGGTGAAACTGCTCTCGAGGCCTGGGGTGCCTCTGGAATACTTTAATTCATGGAGCCTGGCATCCATCTGACCTAAGCTTCTGGTGGGCTCTGAAGTTGTTTAATGGAACCACGGGCTCTGTGACGGCAGCTGCCTTGTCTGGGCACGAGGAGGAGGATGCTAGAACCAGGGGAGGAGGTAGCGAACTCTCCTCCTGTGCCCAGGCTGACATGGGCGATTGAGGCTCGATTGGTCTAATGCGGAGTCCTAGGCCTCCTCCTTGGCCATCAATACTGCAGAAAGCTTCCCTGAAGAGCAGTATGAATAGGGACCTGGTGCCATGGGGAATCCTCATGGATTCCAATATGGCCATTGGACGGGCCATTGTCTTTGGAGCCAACCTGATACTGGAGATCCTACACCAACCTTTTGCACCTTTGGATGCTGCTGTTGGCTGGGTGGGGGACTGAGCTCCTCTTCTGAACTAGAGGAGCAGAGACCAAGAAGCCTTGACCTGGCTACAGTGCAGCACCAGGAACAGTGCCACAAGGAGGGAGACCGGTGCCACAGGCCTTGGGAATGGTGGTGCCTCGACAAGGGCCATTGTGGGGAATGGTGCAGAGCCAGGGATCAATGTTGGAATTCCCGAGTCTGATGCCATGGCATCAGGGACCAGTGCCAGGAAGCTAGGGACCGGTACCATGGAGAACGCGATCAGTGCTGCTCAGATGGGGCGACTGTGTCGGCGCAGACCATGAGGATGATCGCCACCGTGAGAATGGGGACCTCCTTTGCACCAGTGACGCTGTCCTGGCAATGCACAGCGGGGTTGCAGATCAAATGAGCAATACGACCACTGCGCCCTGCTCATCATGGACTTTCCTTTTGACACCAGTGCCTTCCTTGTCCAATGCCGAGGGACTAACACATTTCTGAGGGCATAAGCTTATAAGGCTTATGCCCACAGAAATTGGTTAGACTTTAAGGTGCTACAGGACTCTCATTGTTTTTGCTGTATATAAAAAACTAACACAGCTACCCCTCTGGAACTTAATAGGACTACTTACACTAAACTAGGAACCATCTACAATTAACTTGGGGCGGGGGAGGGAGATGGGACTAAACTAGAACTACTAAGGACAGTATTAAGCACTTGCAATGGCAAGCCAGAGAAGGGCTCCAGCAACCGTCACAGATGGAAAGAAGGAATTGAGTGGGCACAGGGCCAGCAATGCCTCATATTCCACAGCATGAAAACAAGGCTCTCGAGGGTGCCAGGCGCAGCCCTACGGATACTGCTAAGGGCAAAGAACTTAACCAGTAACTGTGCACGTGAGTGTGTAGACATGTAGAGTGGAATCAACATGAGCAAGCACTCGAAAAAGAATGAGCTATGGGGAAGTAAGAAACCTGTCCTAAATGGTAAATACTCAGAACAATTTATTGACATGCAAACCTGGTAATATAACACAGGAGCACCTACTAGATTTAGTTCAGTGGATGGATTCTTCTCTGTTTTGGATTTGGGAATTGCAAGAAGTGATATAGCTACTAAATGCAGCTGGGAAGTTCACAAAGACAACTGAATAGGAAATGATCACTGCCCTACACTTACTGAGTATCAAGACAAAAGAAGTGTCAAAAACACAAAGTTCCCAGCTGAATTTTCAAAAAGCTGATTGGGGCCTTTTCAAGATTAAATGTGGTAAATATTTATTTAGTAACTACAAGTGACAACCTAAGAGAATTCTACAACAATGTAATAAAAGGAATTACAGCAGCAGCTGATTTGACTATCTACAAAACATCAAACTGCCCCTTCCTTAGAAATCTGGTTCCCTGGTAGAACGTGCAATGGGGATTGCAAATTTGCAATCAAGGGACGTAATAAGGCATACAAGCAAGCAAAACATACACTGAATGGTAAAGGATTAATGAATTATAAACAATGCAAGGTGGTGGCACAAAGGATCATCAAAAAGACAAAAAAGAAAATTGGAGAAATTTCTGTGGGAAACTGAACAAAGATTCAAAACTTTCAGAATTATATGCACAAATTTAAAAGAGTGAACGGAATTCAAATGTAGAAGTAAGTATGTAACTGGTCTTATGGTAAACAATGCAATTGAAGTCTCCAACTTAGGAAAGGCAGACATTATAGCAAAAGGATTCCAGAAGGTCAGCAGTGATATGAATCAAAGCAATGAGTCCTGGAGGGTGTGTGTGGGGGGAAATTAGGTTTATTGAAGAAAACCGATCAATTAACTGGCTGGAGAAAATACACTTACGATGTGTTAACTAAAATTTTTCTTGTGCAGAAGCTTATTGCAGCCATTAGGACTAAGAAAAATACAGCTCCAGGTAAAGATAACGTAGAGTAATGAAATGCTTCAGCACTTGTCAGAAGCGATGGTAAAGATTCTGTTGCTGTTATATACAGTAATAACATAGGAAAAAGGACTGCTGCCAACAGAATGGAAACAAGTATTGATGATACGAAGTAGGAAACCTGACAAGGCAAATATGAGACCTGCTGCTTAAACACCTACTGCCCTCACATCATGTGTGGGGAAAATCATGGGGCAAAAAATGACAACGACTAGACGGATACTTGGAGAAAAAAGGATAGCATAACTGAGGTAAAAACTGGATTCAGAAATGGAAGATGCACAGTTAAAAATACAGTGAGACTAGAAATGAAGGTACACAAAAGCATAAAGACCAAGAATTTTATGATAACAGTCTTCCTGGACATTGAAAAACAAGGGGAAAAATGCTTGCAGAGCAGGGACATTCCAGCAGCCGTCACGGGCGGAAAGAAGGAACTGAGGGGCCATAGGGTCGGCGGTGCCTTATGTGCGGCATGAGTGCAGTACTCCAGGGGGCACCTGAGCCAACCCTACAGGGTCTGCTGAGGGGAAAATAGTTCCGGGAACCCGTGCACAGTGGAGTGCACTCACCTATACTGGAACGGACATGAGCAATGACCTGAAGGAGAACAGAAATGACATAAGTGAAATAATGTGCCTACCTTCAGAAATAATGCAAGCAGGTGTCTGTGTAACAGTAAGATGGATTCTGGTGCACATCAGAACACCTGGAAATGAGATGGCTGAAAAAGCAGCAAAACAAGCTCTAAAAAATGAGGTGGATATTAAAATACCCTTAAATGACAAGTGTGGCCACAATGGAACTTGCAAAGGAATGGCAAGGGCCATGGACCAAGGAAACAAAATTGTTTTATGATGTACATTTAAAAATTGAATACATACAGCTCGGGAATGAAGGTTGTTAGTAACTCTGAAATGTTCATATCTCAAAACCACCATGACATTTTGTTCATTCAAAAGGTTACAACTGAACATTGACTAAATACAGCTTTGAAACTTTACTACGCAGAAGAAAAATGCTGATTTTAACCAGCTTAATTTAAATGAAACAGAAAGTTTCCTTACCTTGTCTAATCTTTAAACCACCCCCCCCCTTTTTTTTACACTAGTTTACATTTAACATAATATTGTACTGTTTTTGCTTTTTTTTTTTTTTTGGACTGGCCAGTTCATCACAGTGCCTTACATGATAGGTTAAACTTATTAACAAGACAAAGTTGGGCTGTGTAATGTGTGCTAACCAAAGAAACAGTTGCTCATGTTTGGGATGGTGGGTAATATTCTATGGAAAGGAAGTTTCTTTGTGAAAAATTGAGTCAGCTTGGAATCAAAGATCTTTCCCTAAAAGGACTAGCAAGAATGTGAGGAAAATGGAATAATGCAAAGCCATGCTGAGTTTCCTTAAGGAGGCTAGATGGAGTGAAAGGATATTAAAAACCACTGGCTAAAAAGGAACGAGGGAAATGGCAGTGATAGCCTCATAGGATGATGCTGCAATGCCAAAAAAGAAAAGATGAAGATGACTGCAGGGAGGGACTCTGCCGTCACTCCCTGGGAACAGAAAGGTGGCAAGGGGGAAATCCAGGAGGGAGAATAAGATCTGGGTCTCAGTCTAAGGCCAGAAGGAACCATCATGATCGTCTAGTCTGACCTGAAAGAAGGTCAACTCGGAGACGTTGTGGGGAAGAAAGGCTAGGTACGCAGCAGCCCAGGAAAAACAGCAGCAAGGGTGGGAATGGATGCTGGTTGTAGGGTGGAATCCAATGTAGAGAGAGCGCCTGGCCTCCCCCCCACAGTTACTGAAAAGGGGGTGCAAATCCCGTGACATAAGGGGATAAGGACAATGCAAAGTCTGCTGGATGCTTTGGCCACTGAGCCCCAAGTAAGGGCACAAGGCCTTGGAATTACTTGTCAGACTTCTGTTTGTTACCCCAAAAGGGGCAGACATAAATAATGTGACCTGGCTGGAAGGCCAAGTTACAAGAGACCACCACAGCAGCAGAGTGACTATCAGCAGCGGTTGCCAAAGTGAAAGACAGCCACTATGCCACACCTGGCCGTGAGGAGTGCTCCTGCCCAAAGGGAACTGCTACCAGAGATTGCCATGTTCAGAAGCCTATTGCAGTGTGTTTATAAACGCTGCCTCTGAGCAGCCCTACACAGAACAGCCATGCCCTGGGACTCATAGGTCAGAAGGGACCAATATGATCATCTAGTCTGACCTCCTGCACAAGGCAGGCCACAAAACCCTACCCATACACATTTATAACAACCCCGAACCCATGACTGAGTTATTGAAATCCTCAAAAGTGAGATTTGAAGACCTCAAGCTGCAGGGAATCCATCAGCAAGCGACCCATGCCCCACGCTGCAGAGGAAGGCGAAAAACCTCCGGGGACAAAAGGGACCAGACTCCAGAATGTGTATGAAGAACAAAGCACTAGAGGAGATCTTCTGTTTTTGTAACTTATTGAAATACTGAAACCAACCACCCCAGCTTCCCCTTGCCTCAGCTTCTCTGCTCTGGAGCCACTTGGCTCACATGGGTAAGGGCGGAGCTAAATATTAAGGAACCCATTTCATAATGCAGTATCTTGTGTCCCTCTCCCACCACAGCCCTCATGGGCCTGCTGGTGCCACGAAGATTCCTCAGTGTTGCCCACCCAACTTGTGTCACCAGCACCAACTTTCTTGTGATTGAGAAAGACGCAGGCCGGGAAGCAGAGCCCATGGGACAAGGGACTGACCCAGGACTGTGCAGTGTCACTACAGCCATTAGGCCAGCCCTGGAGCACTGTCTCGTCTCTGAAAATGCTGCTGAAGAGGGTGGCTAGCTCTTGGGGATGCACTGAAGCTAGTGTGGGAGTGGGACTGCAGAACTGATAGGAAAAGGGGCAATGTTAGAACAGGGTAAGGACCCCCTGCCTCAGGGCCTGCACCAATCGCTGTGGGAATGAGGCAGGGAGCCCCAGAATATATCAGAGGGCTGCTCGAGTGGTGAGTGCACAGGGATTTTCTGCAGCATCAGCTACTGGCCACTCCACAAGGCAGAACATGTTCGAAGGTCCAACACATCCTCTGGGCTTGTGATCCGGGCCCTGCTGATTTGCCAGGCCCATCTCAAGTTGGAGGATTATGAATTCTTAAAATCAATCTTGTGGCATTAGGGATCAAATCCTCCCCCATGCGCCCTGCACTTGATCTGCATAGTCAGACTTGGGGCAGGGAGAATGTTTCTGCTCAGGTCACAAAGCAACAGGGGAACCCCTCTACAGGGTCTAATACATCCCTGAAGCTGCTGCTCTTGCAGCTATGTTGCCTTTCCCCCCCACCCCCCACCCAACAGGCACAATGGCCAAGCTACACATGCCCTTGACACGGGTAGTTATACCAAACCCACACAGATCTCAGACAGGCAAAGGCGCACCCATGCCTTGCAGCACCCTGTGGCTTACATGTGGCTGCTTTCATTGCACCCTTGGCCACAGGGCCTTGCTCTCTTGATTCACAGGTAACAATTACAATATCGCTTAGACAGGACGTTCTCTGAAGGCTGGAAATTGCAGCCATAAGTAAATCAAAGCACCTTGTACAAACACAGATGAGACAGACGTTTTACAGAACACTTGCCATTTTACAATACCCCGCATTGGTGGGTTTTAAGGCACTTTGCAAATATTCATTAAATTTCACAACCAGGAAACAGGTGAAATTACTTGTTTACAGTCAAAGCGAACCATTTAAGGCCAGCTCTTAAACGCTGAACATGCTGGGAAGTGGGGGAATAGAACCCCATAGTCTAGATTCCCACTCCTGAACTGTATTCCATCCATGATTGAATCGATGGAAAGATTCCTTTCATCCTGTAGGCCAGCACTTAATACATCCACCCTAACCGCATAATTGTTTCACAACTGAATGTTTGGGGACCACCCCCAATTACAGCTACCCCTCAACCGTTGCTGACCATTAATAATATGAGGAAAAAGTTAAAAGAAAGAAGCTGAGTGCATTGGCGAGGAATCCATGCTTCACCTTGAGAAGTTTACAAGGAGACTCTCCTCATCTTGTCATCTGTATTCAGACGGCAAAGCTCATTAAGACTCATGACCTTTCACTGCCCTTTTCAAACTTGGAAATTCCAGGCAGGGTTTTGGTCCCTTAAAAACGTGAATTAAGAGAGAAAATGCCTGAGGAGAAAGCACACCAGCCCACCAATTCCAGCAGCTGCCGTGACCGCAACCAAGCGCACCAAGAGGAAATCCATAGAGTCCTCCAGCTGCGAGTGCAGTCTCAGGACCTGTCTCCGCGTACTCTCCCAGTCCCCTGAGTTGTCAATCACGTGATCAGCCAGTTTGCGCTTCTCATCAAGTGGCAGCTGGGAGGCAATGCGTGCTTCTGCCTCTGACTGGGACAGACAATTCCTCTTCATCAGCCGTGACAGCTGTGTCTGCGGGTCGCTACCAGGGATGGAATGAGAGACGCAGCGTCAGAGGAGCCTGGAAACGAATGCACTCACTCGCACCCCACATTTTACAGGAAACTGGGAACGCTCAGTGCTCCAGAGCGACTCGATTCCCTCAGCCCCACCCGAGCCAGTACTCCTGGTGCGGAGAGAGCCCTTCCCACTTTCCAATCAGAAACCACTTCAGCTCCGCACACACGAGCCAGAACTTCCCTGGTTAAACGCCTCCTTTCATTCAGAACCTGCAAAATCAGCAGGATCCACATAACTGCCCAGTTTTTCTGAAAAGCCCATCGAGCCAGCTCTCGCTGTGTGGTAGGGTCACCACTGCTGTGGGGGACTGCGCAGCACTGCCCCGACCAAGGGCGACCAGGGAACAGCATCAGCGCCAGCCCAGCTAGCGGGGGGACTGGAAACCATGTGGTCTCCTGGCCTAGTCGACAGGAGTTTGAGAGTCCTGCAGAAGGGATTTTTGTCCATTGTTAAATTAGCACTATTATTTAGCATTTGTATACTGCACTGCACAGCCTACTGGCACCAAGACCCTACTGGCACCAAGACCCTACAGGGCCCCATTGTGCTGGGGGCTGAAGACACACCCAGAGAGACAGTCCTCACCCTGGAGAGCTCATAGTCTGATTAGACAAATTGAACAAAAGGCAAGAGAGGAAATGTCCTTCAGAGTCTGTATCCATCTTCCCTACAGTCACACAACCTGTTAGCATCCCTCTAAGTCTTGATGCTGGCTCTGTATCTAGTCAGTCAAAAATTAAATGTGATTGACTGCTGAGTCTTAACATATTCCTGCTAGATGCATTTAACTATAAGGCTGCATTAACAAGAGCTTCCAAAACAATACTCGTTCTCCAGTTTCCTTGGCCCTCTGTGCCACTTACCTGTAAACCAGGACTGTGTGTTTCATGAACTTGGTTAGTTTGTTGGTCTCAAAAAGTAGAGGAATGTCCAGAATCACATAGCGGTAGCCTGGATGAACAAACCAACCCCCCGCCAAAAATAATAGGTATATATCAAATGGAAATATTACTTACAACATTTTCTTATCCAAGACCTTATACATACAATCTACACACTAAACATACACAGACTCGCCATTTAAAAGATGTACAAAGAATTGTATAGCTGCACAGTTTCAGCTGCCACCCTGGGGAATTCAGCTCTTTCACTCCACTCTTCCTCAATCACAGCTGAAGAGTTTTTGCTCAAACTTTCCAAAATGTTTCTAAGGCTGGAAAGTTTCAAACCAGAAGGTGAAAGCATCGGAAAGTTGTGAGTGGCTGGGAACAGGAGGTAAGAGAGGAAAAGCTGATGCACCATATGACTAGAGCAGGCATTGCCACTTTGCTAGTGTCAGAGGTGGAGCTGGCTGTGTTATGCTGCCTAATGCTTTTCAAACGGGCTGATATTTCCCATGCTGGTTGTCTGCCTCCAGCCAACTTTTTTGGAAAGTTTTAGCAAAAGTGATTCAGCTGTTCCTGAGAATAAGATCAGGGAAAATATATTGTTTTATAATTCACAGCTGTTTTGCTGAGAAGCTGTAGCACTTCCTTGCTTTGGCACAGGGAGAGGAGATTTGGCGTGGTCACTCTGGTGTCCAGGATGAGCCCTTCCCTGTTCTCTGAAAATCTGCCCAAACTGGCCTAGTTGTAAGTTTGAAAATGGCAGTTTCCACATGCTCAGTAGAGTTCTGTTACACACCCTTATTCTCCTAGTGTTCCATCTGCAGTTAAATTGCTCTATCCCTTCTCCACTCCTAAGTGCTAACCAGAGCTCCATGAGTGAGACTTTTCCTGAAATTGGGCCTCCTGGCTGCTGCAGGCACACGGGGTTGGGCCCAAGAACTGAGAGCATGTGCATATGTCTACACAGCAGCTGGGAGGGTCCTTCCTAGCATGGGTACATAGATGCATTAACTCTACTCAAGCTAGCATGCTAAAAACAGCAGCCTGGCCACAGCAGCACCAGCTAGCCATCTGAATACAATCCCACCTGACCCCCTTGGTACGTACCAGGGCCACCATGATTACGCTGCTATTTTTAATGCGCTATCTTGAACAGAGGTAGAGCAGGTCTATCCATCCACCTGCATTCATATCCTCCCTGCCAGCTGCCACTTAGACATACCTTGTCTCTCAGTGCCCCATTGCTGGCACTAAGGCAGCATGGAGGAGAAGGAGGAAGCGTCCACACCCACTGCTTTAAAGCAAGTTGGGAGAGGACATAGACAAGCTGGAATGGAAAGGGGCCTGCTACAAGGTGGGGCCTATAGGAGCAGCGAGGACAAGCAATGAGGGCAGAGAGATACAGGAACAGAAGTGTTTGTAACCACTAGACACAATTCCCTTTACAACCTGCACTTGAACCCAGCATGCCTCAGTCCCACCACGCCTTTGCTATCAGTAACAGCTGTGAAACCCACCAGCAGAGCGTGTCTCATCCCCCTCTGTAGTGGCTGCTTACATAGAGGGTGCCAATCCGCTGCTGCTGCCAGTTACATTAACTCACATGGCAGAGGTCTATGCTAAGGGTCTAAAGGTTCCAACCCTGCTGATTTCTCAAGTGAGGCGCACATGAGATTTCAGAGGGTTTTTTCTTGAAAAAACAAAACAAAACAAAACAAAAACAGCCACCTAGGAAATTACAGACAAACGTTAAGGTTGCAAATTCAAGCCTTTAAAAGTTAGGAAATGTCAGAATTAAAGTCATCCATACATTCTTCTTCTTGTGCCCCCACCCTTCCTGCCTCTATCCCAACTCATCCTCCCCTGCCCTGCCTTCCCCAAGCCTGTCCTTGTTCCGCCTTCTGTTATTCCCTCCCCTAGATTCCCTCACCCCCCTGCATTCAAGTCAGTGGCTTTGTCCTTCTCCATGTTGCCTGGGTGCCAGCAGGGAGGATATGAAAGCACAGGAGAGAGGCTCCTTGGTCTCAGTTCTGGTGCCCAGAGCCACATTGACGCCCAGCAGCTGGAAAGAGCACCTGCGGGCAAACCCAGCCCAGTCACAGGCTGGAGAGTGAACTCTGACTGTAAGGACCGTGTATGCGCAGGACAGAGAGAATGTCCAGAGAATTTTGCTGCCAGCCTCTAACAAAGCTCTGCTGAGAATCTGCAACTGGCAATTTTCTGAGGCTCATAACTCAGCCAAATTTGGGCAAACTTTCAGAGACAACAAAAGGCACCCCTCTGACCCCAGGGTGAGTCCCCGGCTGAATTTAAAGTCCCTGCTCCAAATCCTGGAGTGTGTTGGAGCTCCTTAAAGCTGCAGTAAGAATTTAACATGAGTACAGCAGTGTATTTTTCCCTACCCTCACTGTTGGAAGTTCTGAACCATTTTTGCTGAAACGTTAAGAAGAAATTCCAGCCTGAGCCAGGTATCAGCAAGGAACCCTGCACCCCAAATGACCAGAGCCAGCGAAGTTATAAGCAACTGACAATAGACTTATAATGGGACCATAACATCCCTGCCAGTTCCACCTGAGATAAAGACCCATCCCCGGTGGCTATTTCCACATGACAAACTGTGTTTATTTGCTACCTTGGAACACTTCCCCTGTACTCTGCTCACTTCATGATTATTAATGCTCCAAACCTCACAGCAGCTTCAGAGAACCATCTTTTCTTTGTCTTATAAGAAAAACAACCTGCCACAAAAGTATTTCCTGATTCTTTTGTTCCACCGCTGCCCCCCAACCCCAAACAGTACACTGCTCTATGGAGCAGGAAGGGCCATGATAAATCCCAGGCTAGTGATAGGTTTAAGGTGCTCTTGAACCATCAAGGTAAGAGCTGAGAATATGACCCCTTGAAGATCAGAGAATCCCCTTTACCCAGAGGGAGACCAGACTTATTTCTAGCCATAGCTGGTGGCCACATTAAGGTCTGCTGTCTTGCAACATTAACTTATAGAAAAGCTATTTTAGAACAGTTTTAGATGCTTCTCAAATTAATGAGACTGGTTGTCTAGGCAGTGCCCACTTGTGGCTCACAACTCACACTGCTGCAATCGGGTGTCATTGCTCACAGATCCCGTGCCTTCATTCTCTACGGCACTACCCCTCCCAAAGTGTTTGAGTCCAAACCAAAAAGGAAAACAGTGAACTCAAAATCAAGATGGTCTGCAGATTTGTTGGCAGGACCCTACCCTTCTGCTCTAGGCTTGTCTCCATGTGGCTAATCCCTTTTTGTCAGTCTTCCTGGCCCTAGCCATCCCACTTATCAAATGGCTCATCCAGGTAGCAAGTTGCCACTGGCTCTGGGCTGAAACCAGGCTTTCCTCAGCAAAGTAGCAGCAGAGCTCTGCTCTCCTTCCTGGTCACCCTCAACTGGGCCTTTTAACACCTCTCTCCATTCCTGAACTTGGCTGCAACGTCATCTGGCCCCACAGGAACTTCCTTAACCCTGCTTTGTCAGCATGGGGCCCTTTCCCACCCTTTAAGACTTCTACAGTAGGACTCATGATATTAAGCCACCTGGGCTTTACAGGAGGAGGTATTTTTAAAGAGCATCAAAAACCAACCAAACAAATTTTTTTTTAAAAAAATCTATGGTCTTAAACAGAGGCCCCATGACAGTGTGAGTGGTCCAGAGGGTTATTAGCCTTGTTTGGGTTGTGTGTGTCATCCCATATGAGACCCTATAAACCCTTCATGCCATAACTAGTTCTCTCATCATCATCTGTAGATGCTACTTATGGTACAGAAAAACTCAGAAAGACGTTTGGTAATTTTTGTGCTAAATTAGCATCCAGATGGAGAAATCTATTTTATGTATTTCTCCATCTAGATGCTATTTTATATCCCCTCCACCTGTAAAGCAAGGAGGTTGTGTTACTAAGGGCATCCAGAAAGAGAAAGAAAATTAATGCTCCCCTAAAAATTATCTAAAATAACTTTTCTATGCAAAAAAAAAAAAAAAAAAAAAGGCCTGGCTTTAAACTCTGATCTCCTGGAGGGTAGACATGAGGGCTGTGTGTTCCGGTGGAAAAACCTTTCCAATGGTGTAAGTGCTCCTTTTTCCAGCTCTTCAAAACTGCAACTTATCAGGCTTTAAACCTGTCAGCTGGTACATTCCTGGGCTTCAGAACAGTGGAACTTGGGGGCAGGGAAGGGATTCCATATGTGCATTAACACAGAACCTTAGCTAAAGCCATTTGGCCCAAGATCCCAAAAATAAAATAGCCCAAATCAGTTACTGCAAACTAATTAAGGCAAAATCATTTGCAAAACAACAGCTTGAGCAATGGTAAAAAGCAGGAAAGCTCCCCCTCCCCCAATGGCTGCCGTGACCTCATTTAGATACTTCTTTTATTTCCTTTGTCTATTTCCCCAGTTTCCTTTCTTGTCACCTTCCTTGATGCCTTCCTTTCTCCCCTGCATTCTCTCTCAGGAGAGCTTGGCCTCTTTAGCTCCCTGCAAAGGGCTATTCAGCTGTCACATAGCTCACCCTTGATAACCTCTACAAACTAGGCTGACTCTATTAAGACATCCTTCTGTCTACATGGAGACCTCCCAAACAGCTGGTGATCTTATCTGGCATTTGATTAGACCAACTTTGACAGCTGTATTTGTTATATTTATCAGAGGAAAAAGCAGGACTTCAGAAACCACAGCTGTCAACCCATTTTTCACCTTATCGAGTTTAAAAGAGCTTTATGGCTCCTAGTGAAGCTGGGGGTAGAGGGGAACAATATTAGAACATTTCAGAAGGTGTGACATTATCTAATGAATAATCTCAGAAGAAGCCATACAATGCTTCTTTCAGACCCTACAGATGTACTTTAAACCATATAAGGAAGAAAATGTGAAGGGCAAAATAAAAGGCAGAATTCTCTGAACACTAACAATGAAAGGATAGCCACATCTCTAAAGGCCACTGGTGACACAGCACAAAGGCAGTCAGTCAACACTTTAGCTCCCTCTCTCTCCTATAGTCCTTTTCCCTGCTAAACAAACAAAAACCAGCCAACCACATATTGCTGGTTGCCACTGTGGCCAGAAACCCTGATATCCTAGGATTCCATAAAAATTGCTTAGTTTCTTACCTAGCATAAAGTATTTAAAGATCTGTTTCAGCATCTTTTTCTGGATCTCCGGGTGAGTGATGGAGTTCAGTAGCTGCCGTTTTTCTGGGTGGGAGAAGATGATGTTTCCCAGAGCCTCCCGGTTTATCTCCCCACTCTCCAAGAGGATTTCATTTCCAAAGTAATGCACTATCTGCTGATAGGCTAAGAAACGGGGCTGAACCACTGATAAAATTAAACAGCTGCAGGTTATTGCCAATTCTGCATCACAGTAAGTGCTTACATCAGTGAAGGGTCTAAAATTAATCTTATTCATTGAACCATTGTGGTCCATTCCTTTCAAGGGAGAACACATCTGTTGAGTGGCATACACTGAAGCAAGGCGATGGATCATCTCATCCTAAGGATCTAAAAATCTACCAACCAATTTTGAATCCCATGCTGCAGAAACAAGTTTGCAAAATTTTTGTTCTAACACTTTAGATTTCTACATTGCTAGGCACCCAGTAGATCAAAGCACTTTGCAAACATTGATTAGCCTCCTCATGCTCCTAAGAGGCAGCATTATCCCCATTTTATAGAACAGTAAATTAGGAAAAAGGACTTGCCCAAGGTTTCCCACCTCTGCTACTGACTTGCTGTGTGAAGAACTGCAGAATCAGGATTCCCCACTCCTTGCTCAATAACTGGGTCTCCAAGGAGTCTCTATTGGAAGGTTCTTAGGGCAGACGCCATGTTTCTAACTGAACCACTACCAGTGCTTAGTAATAATAATTATTTCTGTTTGTTTCTTTCGAAAAGGGAAAACATTGCAGTGAGCAGTTATAATAAAACCTTTATCAAATGTATAGTTATCAAGGGTCACAGGTCCATCAAAATGTAAACTTTCTACATGCATGCCTTAAGACAGTGGTGCACAAACTGTGGGGCGTCTTCCCCTGCCACGGTCACAAAGGATCATTTGTGGGGGTGAGCAGCAACTCCAAGCAGCTTGTGCCAGTCCCTCGCAAGGGACGGGGGAAGGCGTGCCACCTCCACCCCTACTCAGCTCAATGGGCTACCCTGCCTGTGTGGGTCAGCGTGCCATGCCGATTTTCACTTCCAGCAGCCTCCACACCCAGAGACCATCACATGTGCCTCCCCCATCCCCTGAATACCCAGGGGAAGCAGGGGAGGGGAGAGCAGCAGAGGGGCATGTATTGGCCTGGCCCTCATGGGGTGGCCTGGCTGCAAGGTAGAAACAGCCGGCTTCTGAGGAAGCCTGGGCCGTGCAGTAATGCAGAGGGGAAAGCAGATTCTGTTAATGATAAGTGAAACAAAACTGGAAACGTCTGCGCACTACTGTCTTGAGAGGAGATATGACTGCCATAGATATTTGTTTGTCTTCATAAAAGAGAAGACAGAGAATTCTTTGTCCATTATTTCTCACTAAACATGCAGCAAAGCACTTAAATCACTGGGACTTAAACATGAACTTAACTTTCGGCATATCCTTAAATTCCATATAGGACGTACTCACATGCTTAACTACCTTTGTGTATTGTAAGGGGGAAGCTAAAAGCAACTGAGGAAGCAGGTTCAATTCCAAATGGGCAGGGAGTAGGGAGATCTTAGAAGATAGGGACAAATATTTGGCTTGTTCAAACCGAAAACTCCTGCACTGGATGAACAAAGTAGATGAGCTCCCACAAGGTAGTAGCGAGTTACTAAATATCAGAGGGTTGGATATTAATAGGCTTAAGGTTTCCACTGTCGTCAGAATCAAGCCATAAGCACTCCTATATAATAAAACTTGAGATTCTTTAAGATAAATTGCACTTGAAAACCTGTAAGAGGCCAAATCCCAAGAGCTGTTTGCAGCTCATTATAGACTTGTATGATGTAAGGAAAGTATGTCATTTTAAAGAGTCATCAAAATTGCCATCCAGAGGACATAATAAAAAAGTAGTAGGGAAAAGGTTGGGGGATAAACAGAAGTGAAAAAAAATCAGTGTATATAATTTTCCTCTAATGATGCACGATCTTATGAAGTTTAATATATATATAGTACAAATATTAGATAATCATAATTACTTTAATACTAATATTTGTCCTATATATAAACACAGATATCCACGAATCATTTTTGTGGATCATGGATGGATGGATGTGGATCCACATTTATATCTAAAGCCTTGCAAATCTGCAGATATCCACGGATCATTTTTGCAGATAGGATGTAGATACAAATTTGGTATCTGTGCAGGGCTCTACTGATAATGCACAGGACCTTGTTCCGTGGGTTGTTTCCATATTAATAGCAGGAACACATGGCAAGTGTTACAAATTCCCAGGCATGTGCATTTTCGTGCAACACAAAATAAAACTGTGATTTGAATATAACTGCAGCCTTCGCTTGAGGCTGATTCTGGTCTTTGTGTTATTAGGAGTGCATTTCTAAGGTGAGAATTACATTTTTGGGGCAGAACTATTAGGGACCTTGAAAAAAGCACCCACCCCCCAACACAGATGAATAAAGCGTGAAATTTTTTTCTGGGCTATTGGTGACATTCACCAATCACTCAGCTCTACCAACAGCTTCTGACTGATTCAAGTTGTGTCATGGTAGACCTGGTGGTGGCCAGAGGGAGGATCAGAGATCCACAAAGAGAACTTTGTTATGATCCTTTAAAGAGAGCTGCTCAGCAATGCAGTGTTCACTGCACTATGCTCTGGGAGTACGACACCGAGTGTAATCTCTTCACAGCGTCATTAAGACGTGACTTTTGATCAAAAATGTATCCTGTTTCTAACCCCCAAGATAGCCAGTCCGCTTATATCTTGTCTTAAATTGGGGAAGCAAAATGTGACAGCTATTTACTGAACACAGAGCACCCTCTGCTGTCTAAACTGCAAAGCAGCACCAGAGATTGGCTCCAGATTGTCAGGGATCAACTATGCAAAACTAACCCTGTCTGGCAATAACATCGGCATCAATCACGGCACAGCCCAGTTCCCGGAGTATTGCCACTACTGTGCTTTTTCCTGATGCAATTCCACCGGACAGTCCAACCAGGAACATCCTGCTCTGTAAAGGAAAGAAAGCTTAAAGCACAACAAAGTAAGACTGGGTTTCATTAATTCTGTACATGCAAATATTTGTCCTGAAGAGGCAAGTTAATTCAAAGAGGATCACACTTTTATTTCTATGGCATGTTTTCAGAGATCTCGAAGAACTTTATGAACATTAAGCAAGCCGCAGCCCCCTTTGAACTAGATAACCCCATTTTACACATTGGAGAACTGAGACAAAGATTAAGGCCAAGATCTTTTAATGTCCACTAGTTCTGAATGGACAATTTGAGTCAAGCAGCATCTAATGTTCAGGAGAGTTGAGTACCTGCATAGCCAGTTGGCTAACTGGAATTTTGGATGCCCAGCACTTCTGTAAGTCAGGCCCTAAGTCTCAAATGTCATCATCAGTGGACACTTCTGAAAATTTCAGCCTAAGTGACTTGTCCAGAGTTATAACAAAAAGCAGTGACAGAAATGAGAAACTTAGCCCATCCCCTTTCATAACATCCAACCCAGATGATGAGCTCTGGAGAGTCAGGGACAGCATCCCAGTTGACCTCGACAGGTGGAATGCAGAGGCTGCCTAACATAACCAGCACTCAAACCAGAGAGCCTTACACAATAAATTGCACCTGCAAACTAGTGTCAAGTCAGTTCTGTCTATGGAAAACATGCAGCGTGCGCTATGCAAATGCAATACTAAGGAAGCAGGCTGCCATGTTCTCAATAATGGTTCCATGTGTCTCAAAGGGTAACTATGTAGAGTTTATTGCAATAATCCAACTTATTTGCTCATGACTATGATTCTTATTAGCACCCATACTACTCTGCAGAGTATTTCACCCAATGATTTATGCAGACAGCCCATGTCTTCTAGTTGAACTATGGCATTTTGCTTTAAAAAACATCCCGTCTTGATTTTAAGTGACTAAGAATCCACCATACCCCTAAGTTCTAATGACTAATTACACTCACTGTTAATAATGTGTCTTATTTTTAGTCTGAATTTGTCAAGCTTCAGCTTCCACTGAATCTTCTTACGCCTTTGTCTTCCAGATTAAAGAACCATCTACTATAGGAAATATTCTTCCCTTTAGGTCTCCATGAACTATGATTCAAGTCATCTCAATTTTCTCTTGCTCAATATATTTGGCTTATTGCCCTTCTTCAGTCTCTCAATATAAAGCATATTTTACTCTTTTCTGAACGCTTTCCAATCTTTCAACATCCTTTTTGAAGCACAGAGACCAGAACTAGACTCAATATTCCAGGAATGATTTCCCCAATGCCCTATACAGAGGCCAACATTTTTCTGATGAGCAAAGAACTAAAAGATTTCAAATGCAGCAAGTTTCCCCTACTTTGGAGAGCATGGTCTGACTAATAAACAATCCAACCTCTTCAATATTTGAGTTCCCTTTCTTCCAGTGAAGAAAATTCTTGTGCAGAATGCAGAGTGTTGGTGGACAAAGAGTAAAAGAATCTCAATCCAACAGAGTTTTGCAATCTGTTCATTTTTAGCTCCTTTGCACTTGTCTGTTCAAAGGACTTTAAATTTCTTCCAGTGAAAAAATAAAAAATATACTAAGTTTGAGGCCATTTCCTCCCTATTTATAAAAGTAGATGTGTATCATATCTCATCACTACACAAGAACTAAGTCCCTGGATGCCACAAGAAGCACTTTTTCCACATAGCAGTAGCAGAAGGTATAAAATACATTATTTCTGGTAAATGGTAAGAACTGTGCATTCTTTGTGACCTGTACTGGAGTTATTCTTTTAAATTACAGAGAAGCAGCTATTAGGCTCTGAGGATCCTCACTCACCGTTAAATAACAAATGTAGTTAATACTCAATAAATGTCAATGACTGTATAAGAATGCTGCTTGAAGTGGAGTTGGTGGCCCACTAGGTGTCACTCTTCCCTCCATTAAAAAGCACGTGAAACTAACAGGCTTGCATTTATAATAGCACCTTTCATCCAGAGACTTCACCAAAGTTGTTTTCAAACTTTTCTAGCCAGCTCCAAACCTGTGCACGCACGCACACACAGATGAATTACATTGCCTACTGATGAAATGCAGCCAGCATGCAAGAGTGATGTGTCCATCATGTACTAACACAAATTAACATTGATCAGAAGTACAGGATAGAATGAAAATTAACAGATCCAAAAGAAACCTCAGGAAGGAATTTAAGGAGGCAGAATGTAATTATCCAAGAGAGGATTTGATCAATACATTGATATTAACTTAGTTGTGCAAAAAGAGCTAAAGGGTCTTAAATAACAGTAAGTGGTTCATCTCATGTGCAAATCTTGGCTACTTACCTATTAAAGGGTGGCACTGAATGTGCTTCTTTTCCTTTTTGCTGATGTGTATCTATCATATAAATCAAATTTCATACTACTGTAAATGGGAAACAGCGGCACTCTGGGAGGTAGTGATGTCCGAGAGACCTGACAAGAGGGTTCCAGAAGATTATGTGGCAGTTGGAGGCAACTCATCACAGGGGGAGAAACAGGGAGGAAGTCACTGCGCCAGGGTGTGACATGAAGGAAGCCAATGCTAAATGCCCTGCCTGAAAGGGTTTCTGTATAACTACTGCACTGAAATTCGCTAGTTCTGCTGCTGTCAGTACCCTAAAAGGTACCAAAGTATCCTGCTAGGAAAGAGAGGCATGTGCTCATTGCTACTTGTTTTTTCCAAAAGCCTAAGGAAGACGACTGGGCTGGGCAGTCCTAGATAACGAGAATCAACAAACTAGTTTAACAAAGAAGTATTCAGTGAGCTTAAAGACAAAAAGGAAGCTTACAAGAAGTGGAAGCTTGGAGAGATGACTAGGGAGGATCACTCACACACATCAACAGAAGTTGGTCCCTAAAAGGTATTACATCACCTGCCTCCTGTCTTATGCAGTCAATTGACACAAAAATGTAACCACAATTTCTACCACAATTATAACAGTTTTAGTCAATGCCAAAAGATCTAACATGTATATGTAATCTGGAACACCAAGGAAACATTTTGAAGACAAAGTTCAGGCAGTTTGTGCAGGACTGGCCATTTGGTCCTTCATGTATCATAGGGCCAGGAATGAGGAAAATCATTACATGAAGAGCACAGAACCATTGGTGTTACCCTTGGTGTTTAGTTAAATAAGTGCAGTGCAACAACTGCAGATGGGTTTTAATACACACGGGTATTAACACAAGTTTTCATTTATCTAAAACAAAATACCCATTGCTCCTGTAGTGCCATGACTTTCACCTTAATTGCTACATCACTCTTCAAGTTCACTTCAAGTTTAGCTGATAATGGACTGTGTCAATGCAGTTACCTTTCAGTCTTCAATAAGGTGCATGATTTAGTCCCATTTGGTGTTCTGATTAAAAATTTAACACCATACAAAAACAATGTAGGCCATATTAAATGGATTAAAACTGAAGACATTGTATATGGAGAAATCACAGTTCTACAGTGGTGTTTCTAGGAGGGTCCTGCAGAGATTTGTTTTCAGCCCAATGCTATTCAATAATTTTCTAAAGTATCTGCTCTAGGAATTATTTTGGGACAGGTCTCTGGCCTGTGTTATGCAGGAGGTCAGACTAGATGACCACAGTTGTTCCTCCTGGCCTTTGAATCTAGGAACATCTTTATTAATTATCTGGAAGAAAACAGAACCATTGCTAGTCAAATGTGCAAATGACCGAAATTGGAAGATTGGTAAATAATGGCGGGGACATGGCAGTTATACACACTAATTTAGATTGCTTAGTAAAATGCTGGGCTCACTTCAGAGCATGAGTTTTAATACAGCCAAATATAAGGTCATATGCTGCAGAACAAAGAATGTAGGTCACACTTATCAGATGGAGGATTGTATCCTGGAATGCAGTGACTCTGAAAAGGACTTAGAGGCTTGATACATAGCTACAGCATTTCACTGACAATGGTTAAAAGGGCACACATGATCCTTGGATACTTAAGCAGGGGAATACAGGAAGGGATTATCAACTCTGTAAGGTATCGGGGAGGCCTTTATTGGAAGGCTGTATCCATTTCTAGCATCCACACTTTAAAGAGGATGTCGAAAACTGGGAAAGGTTCAGAAAAGAGCTACTAGACTGATGTGAAGTCTGGAAAGCCTGCCTTACATAGTGAGACTCAAAGAGCTCAATCTAGTTAGCATATCCAAGAGAAGGTAAGAGATGACTTGAACATAGACTATGAGTACTCCAATGGGGAAGAGATTTCTGAACATAAATGCCTCTTTAATCTATCAGAAAAAAGCATAGCAAGAGCCTATGGATGGAAGTTGAAGCTAGGCAAATTCAGACTAGAAATAAGGCATACCATTTTAAACAGCAAAGTTAATTAGCCACTGGAGTCACTTACCCAGGGATGCAGTGGATTTTCCATCACTAGATTTTAGCTCTAGACTCAATATATTTCTAACAAAAATGCTCTAGCTCAAACAGAAATTCTGGGCTTCATGCATGAGTGAGATGCCATGAGGTCAGCACAGAGGATCATAATCATAAAAAGAGATCATCATAACCCCTTCTGGCCTGAAAAGAACCTAAGAATTGGTGAATATTGATTCCATGGTCCCTTATCACACAACACATGCTCCTCTCTAGGGATAGACCCAAACCAAAACGCTTGTGGGCAGTTCAAGGCTCAAATGTTGCAAGGCCAGCCCATCCCTAGCTACCACTCATCATCCCATTTTGTTTCTTTAAAGGGAACACCTAATTCTTATAGGATCATCTGCTCTGACTCTTGAAGCCAGAGGGCAGGGGTGGGGAGACACAGAAGCAACAGTGAATGGAAAGATGGATGAATAAGAGGAGAAATGAAGGGAGCTACTAAGACTCAAGGTTGGAGGGGGGGCAGCTGACACTAAGGTGGGAAGGAGCATTCCAGCAGCTCCTACTTCCGTACCTATGGTAATTCCTTGGGAGGTGGAATACAGCGCCCTGTCCCATCCCCCACGCCAGTGGCTTGAACCCAATGCATTCCCCATCCCATCCCTATTTCCATTGGGACCCTCAGTGGTTGGAAGGAGGGACTGAAATGAGCCTCCTAGCTGGCAGCCGGCCTAATGTTATGTATTATTGTGGCCATTCAAGCCACTCCTCCGGGTCCCTCTCTCATCTCCACCCCCCTCCGTTCCTCCACAAGTAGAACACAGCCAGGGCCTGCTCTTACCTTCCCTCTGCAAGATACTGTGGGGACAGTAACAAAGATCCACTCCCACCCCATACTTCCAGTGTGGGGCCACTAGACCCCAGCTCCACTGCCCTAGTCTTGAAAAACCGTATCCAAGACATGGATGGCAAGAAGCAGAAGGCCCAGGGGCTTGTCAAAGTGCCAATAAAACAAGTGGTTTCTCACTAAATCTTTTAAATACCCAGAAACAAGCCTTTGCCGGTCAGATTTCCCCAGCCCTGCACATTGCTGCAGGTGGCACAACAGCCCTTCTCCCAGGAGGTGAGGGCCAGCACCACCAGCTCTCAGCGCCGTAGTGAACATTTCGCCCCAACTCAGGAGCCAGGGGCGCCGAGCCGCCATCCACGGAAAACGCCCTCCTCGCACCGGGCAGGAGGCGTCGTGCCCCGGCGGGAGAGACGTGCGGGGGCAGGGCACTGCCAGGCCAGCCGCGTGTGGACCCAGGACACAGCCCTTGCCGTAGCCAGGCCGGGCGGGAGGAACCGGCCCCGCACAGCGGCGACGGGCCGCTTCAGGCTGGCACCCACCGGCCCGGAGCCCCGCAGCCAGCCCAGCCCCAGGACACCGGCACGGGGCCTGGGAAGCGGGGCCGCGGGGGGGAGGGGCTCTGTCCGGCCGCCGTTTGAGCCCCCCCGAGCGTCGTGCCAGTGCGGCCCGGCCCCCGCATGGCCGAGCCGAGCCGAGCCCGGGGGCGGGGCTGGCTCCCGTGGGCGGTAACGGGCGCGGCGGCTGAGCCACCCCCAGGGCCGGGCCGCTCCGACCCCGAGCGCCGCCCCCGCGCTCCCGCCCGCGGCCCCTCACCCGTCGGCGCCGCTCGCTCGCCCCGGCCCTGCCTCAGCCGCCCGCCACTGTCTCGCCCTGTCATTGGCGGAGAGGAACCGGGCCCGCCCCGCTCAGCCAATCGTCGCTGCCCTTACTGGGCCGGGCGCGGGTCGGGGCCCGGGGAGCCGCCCCCACGGGACATCGGCCCGGCCCGGCCCCAGGCTGCGCGGGGCGGCCCCGCTGCCGTGGTTCCCGCTCCGCCCCGGTCCCCGCAAGCCCGAACCGGGAGACCGTCCCCCCAGGACACGCCAAAGCCGGGCCCCGGGCGGGAAGGCTCGAGCGGGCACCGGGCAGGGCAGGGCTCGGCGGGGGACCGGGTTTCCGACCCGCCCCCGTTGGCCCCCCGCACGCTCCGCCCGAGGGCCAGTTGTGTGGGGCTCGGTCGCCCTCGTAGCGCGAAGCCTCGGCTGTGGCTCGCGGAGATGCGAGCCGGGCCCAATGTAAGGTCCCTTTCGCGGCTCCTAGCCAGAGCTGCACGTGCCTGAGGGGCAGGTGGCTGCAGGGGCCAGTGGGGCTCATGGCCAGAGCCCTGGCTCATTTGGGGGTCGGGGGACCCCACTGCTCCCCCCTCTCTTCTAGGCCAGGCAGCCTGCTCCTCTTTCCCCGGGGCCCTGCCCCTGGCCTAGACCAGAAGCCAGAGTGCGGGGCTGAGCATATCCCCCCCGGAGCTGGCTGAGCTCGTAGCCCTCCCCCCAACTGTCCATGTGGAACTTGCCCGGCCAGCTGCTCTCTCCCCCGCACGGAAAGCGAGACGCTCCGCGCTAGGCGGGGGGCGCTGAAGATGCTGCGCCTAGGGGTGCATACGCTGTAAATCTGCCCCTGCCCCGAGTTCAATACGGGGCCACTAAGAAAACTACAAATCCCAGCATGCCCCGGCCGGGAACAGCCTGGCCTCCCACGGCAGCCTCCTCCTAGAGGTTTATGGGAATTGCAGTCCCTTGCTCTGTGACAGGCGCTTCCTCCTCCGGCTCGCTGAAGACTACAAGTTCCAGCATGCTCCGCTCGGGACCGCCCAATCGCGGCGCGCCTTGCTGCGGGCGTGCGGCAGCCGGCGAGGCCCCGTTTCAAGATGGCGGACGACAGTGAGACAGCAGTGAGGCGGCCGCCGGCGAGGCCCCAGCGCTCGTCCGGCGATGAGAACGACCATGAGCACTGCAGCGACTGCGAGAACGAGGAAGAGCACAGCTACAACCGGGGGTAAGCGCGGCCCCGCGGCCCCCCGCCGCCGGCCTGCCCGTCCCCATCGACAGGGCAGCGGCCGGGAAGTGCGGCCGGCTCCGCCCCCCGCGCGTCCTGATTGGCTGCAGGCTGGTCCTCCGCTCGGTGAATGGCCCAATTCGTTGCCAGTCTAAAGGGGAGGGGGCCCGTGGGCAGCGGTGGACGCGGCGCCTGGGTGCCGCAGCGTGTCTCGCAAGCTAAGCAGGGTCACGCCTTGGCATGGCGTGGAGGGGAGACCTCTTCTGGGCAGCTCCAAGAGGGGGAGTCATCCCTGGCCAGCGCCCCAGCCTGGGGCGAGGGAGCAGCTGGTGATGCTGCTGCCCTAGGATGAGCGTTGGTGGTGTGACCACGGCCTGGCGGGTGCCTGGGTACTGCCACTCTCCGCTGTGGTGTCCGGGGAGGCGGCTGCTGGAGGGCACAGGACAGGGAGACGGGATGAGTAACCCTCCCCCCTGGAAAACATCAGCGAGACATGACACTGGGTCCTGAACAGTTGCAATCATTGATGATCCCTGTGCTGCTTTGCACCAGAGTCAGCTAGTGTGCGAGCTAGCTTCCTAGCCACCTGGCCAGCTTCCTTCGGCCACCCTGAATCCACAGGCAGTTTCGGTCGGGGTCTTTACCTCCCAGACGATGAACATGTTTGCTCTGTGCTTTGCACTCCAGTGGTAGCTGCATCTCACTGAGGGGTGTGCACAGTTGACCCATCGTTTTGTGCATGTAGTGCATGCTATCTAAATATCTGTGAAAGATTCCACGTAAACATAAGGTGCAGCGACTCTTGCACATAACATAACTTGGCAGGTGCTTTGCGTTCTGTACACGGGCGGATGTTAGACTCCGAGACTTTAAGGGACCATTGTGATCATCTAGTCTGGCCCCTGCGCAATGCAGGCCACAGAACTTCACCCACTCCTGAAATAGACGCACAACCTCTGGCTGAGTTACTGAAGTGCTCAGATCATGGTTTAAAGACTTCAAGTTACAGAGACTCCACGATTTACACTAGTGTAAACCTGGGAGTGACCCGTGCCCCATGCTGCACGGCAGGATCTCAGCCAGTGTGATCTAGGGGAAAATTCCTTCCTGACCCCAAATATGGCAACTAGTTAGACCCTGAGCATGTGGGCGAGATCCAACAGGCAGAGATACTTGGGAAGGAATTCTCAGTAGTAACTCAGACCCTCCCCATCTAGTGGCCCGTCTCCAGTAGTTGGGGGGTTTTGCTACTGGCACTCACCAATGGACCACGGGCCATCGTAAGCTGTCCCATCATTCCATCCCCTCCATAAACTTCACAAGCTCAGTCTTGAAACCAGTTTGTTTTTTTTGTCCCCACTGCTGCCCTGGGAAGGCTGTTCCAAAACTTTACTCCTCTGATGGTTAGCAACCTTCGCCTACTTCCAAGCCTAAACTTGTTGATGGCAGTTTATAGCCATTAGTTCTTGTGTCCACATTGGTGCTGAACTTAAATAATTCCTCTCCCTCCCTGGTATTTATCCCTTTGATGTATTTCTAGACAGCAATCATATTGTCCCTCAGCCTTCTTTAGGTTAGGCTAAATAAGCCAGCCTTGCTGCAGACAAGACTAGTTATAGGTAGCTCCTGCCTTTGCATTAGGGCAGGATGTTCCCAAACTGGGTACTCTGCATTGCTTACCTGGCAGTAATCTTCTTACAGCCCCAACTATGGGGAGGGTATTCATCCTCTGCACAGAGCCCGACTCCTCAGTGTCCCTTTTCTGACATACTCACTCCTCCTCTCCCCATGCTATCAAGCCTCTAGCCCACCCCGGGCTCTGTAGATTTAACAGTAATACCTTATCAAAGTTTCGTCCTGAGGTTTTATTCTAGTATGGGCTATGCTTATGCTGTGAGAGGAACTTACCTACAGTAAGGAGTTAAACATGTTGATGTGAACAGGTTTTTAGCTTGTTTTCCCTGATTTGTGTGAACCAGGATTTTTTTTCCCTGTGAAGTATGATGCTAACTAACTCCTTGGGCTTTGTTCAGTCACATAGATCAGGGGAACAAGGCCAGAGTTCAGCCACACCAACTATGTCTAAACAGTTGTAGACAGCGTGCTTCTGATTCCAGATGAGAGGGCCTCATTTTGCTATTCTTGTCTAATCTGTTGGGGTTTTTTAATGACCTGTTTTTTTAATGGAATTTTTATGCTGGAGATCTTATCCCACCCAACCTGTCTCTGCTATTTTGGTATCTAAATAACAGCTTGCAGAGGAAGTTGGTTCGGGGGTAGAATCATTCTATTTTGCTGCTTCATATTGTGGATTTGTGTATGGAGTAAGGCAGACGTTTTAACAGTTGTAGTGTGAAATGCAGTTGTAGTGTCCCAGGTATGGCACCTATGTCTGTTCTCCACCATCTTCTTATGGCTACCTACACTAAAATACAAAAATCTTCAGTGCTGTGGATGGCTTAAAGGAGAGACTTTTTTCTCTCCATTAAACTTACTGTGTGTCCATTTTAGTTTACACACTGGAGCTGACAATCACATGTACGACCACATTTTCCAGAGGTTCCTGGCTTGTGCTGTGCAAATCTGAGCTTCAGCTGAGCAACTTTCTATGCTTTTTATCCTTGACCCTACTAGGTGGTTGGTGTACTATGAGATTTAGAGACCATCAACTGAAGAGCAGTCTCTGTCAGCAGTTTTTATTAGCCAACATCACTTGTGAAGAAACCAAAGTTAAAAAGTCACATTGGAAATATTAAGGAAGCTTTCTTGTGTTGACACAGACTTGCTTTTAATATTCCATTTGCCTCATGGGTGGGGCTCTGCATCTCAGTTTAATAGGGTTAGCTCTGCTCTCAGCTTGGGAAGCTTTAGTTTCCTTCTCGTCTGACGTGATTTCATTTGTAAAACCAGATCTAAGCAGCAATGAAAAGCAGGCCTTGATCATGACTGCTGGCTCTGCTCTGTGCTTTCCAATAGTATCTCCCAGTCAAATGGAATTTTAAACTCTCAGGCCCCTGTATTCATTAGGGGAAAAGTATATTTTACTTATTTTAGCATCCTAGTGTGGACAAGGCAAGTTTAGTTTAGTGGCTCTCAACCTTTCCCAACTACTGTACCCCTTTCAGGAGTCTGATATGTCTTGCATGTCCCAAGTTTCACCTCACTTAAAAACTACTTGTTTACCAAATCATACAAAAGTGTCACCACACATTATGTCTGAAAAATTGCTGACTTACATTTTTGCCATATAATTATAAAATAAATCAATTGGAATATAAATATTGTACTTACATTTCAATGTATAGTATATAGAGCAGTATAAACAAGTCATTGTATAAAATTGTAGTTTGTACTGACTTCGCTAGCGCTTTTTACGTAGCCTCTTGTAAAACTAGGCACGTGTCCCCGTGTACGTGTACCCCTGGTTGAGAGCCACTTTAAACCCTAACATAGTGACACTATAATTACCTTGTCTTCACTAGGAAGAACATGAAAATTAGCAGATTAAGTCCTTGTCTATGCCTAAAATGTAAGTCAATTTAGCTACAATGCTCAGGGCTGTGAAAAATTTTGCACCCTGCGTGCCATAGTTAACTCAACCTAATCCATGGTGTAGACATGGCTGGTGGACAGAGAGATTCTTCTGATAATGTAGCTACCACCTATTGAAGAGAGTGATTAACTACATCAATGCCAAACTCTTCCATCGATGTAAAAAGTATGTACACTACAGTGGCATTACTGCAGCAGCTCTGCTTAACAAAGTCTCACATTTATCCTGTAGCACAGTTGTCAGGGCGTGTCCAGACAAGCCTTTACAAAGGTGCTTGAAAAGTTTAAAATGCATTTTGATTGGGAAATGAAGTTAGAAAGCAAAGTCAATATATATAGTGATAATGAAGACCCCCCCACACACACACACACACCCTTCCCCGCAATAAAAGGATTCTTTGAAAGAGAAAAGACCAGAGAGCAGGAAAATAAAAATCAGGGTTCCCCATCTTAGTGGTTTTCTTGTTGGTGATAGATGTGTTTGATGATTTGTTAGACTAACATGCACACACTTCATTTATTTACTTTCTCTGACTGCCCAGAATTCATGCTGTCAAACAACAAATTGGGGTGGGGAAAAACATTTTGAAATCCAGCCTTAATATATGGCCTGTCACACAACTAGTTGCAAAACGGACTTGCAAAATGATTCTGGGAGTTCTCTCTCTCTCCTCAATGCCCCATTTCCTGTCAAGGGGCCCTTACGTTTTTGCTACAAGACTATGAAAATCCAGGTCTAACTTTATTATTTGCAATAGTGCTGACTGTTTGGGGGGGCTTCTCAGGGTAGGAAGGAATGGAATTGAGGTGCCTCTGATTTGCTGGCACATCAGTGCTGGAAAATATCAACTTAGCCTGTTTCAAATAGTCTGTGATAGGCTGAATGATTTTCTTTTCTAGAGAGTGAGTGTAATTTAATCTTTTCTCTGATCACTGTTTAGTTTTTTTTTAAAAAAATCTATTCCTAGAAAGAAAAAAGTCGTATTCTTGATTGTGCTCTCATCCGTAGGAAGCTTCTAAACCATTGCAGCCTTGACCGTGGGCACAGCAACTTCCCTCACCACTGTTGCCATGTGTGTCAGCTGACTACCACGCTCCACGCCTGAAATGGCTGCATTTCGGTGGTATCTCTTATCAATAGAGGTCATGAAGTATTTTGACATTGTTGGGGTTGCAGAAGTGTAAGCTGGTGACAATCTGTAGTTTGTAGCATGCAACATGATGATGATGTTGGCTTCTAGAGACCTTGGATTTGCACATGACTCGAGTCACATGGAATGGCTCTAGTGGTGCCTTTCCAAGTGGGGATGAGTGCACAAAACAAAATCACCACACGCAGTAGCACAATTAACAGCTGTTGTGGATGTGCAAAGCAGGGGCCTTGCTGCTCTGGGTGTGGGGAAAGGGAAGCTTGCACTCACTTGTGCTGTCTGTCCCAGGTGGTACCAAAACTGGCTGGGAAGCCTGGAGTGTGGGTGGTGTAAATGCAGTGGGGACGGCGGCAGGTTTCTCTGGCTGGTTTCTCTGCTTAGAAATGTTGGTGCAGCTTCTCTAATTTTGTAAGCTATCCCTCCACTGGCACCATGAAGGGGTGTGTTATGTAAGTCCCCCATCAGTGGAACTCCATGGAATGTAGTTTCCAAATGATATAGAGCATGTTTCTCAATCTTTTTGGTACCAGGGACCAGCTTGCTGCCTTCCTAGACTGTGGCAGAGAGATCTCAGGGACCGGCACTGGTCCACAGACCAGTTATTGAGTAATGCCGCTATCGAGCACAGTAGCATTTAGTGCTGTTCTTACATTCTTTTGCTTTCTGCCCTACAATGTGTAATTCGCCATCTGGACAGCCTCTTATAAATACCATTCAACCTTCGTTCTCTTGTCCCTCAGATTCTAATACGATTACCTGTGTACATATCATGCCTGATTAGCAGTGAGTTTGCCAGAAGGATTTTCAAGCATCTAAATATGGGACAGAAAATGATGTTCCTGACTGTTGTTTGAGATCTTTTGGACCAGGGAGCTCAGCTCTGCAGGGGGAGTTTTGTAAGTTCTTCACTCTGGTATGTGAGCATCTAACACTACATTTCAAACTTTGGGGCTTTTTTTGGAGGAAAACTGAAAGGATTTGGTGCCATTTCCTTTCCTTTATTCGCTGGATATTTTCTCTTTCACTTTTTGAGTATCAGAGCTCCTGAAACTTCAGTTTGCATTTCAGGTATTGATACTGTGAGTAAAATTATGGTCAGAAAAGTGACTATGAAAATATAGCTCCTTGTTTCCCAGCATATCTGTTCCATCTGTATCTGAGTCACACCTGCTGCCTGAACTGATGCAAAGTGTTTCTCCTGGTAGGAGCTGATAAAACCAAGGGGGAGCAAGCTGGAATCAGCTCTGCTTCATGCATCATCAAAAGTGTCAGCTAAACTCATGGATTCCAGGGAGCTGGACTCAGCTAATCCAGGCTGAGGTGGCAGGGCTGCAGTCTGAAAGATTGTCTCGCCCCCCTACACTCTTGGAAACTAAGGTGTTAAATCTGAAGTCATACATGGAGTCTCATGATGTTACTGTCCTGGCTGTATAATCATGTGTTTAGGTGGTTGTGTTTGGCTGTCAGTTCAAAGGTAGAGATTTCAGCTCTTTTCCTCCTCTGCCTGCCCTGTGCCCCAAGATGCTGTCCATCACAAACAGGGGTGTTAACATTGAGGAGGGAGAGGTGATCCAACTATTTCATCATGGACTCTTTGCTGTACTTCCCATTTCCTAGAACATGCAATAACCAGATTCATTTCCAGGCAGATCGCTTGAAAGCCTGGGCTGTGGTGAATTCAATTCATTTGCGGGTGTGGTAGATTGGATTCAGTTTAGATCCCCTGGGCTATTTGGAAAGTAACAAGAAATGTCCTGTGCTAACTTGATAAAAATGTGCTTCCCTACCCACCCCATCTGGCAGAGAGTCTGCATTTCAAGGTGATAAGAGGAAATGGAGCCCTGCAAGCACTGTTGGGAAGATCCCAGTGCTTCAGACAGAAACTCAATAAAGGCATCTCTGTGCCAGTCGAACTGTTCCTGACAAAAGTGGTGGGACAGAACCAGTTCAAGCACCCACAGCCCAGGGTGGTTTTGGTTTAAGGATGGTTGCAGCTTTGCCCCATGCCCATGGCAGCACTATTGTACCCACTGTAGCAGGATCAGAGAGTTCTCGAAAGGCTGCACATGTGCTGTGGTACAAGAGGAAGACTGCTATGATTTGTGCTGTTACACCAGTGACCTCTGTCTGCATTGGCACTGAAATGGTCTTTGGCTCCAGTCCACTGCCTGGAGTTTGTCTGAGTGTGGGCAAGAGGGGCCCTGTCAGCGTGCATGGGGAGCACATGGTTCTGAAGATGTTCAACATCTCTAGTGTAGACAAGGCCAGAGTTTGTTCTCCAGTGCCTAAGTGGAGAAAGAAGAGCCTTGGGGGTTTTCTTTCCTGTGTTAAATTCTGTGACAGATCAGAACTCCTGCCAGCTCCACATCTCTTGATCATTTTTGCCCTTAATTACTGAGGCTGCAATGTGAAGGTCCTGAACGTCTTTCCGGTCCCATCTGCCAGGTAGGGTGATTATACATTTGAACACCACTGCAGACGGTTCTGTTGCCCATGAGCAAGAGTTGGCTCTTAGTGCAGGTAGCCTCCTTGGGCCCCACTACATGTGCACCTAAAAGTGGCAAGTCTCTAGTTATTTTCCCTTGGTGTCTCTATATCACGGCTGCTCCGTTTGCAGATCATAGCAGGATTCTTTTAACTGCTTCCACTCAAAAAACCAGACCCGAAAATCCCAAAAACCCAGAAAATCAAGCTGTATTGGTTCTGCTTCATACTCTTCTGCCAACCACCACCAGCAAGAAGCAGTCCAGAGTCCAACCTCACCCAGTAATTTGAATTTATGAGACAAATTGGAGTTCAGCCTGCTCTTCTGCATAGGTGCTGATGGGAAATAAACAGAGATTCCTACTGAGTAGGTCTGGGCAGAGCAAGGGATTGCTTTAGAGTCTTGGGTATAACATCACTAAGGCTTGGCCTACACTTAAAATGTAGGTTGGCATAGTAACAGCACTTGAGTGTGGAAAATCCACACCCTATAGCGATGCCGACCTAAACCTGGCATTGATGCAGCTAGGGGAATGGAAGAATGCCCGTCGCTTGAGGAGGTGATGTTCATACACGGACAGAGCCTGCCCTTTGTCATTGTACTACACTCTGGGGTTACACTGGCATAACTACAGCGCCTCAGCCGAGCCCCTGTAGTCCCTGTGGTACAGGCCTGGTCCAAGACATGCCTGGTTTGTAGAGACTGTGAGTGACACAAGTGATCTTTGCTGGTCCTGCACTGTAGACTAGAAAGGTGACTCCTTGCTGCTCTGTTTGAAATATGTGTTCAGACAGCCTTTGGGGCAAATACACTGAGGCCTGTGAATAGTTCTGCAGTTTGAATCTTGTATGGGCAGGTTGGGGGAAAATTCTCTGGGTACGTTTAAAATAACGTTTTTAAATTGGACGTAACCGGCAGCTGTGCCCCTCTCTGGCTGGAATCGCCTCAGGGCTTACCTAATAAGCATAGATGTGCTGGCTGGATAGGGAAACACTAGAGAATATTTTAACTGCTGTAGGAAATGGCATTGATTACTTTCCTCTGAGTCAGTACTGTACTGTCAGTGTCCCAGAACACTGTAATGGTTCTGTGTTTCTGGGGGAGACCTTTCAGAGGGGATCTATAATACAAAGCATTTATAAGTCCATAAAGTCTTACCAGTGAGGTAGGTGAACTACATTCCCATTGTACCATGAGCAAAACTGGGGCACAGGAGGTGAAGTGACCAAGGTCACCCAGCAAGCAGTGGCAGAACTGGAGCACAGTTCAGGAGTTTGGATTTTCAGTATCCTCTCACTGGTTGTTATGAAAGATACCACTGAGTGATTTTTGCAGGAGTTGGGGCATTTGACCCATGTGTCTTAGCAGACTCTCAGCGCTCTCATTCTATCTCCTTTAACTGCTGCTACGTTGTCCAATCAGTTTTAAGCTATTCAGGACTTCGGCAGAGAGGGAGCATTTCCGTAGCCAACTTTTCCTTTTAAAGTGCGGTTCCATTTTGCAAAGTGACTGTACAAATGGGCTGGTGGGTGCTGCTGTTTACAAAAGATAATCCCCCCCCCAAAAAAAAACTCTTGGCCTAGCAACCTGCTTTCTAAACCTGCCGAGCGTTGAGAAAAAAAAATTACAAAGAGCCATTTAGAGGCCCTCAGGAGCAGACGTGCTATAAGCCGAGTTAGGTGTAACTGAGGAGGAATCTTTTGCAGGCAAGTGCCATCAACTTCTGCAGATGAAGCTTTCGTTTAGGAGTTGATTTTTGGCTGTGAAGAAGATCTTCCGGACATGGACCAAAAGTGCATGGATGCAGCACCGTCTTCCCAGGGCTGCAGCGTTCCAGGGCTGCTGCTACTGCTATTCAGAGCTTTGCCAAGCTGTGTAGTGACAGCTGATTAGGCGTGTCAGGTTTCACTGCTGCTATTGAAACCCCTGTGGGCAAATCAACTATTCCCGAACAACGGCATGCATTAGACCTGTTACTGCTGTTTTAGTTTAACCCAGACAGAGTGCCCCTGGAATGGGAGGGGAGAATGGGGTGGCAAACAGAAGCCCTGGCATTGGGAAAGCGGGCACAGTCCCTGTATGCAGGGAGAATGGGATCCTGCTGTGGAGGAGGGGATGAAGTGGAGGTAGAGGGGGTCCCTTGTGGCACGCAGGGAGCGTGCGGAGAGCCTCTCGCGAGCACAGTGAGAGTTTGGCTACAGGGGCTGTGAAGTGTTCAAATTCTAGTGTAAAACAGAGGCCCATGAGCGGGCAGCTTTCACCCTGGCCCTGATCACATGTTGCTGGCTGTTCTTCATTAATTCCACGTCCCGGCGTAACAATAGATACGAGTTCAGGGTCTGATTCTGCGTGGTGCTGAGTGCCAGACTGGGGAGTTGAGGGCAGTTCGTAGCTCGCAGGCCGTTCACAGTCCTGTCTTAGCTCCTGTAACAAAATCTCTGCTCGTAAAGGTCTGGCCTGGGGCAGATAATAGCCTGTGAGGGAAGCACTTCTTGGATGACACCCAAACAACTGCTCCAATTCTGGTGGCTGCAGACAAGTGGCCAGCGAGCTGAGCCGGTGCCTCCCCAGGATTCTCTGGTTTGGTTGCAGTTCTGGGGCTGGAGGGCCACAGGGCTGGCTGCGAGGGTGTGTTTGAGGTGCCTCTTCTCCCGCCTTGCTGCAAAACAGCCCCCTTCCTCCTGGCTTCCTCCAGGGGTCTAGTCTCCTGCCGACCATGCTTCTGATCTGGGCGGTGGCTGGCTAGGCCTCTGCAGCTCCAATCCTGGCACTTGGCCAGCTTCAGCTGTGCTACCTCATCATCTCTGTTGTAACTTACCTTCCCAGGCCTAGATTGCCAGGGGCTCGGGGCTGGTTCCAGGGTGACAGGAGGCATTTCCAGAGCAGCTATTGGGCGTGTGTCAACTGACCTGTGAGGAGCAAAAGACTCCTTGCTCTCCCCTCCTCTCATGTGCTTCCCATAGCCCCGTGGAGACCCTTTGGTGGAGCAACCTCCCCGCCTCTGGGAAGTGTGCGCCTGTCCCAGCAGTGCCAACCATCCTGCTCTGCCTCACCAGCTCCTACCCCATACTCTGCTTCAGGGTGTCGGGACGTTTGGGAAAGGGCTGGTGAGCTGCCTCCAAAGCTTGCTGCAGAACCATGTGACCCACTCATTCGCTACCTCCATCTGCTGTCCCTTACCCCCCGCTCTGACCAGTCGGGTTGTGTGCTCACGAGGCACTGGCCGTGACTTCGGTCCTTCTGTTCCACGCTTGGGCCTCAGGGTTTGATTGCAGATCCTGCAGCTTAGTCACTGTGGCTCTGAGGAGCTGCTGAGGAGTGAGGTGCGGTGGCTGAATGGTTAAGCCAGTGGACTACAGTCCTGGCAGTCATGGGTTCGAGTCTCGCTCACTCTCATGCTGCAAGGCCAGCTCCACTTCATCCAGCTGCAGGATGGGTACCAGATCCTTCGGGGCAGGGCAGTTAAGGCACTTGGACACAATGCTGGCTTCTCCCTTGTGTACTGGTGGCTAGGAAACTGATGTGTCTTAACCACATCCACCCCATGTACTAGCGTTCCCTGTGCCACCCGTCTCCTGGGCAGTCCCTCATTATTCTGTGCATGCATGGCTATGTTCTCGGAGCTGTGCCTCTGGCATGGATGCTTCCCTTAACTGCCTCGCGTTGGTGAGGTACGGCAAGCGGCACGAACAGTTTCCTGTGTGGTGCGGCAGTTCAGGGGTCGTCTCAGCAAAGTTCCAGTTTGGTTCGATCTGTTGCGGGACCGTGTGGCTCAGAGAGTACAGCAGAGCCAGGGGCAGGACGTTCTCAGGAGATGAGCCATGGAAGCAGCTCCTAGAGGAGACTAGATAAACCCGCAGCCTCAGGAAACACTGTGGTGTTGACCTCTTTGAAGAAGCTTTTCCCCCATAACTGGAACAACGTTCCCATCCCCCATGCCCCGTGCAGCACTTTCCCTCTCCCAGAGAGGAAGATGAGCCCCAGTCTCTGGCCCACTAGGGACCCCCCTTGCCAGGCTATGCTAGGCAGAAGGTGCTTGGATCCTGCAGCGATGGGCAGCAGAACCAACCTGAAGAAGGGGAGAATATTTTTAACCTTCCTTTCTTTGAGGCTGTATCTGGGAAGGGCTGTCGCTAAGAAATGGACTTGAAACTATCCCATGAAATGCGCTGTTGGCTGCAATCCTTGTTTGTGGATTAATCAGGCTCCCGGAGCTGGTGTGATGCATCTTCGGGTCTGACTTAGAACAGGGAGCCCTTTATTTTCTCTATAGAGCGGCAAGGACTATAAATGTCCTCCAAAAAAGCCTACAGTTATGTTTGCTTTGTTCCCTAGTGGCTTAAGTCCAGTGGATGACAGTGGAGCCAAAAAGAAGAAAAAGAAACAGAAACGGAAGAAAGAGAAGGGAGGAGAACAGCTTGATCCAGCTCAGGAACTGCCCATAAAGGTAAACTGCCCCCTTACACGGGGCTGGTGGGTTGCTCTCCCAGATAAGAGCCTGCCCTCTAGAGAGGATGTGTCGCGCACACGTCTGTGTCTCTCCAGCGTGGCACGGGGGGAAGGAGGTTGCTGACTCTGAGACTCGCCCTCGTTTATTGGTGTTCTGATACTCCGAGTTCTCAGATTCCAGGCCCTCTCCTGGCCTGGATTTGTGTGCCAGCACTCCCGCTGACGCCAGGAGACGTTTGTGGGCAGATCCGGGGCTGAGCATGACCCTGGGCTAGGAAATCCATGCTCGCTCTGTTGCTGTAGTAAGCATACCCAGGCTGGCGCTTGTGCCCGGTCAGCTGCCTTCTTGCTGTGAGGAGGCCTGGAGAGGCTGGCTGCTCTCTGCGCCAGCCAGAACCTTTCACCGCCCGCCAGTGCCCCTGCCTTGCCCGCACTGGAGACAAGGACCGCATTTACTGCCTTTTGGACAGCAGCTGATCTCTGTTTGCTCAATTCGGAGGGTGTCAAACTGACTGCACCCTGAAACCCAAAGCAGTTAACCCCAGTCCCTCAATCCTTTCGGTCCCAGCAGGGAGGGGGTAGTCCTGGGCGCAGGGAGTGTGGTGGGGGCGCTGGGGGATGCGGGTGATAAGGCTGCTAACTATGGGCCAGTAGGAATGACTGGGTTGCACTCCCTGTCCTGGGCCTGCACAGTGCTCTGCTCCGGGAAACGCCACTGCCGTGCTGCGGAGCTGGAGGAACAGCAGCTGGAAGGCATTTGACTCCTCACCAGCAGCAGCAGCACTGGACAGGGAGGGGGCATTTCAGAGGATAGGTGGAAGGGAAGGGAGGGGGGAGAACTGCCCTAGACACATTGTGGGCCGGTGTCCAGGGCACTGGACTGGGACTCTGGGAAACTCGGGTTTTGTTCCCAGCTCTGTCCCGGACCTTGGGCACATGACTCCCCTTCTCTGGGCCCTTTGGCGTGTCTGGTTAGACTGTAAGCGGTAAATTTCTGTTCTGCGTACGTGCTGCACCTAGCACAAGGGGTCCTGATCTCAGATTGAGCCTCTGGGCACTATCCTAATACAAGTGCTAGGTAACTTAGGGCGGGGGGAAGACAGGTTCACAGTGTTCATTTCCCTTGGTCTTGCTGCTATTGGCATCACCCAGCAGTTCAACTGGCAGCTGCAGTTCCCAGTTTGCAAGGATTGGGCCAAAGCACATCTGGCCGTGACAGCTAAGTGCTGCCATATGTCTGCTGGGCTGCTTGTCTCGAGCAAAGGGAGGCCCAAGAATGGCTTCCCTCCCCTTGTCATGCTGGTCCCTGGGCTCCCATTACTGGCAGTTTAAAGTTTCTTAACATGGGTAAATCTTGTGGCCCCTTGGAGTCGGTGCTCCCTGGAAAGCAGACATGCCTTGGACACGTCCTGGGAGACGAGAGCACGTTGATGTCATTTCACAGAGCCTTGTGGTAGTGTCTCCAGTAGGAGGGGCAGTATCCTTTGTGCTCCCTGCGCCTGCCAATCCCCCATTCCCTCCTGCAGGCTCACGTTCAAATGCCTGGAGCCAGTCCATGCACTGGTGGCAGCACCTGCCGCCTTGTCCTTTCTGTCTGTTTAGACTCAAGCTCTGGGAGCTAACAGCCAGAGGCTGGTAGCTTGGCTCACTGGTCTGTCGTCTTGTGCTTTCTTTGCTACTCAGGTGAGCTCGCTGCCAGCCGAGAGGATCCAGGAGATTCAGAAAGCCATTGAACTGTTCTCTGTAGGTCAAGGACCAGCCAAGACCATGGAGGAGGCCAGCAAGCGTAGCTACCAGTTCTGGGACACGCAGCCAGTGCCCAAACTAGGTATGTACCTTGTAGGCACCCTTCCTGTGCTCGTGTACTTAAGAGATGCCTTCACGCAGACCACGGCCGTGTTGCTGTGTCCTGGCTGGTGGTAAACTCCAAACCTCTGCATATGGAGTCTGCCACGCCCAGCCTTGCCTGAAGCAGATAACTCGTTTTCAGCTGGTCGGGAGTTTTCGTCCTCTTTGTATCTTGATACTTCTCTGTCCCTCATCACCATGAACGGATTCTATCCTCACAGCGCCCATGTGAGATGGGGAAACCTTATGGGAGAAACTGAGACATGGGAGATTAAATGACAAGGTCACAGGGGGAGCCTATGGCAGAGTCTGCAATTGGATTTGGATCTCCTGTGTCTGTCTGGTGCCTGATCCACCAGACGATCTTTCCTTCCTTCCTTTGTCAGTGTTGTCATGGTGCAAATAGGCGAATAAGACTTGTGCCTGGTGCTGTACGTTATCATAATTAACTTGCAGGGCGCTCTCTAGATTCTCCTTTTGGACCCTTCAGCTTAGTATCTGGGCTGGCCTAGATGGGTTTCCTACATTTTAACTCGATGATGATAACCACACCCAGCAAAGCACACCACAGTAAGGCTGTCCGGGATTCCCAGTCATTGAAACGTAAATTGCCCAGATCCCAAAGGCCCTGCTTAATTTGATGTTGTTTTCAATTGCAAATTTATATTTTAAAAAAATGCAGAGCCTTAGCATTTGCTCATATTTGTCCCAACTTTGCTGTGTCAGTGGCAACTGCTGCTGGTTCCGAGTTCCTTTAACAATTACACCAACTCTGCCTTTGATCAGTTTTGTCCTTAGCCTATGCCTAAATTCCAAGGAAGGTTGCTGAGATCTTCTCAGGCCATGTTCAAGCCTCTCTTAATCAAACATGCTATTTTAAATCCCCTCTTTTCTTAGTCAAGTACTTGAATAAGGAGGAGTCATTTACCCCTTCACATAACACATGAACAGGGGTCACCCAATGAAATTAGTCATCAGCAGGTTTAAAACAAACATAAGGAAGAACTTCTTCACACAACACACAGTCAACCTGTGGAACTCATTGCCAAGGGATGTTGTGAAGGCCAAAAGTATAACTGGGTTCAAAAGAGAATCAGATGAGTTCATAGAGGATAGGGCCATCAATGGCTATGAGCCAAGATGGTCAGGGATCCAGTCCCCTGCTCCAAGTGTCCCAAAATCTCTGGCTGCCAGAAGCTGGGACTGGACGATAGGGGATTGATCACTCGATAAATTACCCTGGTCTGTTTATTCCCTGGGAAGCATCTGGCACCAGCTGCTGGTGGGAATCAGGATCTCGGTCTAGATGGACCAATGGCCTGACCCAGTATGGCCATTCTTACGCTCTTCCAATGCCAGTAGAGCTAGGGCGAGTCAGTGGTGGGGGGCAGGACTCATGGCGAATCGTCCAACTTCTTCCCTGGTGTGCGATTGTGAATCCCTTGTACGGTAGTGGTCCTGCTGCGTCTCAACCAGACTGTGCTGCTGAGCTGCGAGTCTGCAGTGCTGTCCACTGGAGAAATGGGGTAGGTCAAGAGCCATGGCTCTGTCATCTAGAGGGTGAGCTGTAGAGGGACTAGTCATCACATGGATGAGTGAGTGTCTGCAGGCTCTCATGGGTCATGCTTCCTTGCCTCTGTGCTGATCGCTTGGACTAGTTGGCCAAATGCTCAACCGGCCAGTGTCCAGCTGCAGCTGCGACGTTTGCAGGCACCACCGGTTTGCTGGCCCAGGTAAGGAGTCTCACTAGAAAGGTGTGAATATAGCAGCACGTCGTGCCTCCAAAAGTGCAGGGATCTCAAGGCACTTTGTACATGCATGTTAATCTGCTTCCCTGTGTGACTGTGGGGAAGCTGAGGCACAGGCTTGCACAAGGGTCACAGCAACGCTGGCAGAGCTGTAACCAAATCCAGGATTCCTGTCTCCCACTAGACTGTTCTCTCGCACCCTTATCCTAAGGGAGAAGTGGTAAAGCTTCTCCCAGCCAGGGAGGGGTTGTGATCTGCTCCCAGCCCAAACCTGCCAGGCCATTTCTCTGGAGTTTTTCTTTGGAAAAGCAGCCACTTCCCCCAGTGAGACTTGTGGTGCTGTGTAGGTGACCCTGTTTCTAGGTTGCTTGTGTGCTAATGACTGTCTGACTTTGTGCATGTGCACTGAAGTGATGGTGGTCCAGTAATGAGGTGCCCCCTGTGGTGGGCAGAGTGAATGGTTTTGAAAGGAAGAGAAGCTCTTTGATGCAGAGAGCCGTGTCTCTGGAAGGACTTTGCGTCCCACATGAATTGGAGCAGATCTCTGCAGAAGCTCCCATGACGTCGGTGTGATTGCATTGCTTCTTCTCTCAGCCTCTGGCAGCTCCCAACCAAATCCAAACCACACTGAGAAGAACTTTAAATCACACAAGGCAAACTGTTAGTTTTCCAGAGTGACCCGGGGTTTGTTCCGCCTTGTGGTGACTGGGAAATTGGCTCTTTTTAACAACTCCTTTGAAGAGCCTCTGTCCGATCCCCTTTGCCGCCCATGCCATGTCTAGCTGGCTCTGTAGTCATTTGTCAGCACTGGCTCCTTACCAGTGCATTTGAGTCTGTATTTGGCTTTCAGGAAGGGCTGTTTTCGGGAAGAGAATGAGCCCAGGTAGTCTGGCACTCAGACCTCGGTCCTTGTGCTGCCGTCAAGACGGTTACTGGAACCTCCCAATGTGCAGCAGGTGTCCTGGGGTGGGAACCAGACCCTGTGGTGCGTGAGGATCCCAACAAGCTTTGTAACCATCAGTTAAGTATTACAAACCCTACAAAGCAGAAGGTGTTATCCTGATTTCACAGATGGGAAACAGAAGCACTGAATGGTCCAGGGCCTTGCCCAGAGACCAACCAGTGATAGTGTTGGGACCAGAGCTCTGGACTTCTGAGTGCCACACACACCCCGCTCCAAATACTAGACCATGCGTCTCCCTGGTGCTGGGTTAAAGGACAATATCAAACCTGCAGCAGAACCAGGCCGATGCGACTTACAGTCTGGTAAACACAAGTATTCTGGGTTTGAGAGGCGAGATTTTCTAGTGTTCAGCATCTGTTGAGAGCTGTGGGAGCTGCTGCCAGTGAGCATGCCTGAACATCTGGCCCGGGGATTCTGGGGAATGAATTCTCTCTATCCGTGTTTGGATCTTAGATGCACCTCTCCATTGCCTTGAATTTCTTTTAAAATCTTTTTATGGGAATCATGAAGACAGTGTGTTGTACTTTCTTCTCAGCAGCACTTAATTAACACCACCACTTCCTGAGCTATGCTAGCATCCCAAAGTAGCAGGGCCTAAATCGAGATCTCTTGGCTTGATAAAATGCTTTAGGAGTCACAGTAGTTAAACAAAAGTGGCCTTGTTAATTTCAGCTGCATTTAAAACACAGCAGGAGGAAAATCCCGATGTCTGCCAAACAGCAAAGGCCAGAGCTGGCAGGGAGAAATGCTCCTTTTGAAGCTCCCAGGAGGGTATTGCAGACAATGGGGGAGTTTCAGGAACGTGCTGGCTGGTGGACCAAGGATTATGATGGTACAAAACTCTGAAGAGAAAGATCTGCTGCATGTGGCCTCTAGCTAACACCATCTCAGGCTGTGACTTTGAGATCTGACCACTAAGCAGGGTGGGTTTGGTCAGCAACCCAGCGTCAGCAGGGAGGAGTTAATGATTCCATGGAGGCACCCTTCTCTCAGACTAAGAAAGAAACCAGTGCCAGAGAGCAGCGTCCTGCTGGTGTGGAAGTGTCACCTTCAAAATGAGGCATAAAGCCAGTGCCTGCCCACTTCATAGCCCTGCTCCCAGTCAGCAAATTACACTCTGCTCCCCTAAGCCTGCCATGCAGTTTCAGGTGAATGAGCTGTTCAGTTCCTCAGACCCATGGTGTAGTGTTGCTGTGTGCTGTTAAACAGCTCTTGTGCTCCTCCCTGGAGTTAGCTGCTTTTCAGTAACGAGGGAATGATCCTGTATGCACAGTCTGCGAAATTTGTTGGGACCCTTTGGGGTGAAAGGAGCTCTCAGAACATAAGAGCATGTTATTACCCCACAGGTGTCATGAGTGCAGTTAGTTCCCAGAGGCCGAGTGACCCTTTTCATTGTTCCTTCCTCTTTCCCAGGAGAAGTGGTGAACACTCATGGGCCGGTGGAACCAGACAAAGACAATATCCGTCAGGAGCCCTACACCTTACCCCTAAGCTTCACCTGGGATGCCCTGGACCTCGGGGACCGAGGCGTGGTAAGCAGGGCCAAGGCAGGACAAGCCTGTTTGGAAGGGTCTCTGATACTGAGCCCTGCTGTGTTAGCACTGAGCTGCTGGAGTTTTTTTGGGGGCTGTGGAGTCCATGCTCTGCTCCAGTTCCCCAGCTCGCCGGCTCAGGCTAGCCATTAGGCTGCTCTCTCCCTACGGCGAGTCGGGCTCTGCCTTTTTTAACTTAAATGTCATCGGTGCCCCAGCCAAACCTGCCCTGCTGTGTTCAGCGAGCTCCCCGACGGGAAAGGGAACGTCCCCACGTGTCCTTGGAGCGCGGGGTTGGCCCCCCACAGGCCTTGCTCCCTAGAAGACCCTTTGGAATCTCCCCTGCCTCCAGGAGATCAAGCGAGTCTGACCCAGTGGCACGTGGCAGGAGTGTCTGACCCCCAGGTCCAAGCCAGAGTTGCACCCGCAGCTGAGTTGGGGGCTAGGAGGTTTGTCCCACAGTGAGGAGGGCAGTGGCGGCAGTGCTGCTCTGGCAGCAGACTATTCCAGTTACCGTTGCCGTGGGTGCCACACAAAGGAAAGGGAGAGTTGGAGGGACACACTCTGTGGTCTCTTGACATAGAAGCCGCCTCTAGCTGAGCACTGGCATTAGCTTGGCCTTTTCAAGGTGTCCTTCCCCCACAGCCAAGGGGGTTTCTCCCCGTCGCGGCTGCTGGCCAGTCAGGGGCTCGGCTGAGGGGGGCTGTTACTGACTAGCCGGCTTTGCCTCCTCAGCCGACTGATCTCTCTCTTAGCTAAAAGAGCTGTACACGCTCCTGAACGAGAACTACGTGGAAGATGATGACAACATGTTCCGGTTCGATTACTCGCCCGAGTTCCTTCTGTGGTGAGTGTGGGCTCTCCCACCTCGTGAGCAGGGGCCAGGCTGCGTGGGGATTTTGGAGCCTGGCAAACCGGGCTTCCCGGGGCTAGTGTTGCAGCTGTCTGTTGCTTTTTCTTACCTCCTTCCCCACCAAACCTCTCGTCACCCACTGCCACGCCCATCCCGCACAGACGTGCGGGGGGTGGGGGGAAAGGTGTCGGCGTCACTGGTGGCGACCCCAGGCATCCTGCAGGAGAGACTCAGGGACACATGACTCTCCCTGCTCCGGGTGCCTCTGAGGCTTAAGATGGCCCAGCTCGGAGCTCACCCTCAGCCTGACTGTGCCGTTCCCTTGGAAGGGGGCTAGAACACCACCAGCTCTGTGGCTTCCCGACTCAGCCTGACCCCACCCCTGGATCTGCCGGCTCCAGGCTCTGATGAGCAGAATGTGCCAACAAGATCAGCCTGCCCCTCATTGGCTGAGATGGCATTTCTGTAGAGCCTCCTGTCTGGGACCTCAGAGGCTTTTACAATGCCAGGGAGCATAGCCTTGTCTCCGGGCCACGGGAAAATGTTAGCTATGGTCACAGAGGGCAGGTTGTCACATGCCAGAGGTTCCTCAGCTCAGTGTCAGAGCTGGGGGCTGATCTTAGATCTGCCGAGTCCCCTGCTGTACCCACGAGGCCGGGTTCCTCTTCTCAGACATTCCAACAAATCCACAGATTCTGCCGATAGGTCACATTCGGTCCAGGCAAGATACCAACAGGGTCATCAGCATTGCACATCCTGGCCACCTGTGAATGAGGGTCCCTCTGACCCATCCACCCCTCGCTGTGTGGCGCAGCCTGGGGAAGGAAAGGCCTTTTTGGGAACTAACGAAGGGTGATCATACAGAGCTGTGTTGCCCACCCTGCCTACAGCAGCTGAAATCACAGGCCCTTCCGGCTGATCTGGGGCTGGCCGTCTGTCACGCTTGCTGCAGTTGTTTGCCCTGTGATTAGCTCCTTGTTCAGCATTGCAGCCACATCGCCCATCTCCTGCAGGCCCAACTCCTTCACCCTATTCCGGTCACTCATGGCCCCTGCTTCACACTGTTACATAGAAACATAGATCAGAAGGGACCAATATGATCATCTAGTCTGACCTCCTGCACAAGGCAGGCCACAAAACCCTACCCATACACATTTATAACAACCCCGAACCCATGACTGAGTTATTGAAATCCTCAAAAGTGAGATTTGAAGACCTCAAGCTGCAGGGAATACACCAGCAAGCGACGCATGCCCCATGCTGCAGAGGAAGGCGAAAAATCTCCGGGGCCCCTGCCAATCTGCCCCGGAGGAAAATTCCTTCCCGACCCCAAATATGGCGATCAGCTAAACCCTGAGCATGTGGGCAAGACTCACCAGCCAGCACCCAAAAGAGAATTCTCTGCAGTAACTCAGTTCCCATCCCATCTAACATTCCCACAGACCATTGAGCAGACTTATCTGCCGATAATCCAAAATCAATTGCTCAAATTAAACTATCCCATCATAACATCCCCTCCATATACTTATCAAGCTTAGTCTTAAAGCCAGATAAGTCATTTGCCCCCACTACTTCCCTCGGAAGGCTGTTCCAGAACTTCACTCCCCTAATGGTTAGAAACCTTCGTCTAATTTCAAGTCTGAATTTCCTAATATCCAGTTTGTACCCATTCGTCCTCGTGCCTATATTAGTACTAAACTTAAATAATTCCTCTCCCTCCCTAACGTTAATCCCCCTGATATATTTATATAGAGCAAGCATATCCCCCCGGAGCCTTCTTTTGGCCAGGCTAAACAAGCCAAGCTCTTTGAGTCTCCTTTCATAAGGCAGATTTTCCATTCCTCGGATCATCCTAGTAGCCCGTCTCTGAACCTGTTCCAGTTTGAATACATCCTTCTTAAACATGGGACACCAGAACTGCACACAATATTCCAGGTGGGGTCTCACCAGCGCCGTATATAACGGCACTAACACCTCCTTCTCCTTGCTGGAAATACCACGCCTGATGCATCCTAAAACCGCATTTGCTTTTTTAACAGCCATATCACATTGGCGGCTCATAGTCATCCTGCTATCAACCAATACCCCAAGGTCCTTCTCCTCCTCCGACGTTTCCAACTGATGCTCTCTGCCCGCCCATCCTGCAGACGCTTGGCACACAGCCCTACATCTCTGCTGCTGTTCCGGGCTTTCTGCGTCCCTTTTCACCCTGCATGGGGGGTGCTTGGGGAGCCTCCCCATCAAAGTTCCCCACCTGCAGCTAGACCTTTCTTGGCCTCGTTCACCCGAACCAGTGCCGGCTCTGTGCCCTTCGGGCCAGGGATCTTCTCTGCTGCAGAGGCCGTTAAAGCCCCAGGCACTGTTCCAGTGCAATATAAATAACCCAGGGCAGCCACCCAGAATTCATGGTGCATAAGCTCTGGCTCTCGGTGGCTGCTCAGTGAGGAAGCCACTTCTTTAGTGATTCTTAGATTGCAAGGCCATAAGGGACTAGCATGACCCTTGAGTCTGACCCCTGTGTACCCAGAGCCGAGAACCTCACCCGCGAATTCCTGCGTCCAGCCCATAGTCGCTTTGCACTTTACGCTGGTGGTGGTGTGGCGTCTCGTGGGCCGTGGCTTGTCTGGCTTTAAACCTGAGCACCTATTCAACTCTTGTCCCTCTCCCTAAAACAGCAACACCAGTAACAACCTGCACGTCTGGGGCTGCAAGGCTCGCTGAATGGTTGTGAAGCACTTTGAAATCCCTGGGTAAAAGGTGCTCTGTAAGAGCAATTGATTAATTGTTACTACTGAACTTTACACCGTTCCCTTGGTCACAGATCCCCGGGGGTTTTACAGGTGGCATATCACAGTAGCTGTGTACAGTGAGCACCCTGCACCCCGGGCACTGGGTCTGCATTGTCTCCCTGCTCCGGATGGGGACGCTGCTTTCCTCGAGTTCCCTTCTAGTCAGCAGTGAGAGAGCAGCAGGGTCCTTCCCCTGGTATCTGCCTCCCTCAGCCTGGTAGCTGGGGCGCTGATGTGGGGGCTCTTGGGGTCAAGTTGCACTTGGGGCAGGGCTCACCACTAGTGAAGTGTTCATTCTCGTCAGAGGTGAGCCCGTGTCCGCCCACGAGCTCCGGGCTGGGGTCCCGTTGGGACCTGGCTGCTCTCGCTGAAGGCAGCGGGACTTTGACCACTGGCCCTCAGTGGCCATGGAGGTAAGCCAGCACTGAGCACTCCTGGGAGTCTGCCAGTTCTGCAGGGACAGGGATGGGCATGGGGTGCCTGTGGCACTGAGGGAATCCCTGCCATCAGCCATGCTGTTTGCTTTCCACCTCTCAGACATCTCTTTGGTGGCCCAAGGGAAGCAACCTATGGCTCACTGAGGTCCCTGGGAGAAACGTGTCCCGGCACAGAACCGCACCTGGGTTTTGTTCCCTGGGCTGGCTGATTCCGTGGAAAGTCCCAGATTTGACGGGCCCATGGAGACTGATTTCCCTGTCCTCCTTAGATGGCTCCATCCCGGCCATGGCTGATGTGCGGCCCTTGGGACCGTGGAAAGAAGCTTGTGCTACCCCTAGCTGTCCACGTTCCAAGGACAGGGTGGCACTCTCCAGGGCTGGTGCCTGTTGCCCGCACTAGAGTCTGCTAGGATGTTGTGGGGAGGCAGGGCCTATTGAAGAGACAAACAGGCGCTTTGGGGCCTCTGGTACAGGAGTCTGCTAGGACTAACAAAGGCTTGTCCGTTCTCCAGGGCTCTGCGTCCCCCTGGCTGGCTGCCCCAGTGGCACTGTGGGGTCAGAGTCATCTCTAGCAAGAAGCTGGTTGGATTCATCAGTGCTATTCCAGCCACGATCCACATCTACGATACGTAAGTACCTTTCTGTCTGGCTCTGCCTCACGTGCTCCTCACTGTGGCATTGGATGCTCCTGGACTGGGTCCGAGGCATTTCAACTGCATTGATCTGTACAGGCGGCAGACCTCATGTGTGCCACTCTGCTCTAGGAGTGTCTCTTGATTGCAGGGAAAGGGGGGTTTTAGTTAAGGCAGGCAATGGCATTCGCACATGCAAGAACCTCAGCACTAGGTATTACAGCTCTGGCTATAAGTAAGGGACATCACATGGAAATTCTTCAGAACACTTTGTTTTTTGGGCAGCTGTTGTGTTGTCCTCATGCTCATGGTAGAGTTCTCAAAAGCACCTAAACAACTCAAGGTCCTGCGACCCCTCCCGTGGGCTGGCGCTGAGCCTTAGGATCTCAAGTCATGTTGGTGCCTGGGATAATGTGGCCATCTGAGTTTCCTAGCTCCGTGTGATGCTATTTATGCAGCATCAAGGCTGGGGCCAGCAATGATTCTTAGTGCACATGAAGCACCAACCCAACCTGTGTGACTTGCAGAATACTGCCCATCCAAGAGCACAGGTAGCTTTGCCTGTTGAATTGCATAGTGTTGTGCAGATGGATGAATACAGCCCGGGGTGGGGCATGGAATGGGGTGGAGAATTAACCAGTGACAGGTGATGGTCCAGAGTGGGCAGGCTGGGAAATCTCCCACTCCCCTGGCCTGGCTTCTTATGCTAGAAATCTCTGTCCCTTCTGCAGAGCAGGAAGGGGGTGACTCCCATTTCCGACCACCTTCCCCAGGTGGGGCCAGGGCCGTCCCTAGGGGGGTGCACAGCCTGGGGCAAATCATCCTGGTGCGCAGCTGGGAGGTGGGCTGCAGCCACTGGCTTCCCAGCCAGTCCTGGCACAAAGCACAGGGCCCCGCAAAGCTCAGGGCCTGGGGCAGTCACCCCGGTTTTCCGTACCCTAGGGACAACTTTGGGCGTGGCCGTGCTCTGCGACCGGGGAATTGGAGTAACCCTGCCAAGACACCCCAGTTTGACACTCCCCTCTTTGTTCTCTGTCCTCTCAAGAGAGAAGAAAATGGTGGAGATAAACTTCCTTTGCGTCCACAAGAAGCTGCGCTCTAAACGGGTGGCTCCGGTTCTGATCCGGGAGATCACCCGGCGGGTTCACCTGGAGGGGATTTTTCAAGCTGTTTACACTGCAGGGGTAGTGTTGCCAAAACCTGTCGGGACTTGTAGGTAAGCGACACTCCTGTCCTCCCCCACGGCTCAAAAAGCCACCAACAAGAAGTGCAGACTTTGCGCGTAACAGAACTCTTTACCCATGGCTTGTTACAAGAGCACTTTGATTTACCCATGATCCCACTGGGCCGAGCGGATCAGAAACATTCTAGGGCTTCTGCCTAGCACTGTCTGTCAGGGATTAGGCCAGGCAGCTCCGTGTGTCGCCTGGGTGAGCCACTTGCTCTTTGAAGGCTGCGAAGCAATACCATAGAGAGGATTCCTCCAACACATGCTCCAAACTGCCCTTGCTATTCTTTCTGGGAGCTGTGGGGTGTGTAGCTCCAGGCACGGACCATGGCCCCAGGGTCTCAGTGGTGCATAGACGCGGAACAAAAGACGCAGTCCCTGCCCCAGACATTATAATCTAAGTTTAAAACAGGAGACAGCAGTTGCGTGGACACAGACAGGAGCGCAAAGAAACAATGTGACAGGACTGGTCTGCTTGATGGGCAGTTGTCTCAGCGCACCAGCGACCTAGCTGGTGTCAGGTTATTTTAGGCATCACAGCAAAGGAGGATTTGAATGTGGGTGATGAGTTAGTTTGGGGGCTGTTTACAGAGGGCTGCTTCCAAGCTTGAAGGGCAGCAGGGGAGAAATCAGGAAGGGACTTGTTTGAAAATGTAGCAAGTTGGCGATGGAGACGGCCCACCATGGGCCAATCAGAGCCAAGTGTCCACAGCTCAGTATGGAATGAGGAAGGATCGATAGGATGGGAACAGGCTGTGGAGGGCTTGAAAGTGAAGGCTGCTTGGTGTGGTGGAGACGTTTCTGCCTTGCTAATAATCTTGTGCTCTTGCTTGCCATCTTCTGGCACTTAAAAGACTTGCACGCTCTTTCCAGCTTCTCAGCCATCTGTCCGGGAGCGAGCGTCCCGCTCGTGTGATCTAGACCTTGTGTTTCTGCAGATATTGGCATCGGTCCCTGAATCCTCGGAAACTGATTGAAGTCAAGTTTTCCCACCTGAGCAGGAACATGACTATGCAGCGCACCATGAAGCTCTACCGGCTGCCAGAGGTGCGTGGTTGGTAGGGCTGCCATGTAACGTAGTAGGTGCTGCCTCTCTAGATAACCTACGATGCGCAGGCTGCCACTCCCGAGCTGGGTGTGGGCGGAGGGCGGTTTGCCGAGGATCAAACGTCCCAGCTGCTGCGGAGTTCCTCACAGAAGTGCATTTTTGTGGCCAGTGTAACAAAGCAGTGCTGGGGAGCCAACATTAGCTACCTAACACTTAGCTCACGCTGCCGGCGTACCTGTGCTTTTCTTAGGAAAAACGTGTGTGGCCAAGTGTCATGAATTCTAGTGACCTGCTGCCCTCTGGTGAGTCGCGAGGGAGAGCCGGCGTCAGTGCGGCCTCGCTCCTCAGCAGCTGCGGCCTAAAGAATGTTCATCCTCCTTTAGAGGTTATTCGGATCCCTGTCGCCATAGCAACCAATCGCTTATTTGCAACAGAAACCGAAAACCAGTTCTGGGTCCGGCTAGATGCTGCTATCCCTTGGGGCAGGAATCGGATCGAACCGGAAATAAACGCCCAAGCAAACCAGCCCTCCTGCTCTGGGCTCGCCAGGCGAATTTCCTCGCACTCTGGAGGGGCAATGAGGCACAACGGCTGCAGCTTGGTTTGTCAGCTCCCAGGCTGCACACGTGGCCCGTGCAGGGCAGAAACCCTCCTCCCGATGTGCCCATTGAGCGCATTGCTCTGGGAGTCGCTTAGACCAGAGCAACAAGCTGCTGCTTCCTTGTAGCACCTTCCGTCTGGGGGGGATCCCAAAGCACTCGGCAATGAGCTGGACCCTGGCATCTTCTTTCCTCCCCCCTGAACCCTGGGACAAATTGTGCCACTGGGAGCACAGGGAGCAGGGCTTGGTTTTGCCACCTCCAGTTCACTCTGGCACCATGGTGAGGTGTGGACTCAGTGCCAAGCCAGGGAAGGTGCCACCTTCTGGATCACCAGTCCCATTTCCAGTAGCAGTCTCTTGTCCAGTCTGGTCCGCTTAACGTGTGTGCTGGCACGGGAACAGAGCAGGGGTGCTGTGACAGGAACGCTGACTTAGCCACACGTTATTGTAGGGCCTGGCTGGTTGGAAACTTCTTCCCATGTGACACAGGAGGGGATTCTGGGACCCATCTGGCAGCTTTCTAAAGGAAACCAGGGGACAGGGATTTGAGGATGGTCCGAAGTGTGGCTGGTCTGAGCAGCTCAGGGATGCCATGTAGCAGCTGCATGGGGAGGAGTCCCCCTTTGTTAATAAATCATTGGCAATCCTGGCCCTTGGGGCACCGAGCCGTAGCAACCATGGTGACAAAACCTGCTAGAGCCAAGCTGTTTTGCAGACAGCGCAGACAGCTTCTCCCTCTCTCTCCAGACTCCGAAGACGCCCGGCCTGCGGCCGATGGAGCACAAAGACATTGCTGCCGTGCACAAGCTCCTCACTGAGTACCTGAAGCAGTTCTACCTGACCCCGGTCATGAGTTGCGAGGAGGTGGAGCACTGGTTCTTCCCTCAGGAGAACATCATTGACACCTTCGTGGTGGAGGTGAGCTGGCAAAGCCCAGAGACTAATCACCGGAGATTAGGGCTGGAAGGGACCTCAGGAGGTGTCTAGTCCCACCCCTGCTTCAAGCAGGACCAACCTCAACTAAACCATCCCAGCTAGGGCTTTGTTCTGCCCCGCGCTCCAGGCACTGTGGAAGGCTTCGCTGGGTCTCTCTAGTCCCCTCCCAGGGCTCAGAAAGGGTCTCCAAGCATGGAAGGTGATGGCTCCCGTGTGCTCTGAAAGAGGTGCCTGTGGATCTGGAGGGGTAGGGAAGGCAGCGCCAGGGTTGGGCCCCACAGGACAGTCCTCCAGGTGCAGCAGAGACGGGGCGATGGCGAGTGGTGCTGTGCTGCCGTGGCACTGGGCCTCAGCGTGGGTCTGAGAGACTGGCCTTGCCCTGTGCCGAGCCTGCAGGCAAGGGAGCCGGCTTGCGACGTGGACCCGGAGAGCTCAGACGGTTCCAGCTCTGTCCTGCCTGGGCCTCGCTCCGGCCGCAGCTCAGCTGTCGCTCTTTGCTTTCAGAGCTCCACTGGCGAGGTGACGGACTTCCTGAGCTTTTACACTCTGCCCTCCACCATCATGAACCACCCCACTCACAAGAGCCTGAAAGCGGCGTACTCCTTCTACAACGTTCACACCAAGACCCCCCTCCTCGACCTCATGAGCGATGCCCTCATACTGGCAAAGTCGGTAAGTTGCTGTTGAATCCTTCGCCCCCAGCGCTCTGCGGCGGGGCCAGCACACTGGCAAGTCTGACTGTCTTGGGGGGTCCTGAGAGGACCAGGACCAGCTGCATTGGCGCAGGTTGTGCCACGGAATCCGTGGGGAGCCCCGGACGTGAGCCCTGCCCACACTGAAAACCAAGTGTGAATGAGGCACCTTGTTTTATGGCTCTGAGGAGCGTGTGCTTTGCCTGTCCAGATGGTCTCCCGAGGCCTCCCACATGGATTCTGATTTACTGAATGCCCTAGGCACTCACCAGGCTCGAGAAATGTCTCTGTGCTGGGTGCAAGGGGCTGTACAAACCCTGCCCTAAAGGGGATCACTAAAAAGCATGTCTCCTGCCCACAATGGGGCGCAGTAGTTCTGCCGCCTGCCTGCTGGGGAGGGACACTGGCCTGACAGCCGTGGAGCCAGAAACCCTGTATTTATCCAGACAACAGCTAGAGCAGGGTTCTCCCAATGGCCCTCATTGCCTGGGGGGGGGGTGTCAATCCATGGCCTCCCTGCTGGGATGACCAGCTAAAGGTCCCGGCACTGGTTGTGGAAGGCTTTCCCAGAAGCTGTGCTTAGGGGTGGAGGAGGACAGCATGGCAGGAGCGGCTGGCCCTGGGGAAGTCTTGCTGATGACCTGTTCTCTCCTCTCGTCCCTGTACAGAAAGGGTTTGATGTGTTCAATGCTCTGGATCTCATGGAAAACAAGCCCTTCCTGGAGAAGCTGAAGTTTGGAATTGGGGATGGGAATCTGCAGTATTATCTTTACAATTGGAAATGCCCCAGCATGGGGGCAGAAAAGGTAAGCACCTCGCATCAGCTCGGGATCGCCCAGCCCAGAGCACGGGATTGCCCTGGTGGGGGCTGGCCGGGGCCACTGTGCAGGGAGACTGCACCAACCAGCGAGTTCATGGCAGAGCCAGCGTGCCAGCGTCAGCAGGAGGCAGAACAGCTTGTAATGCATGTGTCTCGTATGGGCGAAGGAGAATGAAAGGGGCTTCTTCCAAGCCCCGCACAGTCAGCTCCCACCTGGGCTGGGCTGAGCAACAGCCTTTGTAACTCTGGGAATTAGCACCTAGAAACATCACAGGCTTTGCTGTGCTTTCCTACGCTGTTTGTCGGTGGGGGGAGGATTCCCTGGACTGAGCTGCGCTCTGCAACCATGGGCCAGGCCACTAGAAGCAGGAGCACACAGGCTCTTTAAAAGCAATCCGTCTGGAAGCCTCCGCCAGCCTGTGTCACGCTCAGAGCCTAGACGGGGGCTGGCTAAAACACCTAAGACTATTGCTGTGTCTTAGCAGAGCCACCTTTCTATCCCCTTGAAGCACAGGACTAAAGTAGGAGCCCCCGAGTTTGGGTTCTGACTCCTCAGTCACTGTAGGGAAACTGAGGCAGAGCAGTGGTGACCTGCCTGTCTGTAAAATGGAGCGAGGGCTCAAGGTTGGGGGTGAGTCAGTGTTGTATGGAGGTAGAGTGCTCCAGGAGTGCCGACTGTTAGCACGCTGGTGAAGCCCCGTGCCCAGCCCTTGGGAGCCTTCCTTTGGGAGTTCTTTAGGAATGAGACAGCTTCTGGCAGAAGGGTTTGTTGTGTGCAGGAATGGGCAGGACAAGACACGAGGTGCCCCTCAGTGACACACTTCAGTCTTTCCCCAGCTCTTTAAAACATCTCCGGGAGTGAAACAAATTAATGGTGGCAGCTGGACCAAGTGCCCATTGTTTGAGGGAATCCAGCACTTGTCCTATCAGGGTCTCAGTCCCGCGGGACTCGGTTCCCAGAGGCCAACTGCTGATTACGAATGTTGCTGGTGGATGGCTTCACACCTACCCAGCAGGTTTGTAATACCTGTACTGGTTGGGATTCCCATTTCCCAGAGTGGGTTTCCCTCCTCCCAAGTCAGTGTGTTCAAGCACCCTGCTTCTTGGGGGAGTGGGGCTGTGGGGCCTTTGCCACTGTACAAGCAGATGTTTGTCCTGGAGGTCCTGACCACAGCTTCCCTTCCCTTCCTGCTGGCTTGTCCATTTGTCTGCCACTTCTGCACCCAGAGATGGCTGCATTTCAGTGCATATGCCTAGTTTATAAATTGCCTTGGGATGGAAGTTGCACTAAAATTATAAAATATTCCTGTTACCTAGCGCTGCACGTGTGTTCAGGGCTGTGCGATAGGTACGTTATCTCGGCTGGCTGGAGTAACAGGACCTGCCATGCTGGCCCAAAGCACTGGAGTGTCTGCTGCAGTCTTTGGCAGAGGCCAGTCTCTGTCTCTCACACAACGCACCTGGCCAGCTTTGCATTTCTGTTAGTGGCAGTGGGAGAAAATCCCTTCTGGCCTCCGCAGGCAACTGGCTCGTGCCCTGAGACATGAAGTTTGGGGTTATGACCTAGTCCAGCCAGGATACATGTCTTGATGCCCCCTCGCAGCTGTGAATTCCACAGCAGTGACTTGGGTGCAGTGCCCCAAGCTCACAATTAGACCTGATCAGCCTCTCCTCTCTTGCTGATAATTGGCCCTTTACAAAGCAACCAGTGGGCTTGCTCTGCTCACCACCTTGAGTGCCCCAGCAGGGCTTGGAAGAGGTGGTGCTGGGGGAGCGGGCGCTGCGCAGGCTTCCAGTGACCGCAAATGGCAAAGGTCCTGAGCCCGGCTTAGTGACAGATCTGTAGGTTACTCGTGGGCAGCGCTCACCCTTCCCCCAGCCCCCTTCAGTGAATCAGAGCACTTTGCAAACCAGAAATGTCCCATCACACAGTAGCTGACACCAAGGAAACCCCCAGAGAGTGGCCTAGCTCCATGTGCAGATCACTGGCCAGGGAAAAGCCTGAACAGAGCGAGAAATCATCCCCAAATGCCTGCATCCTGCCCTGGCAGGGACCTCTCCAGTACTCGCTGGGCTAGTCCGCATCACCCCATCTTACAGATGAGTCTCCTGGGGCCCGGAGTAAATATATGCCCCAGGTCACACTGGAATGAGTTGCAGAGTGGGGGCTAGGACCCATGGCTCTTGACTCCTAGCCCTATGCTCTTACCACTGCTGTGAGTGGGGTGTGCTCTTCCTCTGGCACACTGTTCCTCTGGCCTCTGCCACGGTTTCCTGGAGCTGTGATGGATTGTTGGTCTAACTGCCTATTTCTGTTAGAGGCCCTGGGCTGGACTCCCATGCACGGCTCAGACTGCTGCTGCTTTCCCGCAGCCGTGGGGAGTGCTGGAGAATGGGCGCCGGGGTGCAGAGGTGGGGCTGAAACAGAAGATCTGTCACAGAAATATTTCCTAACCCCTCTCCCGTTGGCTCGCAGGTTGGACTGGTGTTGCAGTAACCAATCCCCAGAGAGGAGCGGCGCCACCGCTGAGAAGCTGGGCCAGGAAGCGAACGTTGCCATTGGCTGTTGGGGTTTCCAAGGAAGCGAGTCCCTCCTGCAGAGCAGCTGGGACTGAACCATCACCTGATTGTAACGGTTGTGTCACGCGATGCCAGCCGTGCCCCGGGCAGCGGCATGGGTCTCCTGTGTGTTCAGTTTAATTGCATCTTCGTACAGACGTGATCAAGGGAATGTAACTGCTGCAAACTAGCTCATGATTGGCATATACTGGAGTTAACGGGTGAATAATAAAAGTATATATTATATATATTTAAACATCTTTCCTCTCGCAGACTGGCCCTGATGCTCTCACCCTTGCCATGGGGCCGCCTCCCTGTCTCTGCACCTTGATTGTTCTCAACCAGAAACTGGGACAGCTGCTTCCCACACTGGCCTCTGCAGATCCGGGTTCAAATCCCACCGTGGCTCACAAGTGTCAGTGGGTTTGGTGGTGACGAAACCTGTTTAAGTGGCCTGGAGCAGCAGGGACAGGGTGAAGGGGGCTGCTCTAGGAGGATTGAAGGGCCAAGGACTGCAGCACGTTCACAGAGATGCCTGGCTGTCTCCACAGTTCTCCCCTAGCTTTCCGGAGCTCCAGATGCATTAACATTCGTGTGATGCAGCAGGCTGGACACCTGTCTGCGGGCTGGATCCAGAGGGTGCCGAAACGACCTGCTAGGAGGTCAAGCCGTTGAGAGGAGCTGCCATGAGACTGCCTTGCTGGCTAGCTCCAACAGGGCTTCATTCGGCCCATCCTGGTGCCTGGAGCAAAGGGTGGGCAGATTTGTCTGCCTGCCTCCCAGGGAGTAAATGGATATTCACAGCTAAGGGCTATTCTCATCTGAGCAAGGCTGACCTGGGGCTCCTGCCTCCCCAGCACTTCTGAGACGTGGACCCTCCCTGCTGTGTGTGCTGAGCTGCACCGACTCTCCCTGTGCTCTGGAGAAGAAGCTGTTTGTGAAGCACCCTGAGGAACCCGGCTTTCAGACTCACATTGGTGCAAATCTATAACCAGCACTGAATAAACTGGGTGCAGTTGCCTAAATTCTGCTCTGTCCCCAGCAGCACGTGCCACATAGCTGTGGTTACTGTGCAGCCCATCCTCAGTCCACAATCAGTTCTGCCAACCCCTCGCTCTGTGAAAGGCAGGGGTCTGTTGTACCTTGCTGGGGCTATCTTGGGGGCACTGGGGTTCTCCGTGGTTGCACCTTTCAGGGGCTCTGAACTGTAGCAGCCTCTTCCAGGCTCATTTTTCTTCATGCCTCATGTTTTGAAATGATCAGAACATCCCAGATGACGCGTCCCCCACTGGCCAGCTGGCAGCTATCCGGTCTCATAGCTTTTATCCCGGCGAGGCGCCAGCAGCCCGACCTGTACCTGGCTTGCAATGTCTGCTTTGACTAGAACTCTCCAATGCCACCTCACTGAGCAGGGTGGGCATTGACCACTGCAATGCGTTACCTGGGATGTCGTGGGGTCGCTGTCCCTGGACTTTTGAACTGGAGATTGGATGGTTTTTCTCTAGTTCAGACAGGAACTCAGGGCGGTCCTAGGGCCTGTGTTATAGAGGAAGTCAGATCAGGTGATCACAGTGGAGGGAGTTCAGTCGAGGGCATCAAGGTTGCTTGGGAATCCTGGTTTCTGGCCCACCTTGGTGCCCCATCCAGTGGCTGGTGTAAGAGGGCATCTCCATGCTTAATGACCCGTTGGTTTTTCACATGCTTGTCGCCCAGCCGGTGCCGCGGGAATACTACAGCTGCAAATCAACTGCCCGGGAGCCAAGGGAGCTGGGCCTGATGTACAGGCCAAGGCATGCATGAGACCGCTCAAGCCAGGACACCCGCCTGGGCCTTCTGTGAGGCCGGGAGAGAGCCAGCTGTACCCACGCCAAGCCAGAGAACGACCAGCACTGTGCTCTGGTAGGAAAGTCCTGCCCTGGTCTGAGTGATGGGCATGTTCCCTAGGCCTTGACCTGGCTGGTGTGACAGAGGCCGTGGAAGGACATGTCCCCGTTTCAAGCAGGAAAACCCAGCTGCGGAGAGTCTTCCTCTGTATCCTCCAGGCGAGGTAGGAGCATTCGCTCTGGTTGGCCTGGACTTCGCTGGCCTTGGAGCAGAAGCAGCAGTGATGGCAAACTCAGCTGCACCCAAACCATGGCTACGTCGAGAACGGCTGTGCCACGAGGTCCCGTGTCTGAAAGTCTCGGGCCTGGGCCACAGCAGCCGAGCACTGGGATCCTGCCAGCCTGATCCGAGTAGAACAGTGGCAGATGGGCGTGGGATCACGTGCAAATACTTTACCCACATGCTGCGGGGACCTGTCTGTATGTCTGGGAGCCGGAGTCCCCGCTGCAGAAAGACACCGAGTCTGAGCTATGTCACCGAGCCTGCTGCTAGCCACATCAGATGGGGTTGAGGATCATGTGTAGCATGGTGCCTGTTCCCAGCGCAGACCAGCCTGCAGATTTGTGTGTGGAGACGAATGGATTCCTGCTGCGCAAAGCTAGGGACAGCGTCGTTCTTACTCACTCGGACACCATTGGGATGGGTACGAGCATCCAGCACCACTGCCACGAGGGGAAATATTCCGCCTGAAAAGCCTCCGACAGTGCTGCCCATGTGAGAATCTGCCGGGTGCTTCGCGCCCAGTGTCGGCTGGCAGGACATGCCTGATGGGATGGACTGGGTAATGCTCCTCCATTTGAAGGGCAGAAGGATTGGGTGAGGCTTGCTGGATGGATTGCATTGGGGAATTGTGTTGGAGCATCACCGGCACAGGCCAAGGACTTCTCCGGTCTCAGCCACGGTTCACTCTGTCTGCGCCGTCAGCGTATCATCGGCGAGATTGTCTTCCAGCAGAGCCATGAGACGTAGCAGTTGGCTCTCTCCGTCACTCGACAAGTCCCATCTAGCCAACGAGAGGAACCTGAGCATTTGTGTCCTTCCCTTTGAGCCTGGGAGGGGCCTGGCTTTGTGAGCCTGGCTTTGTGAGCTTCTCTCATTGGGCCAGAGGGTTAAGGGAATAATTCTTTAGACTCTTATTGTATTCACCCTCCAGGGCTTGACTGTTGTCCCTTGCATTGCCGCTGAGGCCACAGGGTGTGGCTGACAATTGAAGCATACAGGTTTTATTTAGATAGGGCTGGTGCAGAATGTCCCCAAACCGGTGTTTAAAATCTCTCTGGCCAACTCCTCTTTCGCTGTCGAGTGATGTGGGGCCTGTGGATGCCTGATCAATGCTCTGCCGCCTGCCAATAACCAGCTTGTGCTGCTTTGACCATAAGGAGATTTAAACTTCCCTGAGATGTTTCCAAAGAACTGTATATGACTGGCTTTCAGTGGCAGGGGGCCATAAAGGCTGGAATCCGTGGCAATGGACTCGGAGGGTTTTTTCTAGTTGCCAGTCCAAGCAGTGCAGTGGACAGAGGCTATAAAATGCTTTTGGAATCTGCACGTTCTCCTCCTACCCTGGCTGAGGCCTCCAAGGCTAGCCTGGGGACCTAGCTACACGGCTCCCGCTGGCCAAGGCCTGCAATCGCACTAATGGAGGTAGGGAACTCGGCTTCTGCCACCTCAAAGAGGCCTGGCATTGAGGGTGAGCAGTCAGGCCCTGCGGGGGGCTCAGGTTAGCCCTCACAATCACTGGTCAGGTGTGAAATCGGTCGGAGGGGTGAAGGTCACTGTCCATCCCCTAGACTGATTTGAAAGCTCTGCCTACAGCTACAGCTGCATATATCTGTAGGTCACTCTCCTGTCCCCTCCCTCCCCCAACTCAGAGTTGGTCCTAAGTTCTTTGCCTGTCCCTTCAACCCTTCACTGCGCGTACAGACAAGTTACGCATTGAGCAGCTCAGCACATCAGTGGCAAAGATAGCAGGAGCCGGGACTCCAAGCAGGGTGACCCGCGAACAAATGACAGCCCCGGGGCCTTTCCCAGGGCCAGGGGAGGTTTGGTGCCTGGCTGCTGTGCGAACAAGTAACATGAGGGCTTGGAGCTTCCCAGAGCCACCCAGGAGGGACTGAAGCCGTGGCTACGCTCAGCTTCCAGGTGCACTGTTGTGGCACTGCTTGTGTGGCTGTTCTAAGCTGGCAGGAGAGAGCTCTCCCGTCGACTTAATTCCTCTGCCGTCCCGCCTGCTGGGAGCAGCTCTCCCGCTGCCAGCCTGGTCACAGAGGAGCTTAGGTCGACGTAACGTACGTCCCTCAGGTGGCTTATTCCCACCCCTGAGCAACATAGCTCGTACCAACCTAAGCTGTTGTGTGGGCGCAGCCTGCGTCACGCCCAGACTCTAAGAACAGGCCCTGCCCTCATGCTGACTTGCTTCTGTGCTGGTGGGCTGAACAGCCATGGGGGGGGGTCCTAACTTCATGTGACCTTTGGGTGCTGGCCCTGCTCTTGCTTGTGCCACAAGACGTTCCCCTGGCCTGGAAGGGGCGTGGGGCACGTGGCCGAGCGTGGCAGGAGAGAGCGGTGTGGCTGGGGCTTGGTGCCGGCCGTAACCATTTAGTGCATGTTGCAGAGACAGCAGGAGCTGGCCCCAGGCCATGCTGCTGGCCGAGGGGTGGGGGAGGGAGATCCTTCTTTAAATTAGACATCGGGCTGTTCTTGGGGAAAGGGCATCCCAGCCTGGACGTGCAGATCATAGGTCGGGCCTGTACCTGGCCAGGCTGCTGAGGGAGCTCCTCCGTCGGCCTCTCGCCAGCCGCGTGCAGGATTCTCACTAGTGCTCAGCCAAGGCCTGTTTGCTCCCACTTCCTCCTCGTACGACCTCCCCGCCCAGCGGGGCTGGGCTCGGCACTGCCAGCCTGTTCATGCCTGAAAACGTCCCTTTCCCCCTAGGTCACTGCCTGGACTCGCTCTGTGGCACGGCCCTGGCCCCAGGGACTCCGGCCCCAGCTACTGTGGGGCGGGGCTAGGAGACGGGCCTGTGGCCCCAGCGCCAGTCTGTCGGTTGGTTGGAGTGGGTGCGGGACAGTTCCCAGCAGCATGGCGGGGAACTGCAGCAGCATTCCTAGCTGCAGCGGGGCCCGGAGTCTCTGCTCTCCGCTGTTGCTGGAGAAGCTGGGGACAGCAATCTCGGGGTGCAGGGTGGCCTGCACCCAGGGGTGCTCTCCCTTCTGCAGGGGGACGGAGCAGCACCCTGGGCTGGGAGAAGGGGCTGCTAGGGAGTGGGGAGCTGAGCCCAGCCCGCCACCACCAGCGTCTCCTTCGCTCTCCCCTTCTGGCTTGCGCCAGTGGCAGGCTGGGGGAGGGCAGAGACGGACGGCTCCCACCCACCCTTTGGAGAACACCGATGGCTCCTGCAGCTGCGACGGTGCTGCAGGAATGGGGGTCTCTCCCTAGCTGCATCCCAGGAATAGCCCCAGCTGCGCCGTAAGGGGAGCTCCCAGCCAGTCCAGCGGGCCCAGTTCGGGCGGGCGCCTGCACTGGGCTGCCACACCAGAACAGCTGGTGCACACCCTTGTCCATGCCAGGCATGCTCCGGTTCTTGACACCTCCCTTCACGCCTGCCCTTCCAGGGTGCACACGGTCTGTCTGTCCAGGCCAGTGTTCTCCAAGCACAGGAGGCCTAGATCCTAGCTACAGCCCAGGACAGCGACTGACAGCACCAGGGAGGGGATGAGGCAGGCACGGCTGATTGTAAAACGGCACCCAGTGGCCGGGGCCCAGACACGGCCGCCCTAGGTGTTACACGGCCCGAGAGCTGGCTCGAGAACGGAAAGTTTTTCCACAGTGAGGTTTGGCTTCAGCAGAAAAGACTCAAACCCTGGCTCAGAAATGCTGCTGCTGCAGCAGCTCATGGGTGCTGTCGTTTGGCAGGCCCGGTTCCTGTTCTCCAGGACCCAGGCTCCATCTCTCCCAGCCCCAAAATCTTCCCTGGGGTGGGGCACGGACTGCTGGAAGGCCTGTGGTTGTGGTGCTCTCTGGGAGGTGGGTGCAGCTGGTGCCTGATGAGGCGAGAGCCCCGCCGTGAGCGCACTAGAACTAGGGGCCAGAATGACAAACTGGAAGGCCTGGTTCATGCACAGCCCAACGCGCCATCGAAAGCCCTGCGTCAGTGGGTGTAGCTGCCCTCCGGCGCCTGGACACGTTACACGCACCAGCGCCCCCCAGTCCTGCTGACAACTGGTGTCTATTGGCCCGAGGGGGCGACAGACACTCCAAGGGGAGCCGGGCCCGTCCAAGGATCCCCCATAGGTCAGTGGCACTGGTCAGGCCTGGCTATTACAGCTGAGTGAAATATTCGCCCGGGTCCTACTGCACTTTTTGCTCCTATCGAAGGGACCCCTGCCTCTTGCGTCTACGTCATTGCTGCTGTGACGGCTGCTGTATGAGCTGGAGCCGTCATTTTTAGACCTCTGTAAGTTTCCCGCCAGGCCCGGCTCTCAGGCAGGGGTGGAGGGCGCAGATGCCCCACCCTGGCTGTATGGCCGGAGGGGTGAGATGTGCTTGGCCTCGCCCCAAGTGGCACCTGACCCTTTGTTGACAGAGGCACTGGCCCGGGAGGCGATGATAGCAGGCGACCCAGCCGGGGGTCTGGGAAAATAAACTTTAATTATTGCTTTACAATATATTACACAGCTCTGACCGGGCACCTTTCCACAATCCCCCCCGGCTGCTCCACCTATGCTCAGCCCCTGCAGCCATGCCATCGAAGGACTTCTTCCAGCCAAGCCGCTTAGCTCACAGGATGGGGTCACTAAAGGGTTAACGGGGGGCAGGGTGAGGACGAGGCGCTTTCAGGGCAATGAGGGGCCCTGCTGCTGCAGGGACCCTTCTCTTGGGTGCTGGCGCTTGGCCCCGGCCGAGGCAACAGGGCGAGAGCAGCTCGGCCAAGGGGCCCTTGGTGTTTGGCTGCCATCAAGGGGCCCCTGGCACATGGAGCACGAGGGAGGGTGTTGGGGGCCCTGCCCTGAGCTGTAGGAACAGGGCCGGGCGCTTGGGGGTGCTCAGCCCTTTCTTGCAGTCAGGCCCCTTTGAGGCAGCTGACGTGCCCCACCCAACAGGCGCACACTACGCACACCTGCCGCCGCGTGGCCTGAGTGCGAATCCTCCGGCTGTAGAGACCCCGCCACCGGGCACCAAGGTCCAGCCCATGACGCCTGGCTGGAAGAGCTCCCAGAGGCGTGATCCCTTCTTCTCTCCACCCCCCCCCCCCGGCGTCTAATTGGGGTGTTAACTCCAAAGTCTAATGGGGAATAGTCACAGGGCAGACTTGTGACCTGGCTCACTGCTGAGCCACGGCCGAGAGGGCGGTGCCAGGTAGGCAGAGCTGGCAGTGGCAGCTACCCACCCCTCCCCAACACACACACACTGCATGGCTTTGTTTAGGGGACACACACCCACACCCCATTGCATGGCCAGCAGGCTGCGTGAAGCACGAGATGCCGCGTGGAGCCATCCAGCCCCCAGACATGCATGTTTCAAAAGCATTTTTTCAGGCGTCGGCCAGCCAGGCAGCTTCCCGCCACTGCCCCAAACTGCAGCGCCTGTAGGCCAAGCCCCCGAGGCTGGGGCTGGCCAAGGGGCCCCAATCCCATGGTGCTCCTGGAGCCCCACAGGAAGCCTGGCCCCAGGGCCCGGCTGCACTGCACAGATACCCTATTGCTGTAGCTGCGGAGAGCGTCCCACGTCGCCAGCCGGGGCTCACCAGCACTGTGGTTACGCTGCCCCCCCCCAGCCCCCCACGACAGCAGTGGCTGAGTCACCAGAAGAATTACTCCCTCCACCCAGCCATGGCAGCAGCGGGGTAGGGCAGCGTCACTCATGCCCCGTGTGAACGTTTCCGTCCCTGAGCGACAGCACTGGGGGCTTTCCATTGCAAGTGTAGCCTAGGACTGAGTGTTGAACGACCCACATGGCGGGCTCCTCGCTGCCCCAAACATCCCTGAGCCGCCCCCCCCCCAGCCCGCCACTTCTGAGCACCCCACGCTGCTCGAGCAACTGCCATGCAGCAGCGAAGGGCACCAGCTGCTCTGCTAGCCACCCCCCCCATCATGCCAGGGGCTTCCAAGAATGGTATAACCCATAGATGTCAAACTCAGGCCCGCGGGCCAAGTCTGGCCCGCAGTGTAATTATATTTGGCCCGCGAGAAAATACCAAATGTCTACTAGAGCTGGCCCGCCAGCAGACAGCGCATGCACCGATTTCACGTGTTTATAGTATTAAGCTTTGCTTGTTCCAGATTCAATGTTTAAGCAAAACTTAAGTTTGTTTCCATATGAAAAGGTTCATCGTTATATTTGATGAGAAGGAAAAACTTCCTCAACTGTAGACATTTTTTCAATAAATATCAAGCCCGCGACTTTGTCCAAGTTTTTAATTTTGGCCCACTGTGTATTTGAGTTTGACATCCCTGGTATAAACCAAGGACTCCCAGCCCATGCCAAGTTCCTGCTGCCCCTCTGCTAGCCAGGCTCTAGCTGGCTCCCTTCTCCCATTTAGCAGTATAGGAAGGGCAGGGGAGCCACAACCCCCCCCTTAGTATAAACTACCTCACTCAACATTGCATCAAGATGCCAAAGGAGAGCATGTTTCTTCCTGACCCCAAGCTGAGGTCAGAGTGTGCCCTGAAGCATGGGGATTGATGGGCCTGATCACATTACCTGGGAACAGCCCTACCCCAGTAACAGCTGGCCTGCCCCCTGCACCTGAGCAGCCCTGCATGAGCGAAAGCGTCCCCCCTTCCCCCCGGGTCATGCCCACAGGACTCCGGCTGGTGCATGGGGCCTGGTCACAGCAGCCTGGGCAGGGGAGTGATTAAAGGGCAGTGGGTCATGGGTGACCAGACAGCAAGTGTGAAAAATCAGGATGGGGTGGGAGGGTCATAGGCACTTCTGTAAGTCAAAGCCCTGAACGCTGGGACTGTCCCTGTGAACTCTGGGGTCTGGTCACCCTAATCAGGACCCTCCACGCCGGCTGCTCCCTTCTGAACTGACTCTGCCTCCAGCCAGAACTCCCCCTCCCTCTCCGGCTGCTGGGTGACGCCAGCCCAGTGCAGGACACAGCCCCTCCAGGGCCCCGTGATGGTGACTCCCCAGCAGCCGGGCTGCGCTGCCCGGGCCCGTCCGGGGGAGCCTTGTCACCTCCCCTCACGCCTCGCGCTGCACCCACCTATTGCCAGGCCGCCTGGCTGTGGAGCCCCTCACAGCGAGTATCGTGTCGGGGCTGGCGAGGGTGCCTCCCGTCAGTGCGTGGGAGGGGTGCAGCCCCAGAGCGTGTGCACGTGCAGCTGGCAGCGTGTAGCCACCACTGCTGAATAAACGGCATCAGTAGCTGGCAAAACCAGCTCAGCCGCTCGCTCTCCTGCTTCACCACGCCCCTGCTGTGGGGCTGCGCTGCCATGGGCCTGGCCAGTCCCGGAGGCCTGTTTCCTGCAGCGCTCGGGGTGCCAGAGGCTGGAGTCCTGGGGGTGTTTAATCCCCCGCGCCCCAAATTACTCCAGTGGGATCCAGACCAAGCCAGGCTCTGCAGCTCGAAGGCCCTGTGTGCGACAGAGCTGAAACAGCACAGGGGAGCCCCCCTCCCCCCGCACTGCCCACCCCCAGCGTAGGTCTGGCATGGCTGGGCGGAGACGCCACCCCCCAGCTGAGGAGGTTAATGTTGACCAGCTCCTTGAGGGGCCTGCCCCACCCCCCTGGCAGCCGATCCTCGTTCCCACGCTCACATCTTCTTGGATTTCACGTGCACGAAGAGAGTGGCCGGCGACAGAGACGCCCCGTCCTTGGAGAGCAGGTGGATGTGGCGATACCCTGGCGAGAGGGAGGGAGCTGGTGAGGCTGGGCAGCGAACGGCTCCTGCCCCTTCAGCCCCGTAACCATCATTCAGAGCGTAGCCTGGCACGGCCCCTTTCCTCCACCCGCTCTGCATTCCACTAAGGAAACGAGTTATCTGCTGCTGAAATGCAACCACCTCTGGGGTGGGTCAGGGCAGCCGTTAGGAGCCCGCAGCCATGCTGCACACTGTGAGGGGAAGGGAAGCTGTCACCCTGGCTGGCCCTGGAAGCCAAGTAGAGCTGAGTGCCAGCCAGCACTGGAGGGGCAAAGCCAGGTCGGGTCCCCCTGGCCCGAAGGAGGGTGGCTACCCCAAAGGAAGCCGGCCACTGCTCTCTGCTCTCCCTGGCAGCTTCCGGAGAGGGGACTGTGCGGTCCAGGGGACTGCAGGACAACCGTGGAGAAGTTGCTCAGGGTCTGGCCAGGCGGGACTGATGCCATGGGGCAGCCCTGCTGAGCTGTGGGGTCCCCTCCATTTCCCCACTGGTGCCTAAGAACCCCCCCTACCCCCTCTCACAGCCCCTTGCTGCAGCTCCCACCCCCCAGTGCAGGGGACTCTACCCCCTGCCCCTTGGTCGGCCGGACGGGCACTGCAGGCTCTGCCCCAGCCAGGCACCCACCTTCCCTCAGGCTGCAGAAGGGCAGGGTGAACTGCCCCACGAAGTCGTTGGAGGAGGTGGTGTCGTAATCTTCCACCACGAAGCGCACCAGGGCCAGCTCCGGCACCCGCAGCTGGAAGCTCAGTGTCTCCTCCCAGCGTGGATTGAACCCTGCAGGGGCGGAGAACGGGCGGGGTCACAGGCGGGGGCCAGCTGCCCCGTGCCCCCCAGAGGGGGAAGGCAGGCGGCTGTCATGGGCGGCTCCGGGCGCCCACGCTGGCTCGCAGCTGCTCTGGCCCCCTCCAGCGGCAAGGTCACATGCAGCGTCTGTCCTGGCCCTGCGCTGCCAGACTGCTCCCTGCGTCCGGCAGCAGGTCCCGCTTCCTGCTCTGGGGTCTCAGGTGCTTTTCAGGGGAGCTGCTCCGGCTGCCAGGCCAGGCTCCGGCTCCAGCTCCTGCAGCTCCCTGCCCCACCAGCTGCTTCGAGAGAGCTGCGAGACACCTGTGGATAATTCTGAACTAAGGCCCCTGGCGGGGGAGCCCCCTCAGTCCCCGGGGCTGACTTTTTAAACCCCAAAACAGGCGGATTTCCAGCCCTTCTCTCCTCCTCTCTGGCTGCTCTTCTCCGATAAACGTTCAGGGCTGTCTGGAATCATGCTGTCTTGTGGCAGGGAGTCTCACAGGCTAACCAGGCACGGTTTTCATTTCTCAGAAGCGTGATCTCCGGATCATTAACCAGCCTGGGACGGGGAGGCTGTGACCTACCTGACAGCGCCCCTTCAAAGGGACAGTGTCTTTCATCGGCCAGTGGGGCTCCTTCCTACCCTGGGAGGGAGGGTCGCTGGCCCACAGGCCTGAGGTTTCCGTGGGTGCTGGGCACCCAGTGACGGACCGCGCCATGCACGGTAACCCCTGGAGCGCTGTGCTCAGGGAAGGGCGTTGAGTCCTGCACCGTAGCCGTGGCCACAAAGGAGCTTTTGGCTAATTTCTGCTTCCACCCCGGCTGCAATCCTTGACTTGGTGAAGAGCAGCAGATGGGGCTGAAACCCACCCACTGCCCCTGCCTTGGCCTAGAGATCCCCCGGGGCAGTGGGGAGGGGGCCAGCACTGGCAGCCACCTCTGGGAAGAAACACAGCAGCTGTCTAGCGCGCCCCCTCCCCAGGGAAGAGGTGCTGTCTGCCTCTCTCAAACCGCAGGGGCGCTGTGGACTCCCGCACTAACACGGGATGGCCCGGAGGTCGTTCACACGCTCTGGCTTCGGGGGAGGTTCTGATATCAGCCAGCCAGAGCTGGCCCCGGAGCCCGAGTCTCTCCTGCCCAGGGGATGCCACAGAGCTCCCGGGGGTGCCGACGAGCGGAGAAGGGGCTCCCTGCTGAACCGCCAGCTCCCCCACTGTCCCGACAGGTCTCCCAGCCGCTGGCGGGGGAGCCCTGTCCCCCAGGGCCCGCGGGCAGGGGCCACGGCCACTCACCATTGTTGAGCTTGTACACCGTCTGTTTCCTGCTGCAGTCGGCAGGGACGCCGTGGATCTCCACGCGCACGAAGGGGTCCACAATGGAGCTCCTCTTCTCGTTCAGCTTGGGCAACTGCTGGGCCGTGATCACCTGGGGGGAGGCCGGGTTAGTGCAGGGGAGGGACAGGAGCCCAGGGGCCGCCGGGGGGGAAAAGGGGGTGAGAGACCATGATCCCCTTGTCTGGCTGCAGCTTTGGTTCCAGATGCACCATCACCCTCCCACCCCAGAGCTGCTGGGGAAGCGGGAATGGGGCGGGATCAATGCTGACCTGGACGTGGGGGATGGAAACAGGCTGGGCTCGTAGCTGGGCAGCACAGAGCCTGCTGGGCTCACAGCCCCTTCCCCAGAGCCGCCCCCCATGCTCCTCGCACACCCACCCACAGCCACCTAGGAACCCCGCTGCACACACACCGGGCACCCCCCATTGGACTGGAGCGCCCCCTGTGCACAAGCACCCCCCACCTCGCACCAGCAGACGCCCCTGCACACATGCACACCCCGCCCCACACGCCCACACACGCCCCATCCCGCTGCACCTTGATCACCAGCTGGGTGACTCTGGGCCTGGGCCTGCGGCCGCTCTCAGGGTCAAACGAGCCTTGGCAGCTCCGCAGGAAGCTGGGTTTGAGCACGTAGCCGCAGCGCCCGTTCACCAGGAAGCGCCCGTGGTTCAGATCCATCTCGCAGCCGGGCGTCTGGAAGTTGAGAGCCACTTTGAAACAAAACAGAGAGAGCAGGCAGGTTTACACGGCAGGGCAGGGGGAGCCGGGTACTGGCCATGGAGACATGAGGCTGTTCTAGGCCCAGAGGTCACCGCCCAGGAGGGCTGTGTCCACCAGTGTCCCCCACAGCCTGCTGACGTGTGGCCTTCGCCGGGGAGCGCTGCTGCAACTCTTGGGGCCAGAGGGTGGCCCCTAAGCCCGTGGCATGCCGGCAGTGGGAGGTCCCACACTGCAGGCAGATTGGGCACCTCCGGCCAGTCACAGGGTCGTGCCCAGCCTAGTCCCTCAGGGACAATGGCCAGGAAGGGTCCCTAAGAACCAGCACGAGCTGCCCTTCCCTTAACATCCCTCCCCGACTCTGGCACGTCCCCCTGCCCCACACTACCGTGGGGCTGGGAATAGAGCAGAGACGCCCTGGAGCTTGCCTGCCCAGGTGGAGGGTATCGTGCTGCTGTCCCATTCGCACCCACCTCTAGTAACAATCTCTATGGCCTTTCTGGGGCTTCCCTTCTGTGTGTGTCCAGCAAACAGGAAGCCTGCACCATTTTTCCTGTGCTACAGATGGGGAAACTGAGGCAGAGGGGGGTGGGACTGGCCCAAGGCTGCACAGTGGCAAAGCCACAGTCGCTTCCATGGCAGGCTTCAGCCCCACTGCCCCCTGCTCACCTAGCTGGCAGCCAGCGTTCCACATCTCCTGGGGGTTGTAGTTGGACGAGTTCATCTTCAGCCCCAGGGGGTAGATGCGGCTCAGGTGGCGGGCGTTGTACCGGACCAGGCCGTTCCCTGCAGCGGGGGAAAGCAGCTGCCTGTTAGCGGTGCCGAGAGCCAGGGCAGCCCCTCCCTGGGCCACCGGAGCTGGGCGCAGTGAGCCCCTATCGCCCAGCTGGGGCTGCTGGACGGGTCAAGTGACTGAGGTTGTGCTCCTCGGGGCAGGGACCGTCTGGGGCCTGTCTTTGTACAGCACCTAGCACCTGTGTCTGGGGCTGCTCAGCACTGCCACAACACAAAGGCTGCTTCGCAATGCGAGGGGTCTGTTGTCAGGAAATGCTGAGCCCTCGCCCGCTGGACACCTTTCCCGTGTCTCCAGCAGGGCCCCAAACTCACGAGCCCTTTTGGAGCCTCTTGGCTGCTGGCTGCAGGGCTGGGCCAGCCCCGTGCCCCGGGCAGGGTCTCTGCAGGGCCCCATTCCCCGTCCCCAGAACACAAAGCAGAGGGAAGAAAAGCATCCCTGGAAGAGCAGAGGAGAGCTCCCCACGTCATGCCTGGCGGGGGGCAGAGCCCCGCTGCAGCAGGTCGGCCCAGGTTCAGACACTGAGCAGAAAGCCTGCCGGGTCCAGTGGGTCCCAGCCCAACGTAGCCGGAGCCAGGTCACCCTGATCGAGTCCCTGATCTCCTGTGTCAGCTCAGATGGATCTAGTGCAATCTGAACCTGCCGCCTGGGGGGGGGGGAGGCTTGGGGGGGGCACGAATACAGGCTTGGCTCCACCATTCCCCCCTCCCAGCATTTACCCACCGTGCAGCACCCGCCTCTCCCGTTCCAGCCCCACCGCCTGGTGCCGGCTCGGACGGGGCAGCCTCACCCTTGACGAGATGTGGGGGGGAGGCACTGAGGGGCGCCCCCACCCCCCTTGGGACGCCACCGCTTACCTGACTCCTTGATGAGCTTCCTGGCTTTCCTCTCGCTGAAGGACGACATCTGGCAGGGCTGCTGGCTGTGGCGCGCGTGCTCCAGGCTCTGGAAGGGGACGGCCTGGCAGTACACCACCAGGTCGGAGAGCTCCTGGGAGATCTGCGCCGCGTCCTTGGCCTGCCAGGCAGCACAGACACTGCCGTGGGGTCGCTGCACCCCGCTCTCCCCGGGAATGCAGCGCGGCTCCCCCCGCTGCCCGGGGCCAGGAGCCAGCCTCAGCTGGGGGCGCAGGGAATGGCCTAGCTGAGCCCCCCCTCTGTCCTGAACTTGGTGCTGCGTCTGCCCCCGCTGCTGTGACCACAGGCACCGGGCACCCCGACTCCACTGGTGCCCACGGACGCGCAGGGTGCTGAGCACCCCCCAGGATAGCCCACGAGAGAAACCCCAGTGTGCACCCGGCCTGGGCCTCGCCATCAGACGATGGGCGCCGGGCACGGCTGGCTCCCACCCGGCCGTGACCCGCGCCAGCAGCACACGGAGGCCTGAGGCTTGCTAGGGGTGGGTCTCTTGGGCAAGGGGGAGGCGGAGGGCCCTCGGCTAGGATTCAGTAGCCCTCAGTCCTGAGAGATGCCAGCTCGGCCAGCCATGGGGTCCAGCCACCCAGCCAGAACGGCAACAGAGCATAGACACCACGCTCCCTCGGCCTGAAAACTCTCCAGCCCCCACCCCACGCTGGGCTCGGGGGCAGCCCCATACAGACGTGAAGTGGGGTGCAAGAGGGGACGGGGTCGGTCCTACAGACACCCACACGGACAGCACGTCCCCGCCCCAGCTCCGCCGGACTCCACCGGCCGGGAACGCTCACCTGCAGTGGCCTGATCTCCTGCAGGGAAAGGGACGACTGGAAGAGAACAGAAAGTGTCGTTTCAGGCGTGGGGTCTCAGCCCCTGATGACACTGGCCCTGGGACGGCCTGTGCCTGGAGACAATTCCAGCTGCAGGCCCTGTCAGCCACGTCCAGGGCCCTGAATCCGGCTCCACGAGCTCTCCTCTCCCCAGCCAGCCCACACTGCAGCAACCCCCTTTACGGACCATCTCCAGACAGCAGCCACCCCTTTACCCCTCCCCCCGCCACGCAAACCTGGTGGCCATGCACAGTGCTCCGCAGCATGGCAGGAAGCAAAGGATGCTGCATCCAGAGGAAACAGCAGAAGGTGCTGATCTGAATGGACAGCGAAGTGTGGCCTGGCCAGGACATGAACCCCCCAGCGGGAAACGCCAGGCCTTGAACGGCGCCCAGCAGCTAGCATCAGCTTTTCTGTCTGACCTGTATGGCAGCTCCTCCAGCAGCTCGGTGTCCTGAGCACCTGCCCAAGGCATTGCGCCAGCAGGCGCCACCTGCCACCACTGCCTGGGGGACGTGGATCCAGCCCAAAGCCACAGGAACAACCGTGCGGAACTGGCATTGCTTATGGAGCCAGCAAAGCCAACAGGCAGCAGAGGAAAGCAGCCTCCTGTCCCTGCAGGGCCGAGCAGCCGGAGGGGGAGGTTTTCCCTTCGCTACGAGGAGGGTTTTACAAAGAGCAGGAAGGCACCAGCCCAGGAGACGGACCCCTGCGGTAGGTGGGGAGGTACAGCTGGGCAAGCCTGGCCCAGGAGGCTATTCCAGACCAGCTGTTCATGCACAGAGCTGGCCGGAAGGGACGGATCTGGGACAGAACAGTTCACGGCCACCCCGAGTCATCCGGCCTGAGGTTTCCACCAGAACGAATTTCCAGCAGAAAATGCCCTTTCCACAAACCTGACATCTTCCACAGGAAAAACTTCCATTTTGCCAAAAGAAAAAAAAAAAGTGTTTCCATCAGCAAAAGGGAAGCGTGGTTCCGCACTGCCTGCCAGACGGTGCGTGGCAATGTCACATTCCCCTGCCAAACATGAGACTGACAAGAGCCATCCAGGCAAGCTGCCAGCGGCTGCGTGCCCAGCTCTCTGCCTCTCCAGCAGCCGGGCTGGGGGAAGGCAGGGAAGCTGAGGCTGGCTATGGTACAAAGCCAGGCTGCAGAGCTATGTCAGCTAGCAGTGTGAAAAAGCACCCCCCAGCTGACACAGCTACACTGGCAAAACCCCCAGTGCAGACGCAGCTATGCTGAGAGACGAGAGCCAACACCATTCACAGAGGTGGTGTTACTTCCCCGGCCAATCTCCTCCTCCCATCAGCCCGTGCTGGGTCCGCACGAGGGGCTAGGCCAGCAGAGCTGTGCTCTGTAGTGTAGACGTGGTCTGAGAACGGGGCAGCCCCTGGACAGCTCCCGTCAAATCCACTTTCTGCCAGCAGGGAAGTGTGCAATTGACAAGAGATGGCCAGCTGCTTCTCCTGAAAGGGAATTTTTCTGGAAATCCCACCTGTGGAGAAGGGGCAGCTAGCCAAGAGGAGTTACGGAGCAGGGATAATCCCACAAGGCCCCAGGGCGCAGGCCACAGGGCAGGGATCAGTTGTGTTGGGGGCCTCTGACTTTCCCACGTTAGAGGGAGGGGCGTGAGACAGATCCCCACCTAGGAGGCAGCGAGCGCTGTCTCCTATCGCAGCACGGCCAGAGCCAGGGAGAAGGTGGGCCTCTGCCGCCAGCTGCGTGCAAGCTGCTCTGCACCCTTTCCACAGCGGCTTTGAGATCTCAGGGCTGCCGTCCTCTCCCATCCCATCCCAGGGGGCCTCCGCTGAGCTGGGGCCATGTTCCAAGGCTGCAGCAGACGCTGTGGAGGATCGGCCACGCTTGGGGGCCAGCCACACATTCTGAGACCCTCCTGTGCCCCCCAGTCCCATGGGGGCCTGGCCTATCCCCCCCTTACCCTCCTGCTGTCTCTCTGCTGCACCCTCTCCTCTTCCTCCTCCTCCTCCTCCTCGGAGAGGAAGCTCACGTTCTCGGGGTCACACTCCATGTCCAGCAGCTTCTTCCCTTTCACCAGAATCTTCCCTTTCAGTTGCTGCACGAGGGGAGAGCCCAGGTCAAAGCTCTACTGAGGAGAACCCCACCTGCTCATCCCCCTTCTCACCCCCCACGCCTACCCCCCGAGGTGCCCAGGGGGCCGGGGATGGAGAGGCAGCCCCAGAGCCCAGGGATGTCCGAGTGCTGGGTCCCCGCAGGAGTCCATGGATCCGTCCCCCTCCCGCGGGAATTACCAGTGTCCCTTACCTCCGGTGACGGGAGCTCCTTGGGGACCTGTCCATCCAGCGTCTGGGTCAGCAGCATGTCCCCCAGGATGGCCTTCATGTGCCGAGCCATGGTCGTCTGCTGCTCCAGCCCGCAGTGATTCTCCAGGGACAGGATCACGGGGTACGAGGAGTGCTGGGGAGACGGGGTGGCGGGTCAGGGACAGTGCCACGCGGGACTGCGCCCCGCACCCTTCCCAGGCGGGCCAGCCTCGGCAGGAGGCTGCAGCCAGGTCCACAGGCTGACACCTGCGCACTGCTACGGGCTAAGCTCAGGACCTCATGAGCCAGCTCTGGCCCTTCTGATGTCAGGCGCAAAACTCCCACTGACTCAGCTCCGCGGCTGCTGGTGACCAGCTGGGGACGGGGGGATAAGAGGCACATGGGTGCAGACTCCAGCCCCCTTCCGCTGCAGCAGAGCTGGGCCCATGGCCCTCTGCCCTGCGCCAGGCCGGGGTGGCTCACCTTGAAGGCATAGTCCCGGATGCTCTCGATGACATCCCGGAAGAGGATCTTGGAGGTCAGGGTGTGGCCGTGGTAGATGACGGGCTCACCGTTGGCGCCCTCCCAGCAGTCCAGCTCCACGCAGCGGCAGCCCTTCATGAACGCCCTGCGGGGAAGGCATGGGTCAGCCATGGGGCGGGCACAGCAAATTGCCACCTCATGCCCTTAGTACGAGTCCAGAGACACCCGCACGTTCTGGATGCCCCTGAGCCTCCCCCAGGCAGCCCCGGCCTGGCCCCCACGCTGCACCCAGAGAACGGCTCACAGCAGGGGCCCTGCCGCGCTGGCTGCCCTGAGCTAGGGAGGCACCGGGGCCCTGACCCTCCATCGACATCCTGCTTTATACTGCGGGGAGCCTGGGGCAGGACACAGCTCGGAGCAGAGACTGAACAGGGCCTAGATACGGCAAGGTGCTTTGCAAATAGGTCCACAAAGGGCTCCACCCCAGCAGCAGAAAGGCAGTGGCGAAGGCCGAGCACGTGGGGGCGGCTTGGCTCAGGCTAGGTGGGGAGATGGGACTGGAGAAGGAGCTTTAGGCCTATGGGAGGTGCAGGGCGATTCTGCTGACTCCCCCTGGCAGCCAGATCAGGAGCGTCTCATTTGGCTCCCACCAAGCAAGGGAGAGCTAGAGGGAGGGTCTCCCTGAGAACGAGCTGGCTCAGGAAGGAGAGCAGGCCTGCATTTGTGAGAGCAAAGCCCTGCTTCCGGGTTCGTCTGAGGGGTAAGAACAAAGGCAAACCCCGGCACGGGGAGGGCAGATCTTGTAGCTCAGGTGGGGCTCGGCCATTACCAGAAGATGAGAGCAGGGTCACACTGGAGCATGTCAGGGAGGGAGGCCCAGGTGGAGGGGGAGAATGACACACAGTTATGGGATGGGAACTGAGTTACTGCAGGGAATTCCTTTTTGGGTGTTGGCTGGTGAGTCTTGCCCGCATGCTCGGGGTTTAGCTGATCGCCATATTTGGGGTCGGGAAGGAATTTTCCTCCGGGGCGGATTGGCAGAGGCCCCGGAGGTTTTTCGCCTTCCTCCGCAGCGTGGGGCATGGGTCGCTTGCTGATGGATTCCCTGCAGTTTGAGGTCTTCAAATATCACTTTTGAGGATTTCAATAACTCAGTCATGGGTTTGGGGTTGTTATAAATGTGTATGGGTAGGGTTTTGTGGCCTGCCTTGTGCAGGAGGTCAGACTAGATGATCATATTGGTCCCTTCTGACCTATGAGTCTATGAGTCTATGAGTTATCCTGTGGAACTCATTGATGCAGGATGTTAATGAAGTAAATCACTTTGTGCCAAACCCTCATCCCCCAATACCTGGACTGGGTGCAGGAGGGATACTGGGGGGCAAGGGAGCCCTCCCCCTTGTGCCCAAAATCTTCTAGCAGCTGCTTCTGCAGCTGCAGGATGGCAGCCCCCCATGTCCCTCCACTACTCCCCTCCATTGCAGGTTTGGCTGGCGTATCCACACCCCAAGATCCATCAGCACCATCCCTGAGTCACTTGCAGGTGGAGTCCCCACAGAGCTGTGCTCTATGACAAGCCTCTTATTATGCTGCATTCAGGACACAGGCCCCATAGACCCAGAAACCAACAGAGAAAAGTATCTGCAGCAAGCACCAATTGTTAGGAAGAAAGTGACAAGGCTTCTTAGTCCTCATGCTTCAAGGCCCAGGCTGCTGGCTGGCTGGGGTCAGGCAGGAATCCCTGCCAATGGATAATATTATGGGGCAGTCAAAGATTTGTCCCTTCTGCAGACGCACACAGCATGGCTGCTGGCCACCAACACTGCTGTGCTTCAGCAAGGCCATGCCCGTGCTCTAGGCCACCTCTCTGCCATGGCAAAGATGGTTTCTCCTCCTTCGCTCCCTCCCTGCCAGTGGGGAGAGAAATGAACCACATTCACCCCCTCGCTGGCCCAAACCACTCCAGGTGGGGCTCAGACCACCTGCCCTTTCCGGCCCCCTCACCTGATGTAGGCTTCCGTGCTGCTGGCCCCCCCGATCTGATTGTCGGTGAGGTAGGTGTTGTGGGAGGAGGAGATGAAGTAATGGCAGAGGGGCTGGCTCATGTCCTGGTAGACCTGGGCGTGCTCCTGTTTCAGGATGTCCCCATCCGCAGACAGCAGGTACATCATGAACCCGTCCAGCATCATGAAGTCGCGCTGTTTGGCTGCAGGGACCACATTTGCAGGAGCTCTTTGAAAGGCTCCTTCACAGACTTGGTGCCTGGTGTCTGTGCCTGGGGCACTGTGCCCGTCACGGGAATGCCAGGCTGTAGCCCCCGCTCAACTCCCCCCTCCCGTGGAAGCCTCAGGGGCTAGCCAGCCTAGGGGTTAGAGCCAGGGCCCCGATTCTTCCCCTGCCTGTGGCGGGGATTGTGGGCATTAAAGCAGGGGGCGGGGGGCAGGAACCCTGGCCCCCAGTGCCCAGCTCCATGGCGAGGGTGGTCTGTACTGGCTTAGACTTGGTACTAGGCCCTCTGGCTCTGCTTCCATCTCACTGTGTGGCCTGAGACACCTCACTTCCCCCACTCTGTGCCTCGATTTCCCCTCTCACACACACTCTGGTGCCACGTCCCTCCCCCACGGAATAGACCCGGAAGCCGTGAGAAGGCCGAGGAAACAGGTGCATCTTACAGAGCTCCTGGGGTTGAGATCAGGCACGGCTGTCAGCCGTGAATACCCACAGGCAGGCCGGGGCTGAGAGCGTGCTCCCCTCTGAGATCTGCCATGGAGCCCTCACTTTATCCTGCCATCTATGAGTTTCTACTGCCCCAATCAGCATCTAATCCAGGGAGAATCAGCCGCAGTGTCCTCTGCCCCAGCCTGGGCAGGAGTCTCCAGAGGAGATCTCGAGTTAGCAGCAGGGGAGACACTGGAGAATTTTACAAAGCTCAACTGAGATTTTCTAAAGTGACCGTGAAAGGGAATCAGCCAGCCGGCCCCTCAGCAGCCCCCCCGGGGGACTTCACCACCACTGGCTCGGCCCGCTTTCTTTCTTCTCCCTTACTGCTGGGAACTGCCGAGATGCAATTGTTTACAAGGCAATCCCGCAGCAGCAGTGCCAGACGTGCAGTGCTGGCTTAGCCAAGCTGGCTGGGGGGCAGGGAGGTCCCAGGGCATCCGGGGGTCAGAGCCTGTTAGGATGGGAATGCGGCAGGGGCACTGGGCTCTGACAGACCAGGGAAGTAAGCAGAGAGCCGGAGTGGGGCTAATTCCATCGCTTCACCTGAGATTAGCATAGCCAAGCACTGCCAAACCACATGCAAATCTCAGCTGATTGCCCTCCCCCAGGTGGTGACACTGATGCGGCTGCCCTGAGCAAGTGGGGAGTTACTCCTGATTTATCCCCTTGTAAACTACAGCACAGCTGGGCCCCCTGAATCCTCCCTGGGCTCTAGCCCTGTAATGTGCTGAACTTCCTGGCTGGCCCCAGCTGTGTAATGGGCTGCAGCAAACCCCTGGGGCTAAACTCTGCTGGGCTCTGAGGCTGTTTAGATCTGGATCTACAATTTGCCTCAGCCCCAGTGCAACAGCGCTCCTAACGTGGAGAGAAAACCGCTCCAGCACGCCAGGCCATGAGCAGCTGACCAGGCCAGCCGAGCACAGCACACCAATGCCGGAGAAGACAAAGCTAGGATGAGCTGCCGTCTGCATCCGTGCAGTGGGACTGGAATCGCCAGGCCTCCAAGATGCCAGAACTTGTCCCAGGACAAAGCTTTGCTCCAGGTCTCTGGTTTCATGAGCGCTGCTGCACTGGATGTGATGCAAAGGCTGGATCTGCATCCAAACCCCCTCGGAGTCCAGGGTTGTTCAGACCCAGGGTTGTGCTGCAGCCTGTTTACACAGTCGCAAAAATCAGCTAGTAATAGGGTAGAGCTGGTGCAATGCACTGGGGGCTGAGACAGAGCAGACAAGGCCCAAGAAGGCGGTGTTAGCCCAAGTGTTCCCAACCTCTGCCCAGCCGAGTACCCCATCCCCTCTGGGAGGACTGCTCCCAGCTTGGAAAAGTCCAGCTGCCTCTGGGCCCTGCTTCCAGCCCCAATCTCAGCCTCAACCAGTCTGGATCATCCGGAGAAGCAGCCAAGCGTGGGTGTTCCTGCCTTCCCAGCCCACGAGCATCACGCACTGTGAGCGCCTCAGAGTCACCGAGTCTAAGGCCAGAGGAGCTGCCAGATCCTCTGCTCTGAGCTGTAGAGCACAGGCCAGCAGACCCCCGCCCCCACACATTGAAATAAGACAAAGTCAAGTGAACTGGTGTGTGGGACAGGCAGAGACCAGGAGGGACCGAGGGGCACCAGGGCCTACAACCCACTCCACCTGGGGGGCTGCTCCCCTGTGGCCCCACACCCTTGATTTGCCCCAGCTGGGATCAGCCCCATTGCACCCACGGGTGCAGAGCACCTTCGATGGGAACGTATCCAGGCACTTCGTATAATTCATTAACCCTCACCAACTCCCTGCAGAGCAGCTGGGGTTATCATGGAATCATAGAAGATTGGAATTGGAAGGGACCCCAGGAGGTACCTAGTCCAACCCCTGCTCAAAGCTGGACTATCCTCAGCTAAATCATCCTGGCCAGGGTTTTGTCAAGCCGCAGCTTAAAAACCTCTAAAGATGGAGATGCCACCACCTCCCTAGGTAACCCATTACAGTGCTTCACCAGCCCCTAGTGAAAACTTTTTCCTAATGTCCAACCTAGACCTCCCCCACTGCAACTTGAGGCCATTGCTCCTTGTTCTGTCACCTGCCACCACTGAGAACAGCCTAGCTCCATCCTCCCTGGAACCCCCTTTCAAGTAGTTCAAGGCCGCTATCAAATCCCCCCTCATTCTTCTCTTCTGCAGACTAAACAGGCCTAGTTCCCTCAGCATCTCCTCATAAGTCTTGTGCTCCAGCCCCCTAATCATTCTTGTTGCCCTCCACTGGACTCTCTCCAACTTGTCCACATCCTTTTTGTAGTGAGGGGCCCAAAACTGGACACAATACTCCAATTGCGGCCTCACCAATGCCGAATAGAGGGGAATGATCACTTCCCGCGATCTGCTGGCAACGCTCTTACTAATGCAGCCCAATATGCCATTAGCCTTCTTGGCAACCAGGGCACACTGCTGACTCATATCCAGCTTCTTATCCACTGTAACGCCCAGATCCTTTTCTGCAGAACTGCTGCCTAGCTCGTCGGTCCCCAGTCTGTAGCTGTGCATGGGATTCTTCCGTCCTAAGTGCAGGACTCTGCACTTGTCCTTGTTGAACCTCATCAGATTTCTTTTGGTCCAATCCTCCAATTTGTTTAGCTCACTCTGTATCCTATCCCTCCCTTCCAGGGTATCTACCACTCCCCCTAGCTTAGTGTCATCTGCAAACTTGCTGAGGGTGCAATCTACTCCATCCTCCAGATCATTACTGAAAATGTGCCGACCCCTGGGGCACTCCACTTGTGACCAGCTGCCAGCTAGACATAGAGCCACTGATAACTACTCGTTGAGCCCTATGATCTAGCCAGATCTCTATGGATCTCTATCCATTTTATAATCCATTCATCCAACCCATACTACTTTAACTTGCTGATAAGAATACTGTTGGAGACGGTATCAAAAGCTTTGCTAAAGTCAAGGTATATCACGTCCACCACTTTCCCCTCATCCACAGAACCAGTCACCTCTTCATACCATGTTTCTCTGAAAATAAGACAGGGTCTTATATTATTTTTTGCTCTGAAAGATGGGTTAGGGCTTATTTTCAGGGGATGTCTTATTTTTTTCCATGAACAACAAAGTGTATGGGGACCTTTACTTGTGAACTGCTTGTAAACTGTAACTAGGGCTTATTTTTGGGGTAGGGCTTATATTTCAAGCATACTCCAAAAATCCTGAAAAATCATGCTAGGGCTTATTTTCGGGGTAGGTCTTATTTTCGGGGAAACAGGGTATTTAGCAATCAGGTTGTTCAGGCATGACTTGCCCTTGGTGAATCCATGTTGACTGCTCCTGATCACCTGCCTCTCTTCCAAGTGCCTTAAAACGGATTCCTTGAGGACCTGCTCCATGATCTTTCCAGGGATTGAGGTGAGGATTTTTCCTGGGATTGAGGTTATCCCCATTGACAGATGGGGAAACTGAGGCACAGAGCAAGGCCCTGACTTGTCCAAGATCTTGCAGCGAGTCAGTGACAGAGCCAAGGACAGAGCCTAGATGTCCCGACTCCCAGCTCGCTAGACACTGTCCCCGTCTGTCTGGGGCTGGAGAAAGGAGCTAAGCAGCTGCACTAGGAGGCAGAAGAACCTGCTGAGACTGAAGCTTGCGTGTGCATGGAAATGCCACTGGTTTAATACTGGCCTTTGTTAAATAGGGGCAGCAACAGGGTTTGACCCTCCCTCAGAGCCAGGAGCGTCTCCACTGCGCACTGCCAGGAGCCCCCGCATTGCACTGTGGGGACTCCTTGTGGAGACCTGCCCTGCCAAGAGCACTTTCCTGTGTGAGCTGAGTTTGTCAAGTCTCAGCCCAGTTCCTACTGGGAGATGCAGCCAGGTCACAAGACCCAACCACCATAATGAAGTGGTACCAGGACCAAGGTTGAAAGGGCCATGGAGACTGCATCCCCCCAACCTCCCGCACTTCCTCGCGGAAGGCACTGGCTAGACAGGCACGCGAGGGAGTCAAGCATTGCTGCTGCTGGAGGGACCCTGCGTTGCTGGGCCCTGTGTGTGGTCCAGGGGCTAGCGCCCTGACCCAGGCGTGCAAAGCTGGCTGTTCTCTGACAGCGGGTGGGGCTGGGGCGCCCTGCATGGCTCTCAGGGGTCCTACCTTTCTCGCTGAGCTCATAGGTCTGGATGATCCTGTGGGCGTGCGCCAGGCCGGCCTCCTCGCCCTGGTCCTGCAGGAACTCCACCAGCTCCTCGGCCGACAGCACGCAGTCCTCGCCCGAGTAGCGGTGGAACAACTCCTCCAGCTCCGGCCGCTTCATCAGCAGGGTGCAGAACGCCTCAATCTCGTGCTCCTCCAGCCGGTCGTTGTTGGACTTGTCGCACTTCTGGGGGCGAGAGAGCCCAGGCTGAGACCCGTCCCGAGGGCCCTGAGCCTGGGGCGTTTCCGTGGGGAGGAGGGATGGGCCGTGGCTTCTTCCACCTTTGAGGTCAGGCCTACTCTGCTAATGGGGATCGAGTCAGGGCCTGCCCGAGGGAAGGGCTGGGGCTGTGCCAGACTCGGCCTCCATGGAGCAGGGGCAGGTAACCCACACTGCCGGGTGCGTGGCAGAGGAGCCAGGTGGGTCTCAGCTGCCCATGGCCCCCTCCCACAGTACCTGAGCACTCAGTCTTTGATGTACTTAGTCACACTAAGGCAGGGAGGCAGGGCCGCACTACCACCTGCACAGCACCGATGGGAAACTGAGGCACAGTGAGGCTACATGAATGCACACGGTCATGCATGGCATCTGTAGTGGAGCAGGGCCTTGAACCCAGGCTAGTGCTCTAACCACTGGCCCCTCCTTCCTCAGCCTGGCTGCCAGGAATGCTGCAGATGCAGCTGGCGCCTTGTCAGCAGCCAGGCCTTGAATGGCCACATAGACCAATCTGCCACCCTCCCTGGGGCACCTCGCAGGCTGCTGTGGGGAGGAGTCTGCCCTCCCGCTGCCAGGGCATCCTGGCCGTGCAGCTACATGGGCCCCAGGGCTGCCACTTGGGTCCCTCTCACCCGCACTGGGGGCCTGACCCAGCACCCTTTTCTACTGACGTCAGCGGGCACGGCCCTACATTCACTCACTCCAGGGGGCAGCTGTCCCGACAGCCGTGCAGAGCTTAGCGCAGCCCCGTGGGGTGGGAGGCTCTAACTTCAGCCGGCCGGCCTGACAAACGGGCTTTGAGAACCGCACACACCTGCCGGCTGCCGCTCCCCACGCCCAGGGACGGCAGGGCCCAAACGCGGTGCGGGGGCGCAGCAAGGGGGCCCTGTGAAACGGGGACGTGATACTGGCCCTTCCCCTCCCCGGCTAAGTCACCGGGAGACCTCCAGCTGGAAGCGGCTCTGCAAGTGCAGGGCAAGGGGCCCTGGCCACCTGCCCAAAGGACCCACCGCCCTTTCTCAGCCGCCTGATGCTATTGACCGCTGTGCTGTGGCCAGGGGTGGAAACCCCCCCCCCCAACTGCCCCTCCACGGGTGAATTGCTCCCGCCCCTGGTTTCCAGCCCCTGCACTCAGCTGATGAACTGGGGCCTCAGCAGTTCAGCTCCCTGACAAGCAGGGTGGTGCTGAGAGAGGATGAGGAGACGGGGGGGGCGAGGCATCTGGTCCCTGGGGGTTCCCGTTGCACCCCTCTGGCCCCGGTCTCAGGAAGTCTTGCCCTTGATGCCCCTGGCGTCCCACCCTGGCCATGCTCAGCGTCTGCCTCCGCCAGCAGGAACACGGGTGTGAAATCAAAGCAAACCTTGGGCCTGGGCTCAGGGCAGGCTGACCTAAGAACAGGCTCTGGTCGGACGGAAAGGGCGGACTGGTGGCCCCAGTGCCGGCCGAGGACACAGGAGACTGGGGGTCACTTCCTGGCTCTGCCACTGACTCCGTGGTGTGGCCTTGGCCAAGCCACGCATGTTCTGAGGCCTCGTGACTCCGGACCCCAGGCAGCCTGGGCCTTTCCCCAGCTGTAAAACGGAGAGTGCTTCTTCCCCGGCCTTGTCTACACGGAACGTGCGGCATCACTGCACCGCTTCAGCAGACGCTACCCGCGCCATGAGGTAGGCTCCACCTCCCGCCAGCCGCTGGCAAGGCGGGCAGGAGAACTCCCCCATGCACCCAGCACTGCCTACACCAGGAGCTAGGGCAGTTCAACTGCGTCGCTCGGGTGTGATTTTCCGAGCAGGCCTCAGCCTGTGAGCTCCCTCTTTGGGACAGGGCCTATCTCCCACTGGGTCCTCGCAGCGCCTGACGTGCCACGGCCTGACTTTCAATGCTACATAAAATGATGGACCCTTGCACAGGTTCAAATGTGAGGCAGCCCCATCATCCCCATTGCAGGCTCTGTCTGACAGCCTCTGTGTGAGATGAGTTTGGTGGGAGTCAGCCCCGTCGCTAGTGCACAAGTGTCCAGAATATCGCAGCTTGGCAAACTCGCAGCACAGCGGCCAGGGACTGAACTGCCCCCAAGGTGCAGCAGCAGGTCGGGAGGTGAGGGGCGCAAGGAGGGCTGCAGTCCCATTGAGTCCCAGCACGGCCAGGCTTGTTCCCCCGCTGGAAATTGTATTTCTAACTGAGATTAGTGCGGGTGAAAGCTGCTGTTGGGGGGGTGCCGGAGAAGAACTGCGAAGAGACTCTGGAGAGACCCCTGGAGCGAGAGCGGCTCCTGCAGAGCACGCTGTGCGAGCCCTGTCCCAGCCAGCATCGCAGTGGCTGGGCCCGGCCCCCAGCCAGCCCTGGGCGCGCAAAGTAAACGGCCTAGGAGAGAAGGCACCTGAGGCCACCGCAACTGGTGCTGCAAGAGTCACACAAGGCACTTCCACACGGCAATGAGATACACGCGGCTTGCCCGCGACAGCCGAGTCAGGCTTGGCTACGGGGCTGTTTAATTATGGGGTAGACATTCAGGCTTGGGCTGCAGCCCCAGATCTGGGACCCCACAGAGGAGGGTCCCAGAACCCAGGAGCCAGCCCGAGCCCAAACATGTGCTGCAGTTAAACAGCCCGGCAGCCCGCGAGCCCGCCTCAGCTGGCCTGGCCCAGCCGCGGGTGTTTAATTGCCATGTAGACAGACCCCAGTGCCCCAGGCAAACCCAGGCCGGGCTGTCACTGAAGAACATGGAGATACTGCAGCAAGCAGGGCAGGGGCCCGACCCCCAGCTCCTGGAAGCAATTTAGGCACCGGACACCCCTGGATTTGAACTGAAATTCGGAGCCTCGCTGAGTCCGGGCTCAAGCGCACCATGTTCTCAGCAGTGCTGCACCGTTCCAGTCAAATCCGCCCTGACGCTCTATCACCGCGCAGCTCTGTGCCCTGGCCAGACGCCACATGCCCCCAGCACTGCCTGTGCACCCGCCTGTTGCTGTAGGTGGATAGACTGCTGCCCCGTTCCACCTCAGAGGTGGCTGCCCCAGTGCACCATGGTGCTTGGACTCAGGTCTCTCCCACAGGTATTGCAGGCCTCAACCTGGCCCTGGTGCCGTCCGCCTCCGTTCCTTGTGACAGGCTTTGGGGCGTTGTGGTTGAAAGGAGCGTCCCCAGCCCCGTTGGCCAGCCCATGGACTGAGCTACGCAGCCTCGGTTCCTAGCAACCTGCTTCCAGTGGGACCGTTGTGCTGCTCTGGGTGAGGCAATGTGGCCTAGTGGCCACAGCCCAGGACGTTTACGGGGAGATTTTGATAGACCAGCAAAAGGGCCAGAGACCACCTGACGGTGTTACTAACAGCAGCCACGCTTGGCAGCCTTCTGCAGGCCTGTGCCACCCTGGCATGGCCGAACAGGAAGGGAGAGGAGCCTCTGCCCCTCCCCGCTGCCCGCTGCTCTGGTGGACGTGCTGGGATCTGTGTTTCAGGAAAAGACCAAGAGGCTCATTTGTCCCGGCCCCCTGGGAGATGTTTTCCCAAGACTAAAGATACGCAGATTCTGTCAGACCATGTCTAGTTAATGAAGTACTCTGGTCTAGCTTTTGAAACGTTTTCCCTCTTTTCCTGTCTACTAACAAGGAGAAATGCGGGGAGAGGCTTGGGCGCTTTGGGGTCTCTCCTTGGACACAGCTTCTGGATCCACCAACGGCAGCTGGAAGATCAGGCCGCTCAGGAAGCCGTCGCTGTCTCCGCTCGAAAGCCGCCCCAGCCTTTGGTAACTATTATGGGTTGAGGTGTTTTGCTAACCTGGTGTGGACGCGTGTGAGAGTAAAGTAAAGTAGAGCTTTGTAGTAAGAGCACTTTTGTGTTTCACTGTTTCTACCAGGCCAGCTAGCGCTGGATGTTCCATGCCTCCAGCTGGCTTATTTCCTGACACCGCCTCGCACAAAGTAAAGTTATCACGAGCTTTGGGTTGGCAGAACCCCGGGTTACAGACTGGGCTCCCGGGATCTTGACAGTGGCTCAGCGTGTGGCCTTGGATAACACCTCACACCTCTGTGCCTCAGTTTCTCCATCTGTAAAATGGGGCAGGCTGCTCCAGACACACAGACACCAGAGTCCTTCTGAGCTCAGGACAAAAGGGTAACACGAGGCACTCTGGAGAAGCCATCGCCCCTGGGTAATAAAGAGCCAGCTAGATCCTAGCACCGGACACACGCGCAGTTGCAGGTTGGAGCTTCCCAGCATGAATTCCAGGGTTGGGCGGGTGACCCCAGGCCCCTCCCTCCTCCTTGGCTTTATCTGTGACTCCAAGCAGCAGGGCTCTGCCCCTGGCCTGCCTCTCTCCCCACGCCCCCACCCCACTCTCTGACTGCGGGTTGCTCCTGCGCCCGCCTTGGCATGGCCGAGCCCCTAATCCGAGCCAGATGTCCCTGGCTCTGCAGCGAGAGGTGGGGGTGGGAATGTAACTGTGTTGGAACGAGCTGCTGTATTCCATCCACCCCTGAAGGCCGACAGGCTGCTGGGGTGACGGGAAACAAGGGAGGGTCCTGGCTGGCTGGAGCCTGTGCAGAAGGCTCCCTTGGGAGTGCTGAGTTTGACCGTTCTCTGCCAGTGGGATCGGAGGCCCTGCCGGCAGTAGAGCTCTGCCTCACTGGGCTTTGCTGGGCTCAGGACTTTGCTGTGGGTGCCGGGAAAGCATCTCCACGTCCTACCCAGGGACCTCGCTCCCCGATAATTAACTAGTTCAGCAGCAGCACCTCCCCCCGACGGGGGAAGTTTGGACCCGAGTAAGAACTCTGCAGCCTGGCCTCTGCAGCCCTTGGCAATGGCACAGGCTGGTGCCGCCCCCTCTGTGCCCCCCTCCCAGCAGAGACACTGCGGGCCCCGGGGGAGGGCAGAGGAGAAGGGGCACAGAGGGCGGGCGGGGTGGGTACCTTGAAGAGCTGGTAGGCGTAGATGTCGTTCACGTCGATATTGATCATCTTCAGCATGTCCTTGATCTCCTTGAAGGACATCTTGTTGTCCTTGTTCTTGTCGGCTTGGTGCAGGATGTCATGGATCCAGATGCACCGGATGTAAGGAAAGAACAGGGGGAGAGACTCCCGGTACCCCCTCCCCACAAGCACAGCGCTGGGCCAGCCTATGCCCAGAAGCCAGGCCTGCCCGGGTATTGTCATGAACCGATGGGTGTGACGAGCTCTCCCCAGTGTTGGCCTGCAAAGGGGCCTTGTTCTGCTCTAGGGGCCTGAAGCAAAGATCCTGCAGCCAGTGAAAATGGCCAGGGCTTCGAGCAGGCCCTAAGCAACCAGGAACGGATTGGAGGAGACCCTGGCTTCCCTGCTCTGCCCCCCTCAGCAGACATCCCCTCCCAGTTCCCCCCAGCCCCTGCGGAGCTGCCTGATGGTGACGGCTCTATCATCCTCCTGTCCTTTCACACAGCAGCCGGTGCCCAAATGTAGCGCTTGCAACCAAATCTACGGCCTCCGTTATCTGCATGAGCCCCCAGGGAATCGCCTGCGGGTGGGGAAGCACTGGCCTGGCCAGCCCCAGCGTCAGGAGCTGTACGAAAAGAGATCCCCAGGGAGCAGGGGTTTGTTCTCACTCTGGGCCAGGGATCAGTGTTTACACAGGGGGGCCCTGCCTCACCCCATTTACAGCCAGGGGTGTGAGGTGCAGAGAGGGGATGTGTCAGACGCTAGGGCATGACCCAGCCCGGAGCAGACTGCAGCCCCGGCTCCCAGCTGATCTGCCTCACCCAGCTGCTTCCCAGGATGTTACTAGAGCTTTGAGAGCCACAGGCAGGTGGGGAGAACATTGCCTTGTGGGCCAGGCACCGGGCTGGGAGCCAGGGGACCCGGGGTCTAGTCCCAGCTCGCTAGAGTGGGACTCGCCCTGCGTGCTCGGCTAAGATCTGCGGTTACAGCAAGGCCAGAGCGTCCCCGTGCGCCCTGCCCTGCGCGCTTAGCCTAGGCCACCTGCTCCCACTCCAGGAGGTGGGGCGAGGCTGGGCCCGGTTGCAGGGTCAGTTATGGGCTGGGAGTCCCAACGCTGCAGGACAGGGATTTCTGTCCAGGAACTCAAGGCCATTTACACTGATGTAACCTCGCTGGTCTTGGCTCACGCCTGGTTTGCCTGGGGTACGCGCGAGGAGACAGGCCCTAGATCTCGGGGGTACCACAGGCCGGAACCCCCAAACCTAAGCCCCCTCACCCTCCATCATCCAGCCCATGCGTGCCTGCAGCACAGGGGAGCAGAGATCCCACTGGGCCGATGGAAAGGATATTGATCAAGCTTCTCCCGCTGGCTCATGGCTTCCACCTTGGCCATCAGCTTGTGCAGCCCCCGGACCCACCTCTGCGCCTCCTCCTCACTCTGGGCAGCCAGGTCCAGGTTCTTCCGACGGCCCTTGAAGACGATGGTGAGGCACTGGCTCTCAGGGAAGGCGCCGCCGTACTTGCGGAGGCCCTCGGACTGGTAGCCCTCGCGCACGCCCTCGATGTGCATGATGGAGACTGCGCAAGACAAGACACAGGGACAGGGCCGTGGTCACAGAGTCCTGCACTGTCCCTGGACCACTCGCTTCCAAGCTTTGGGCTCTCTTCCCTGCCTTACAGGACCTTAGTCTCCCTCTAGGCACCTGTGGCCAGCCCTCCAAAACCAGCACACAGGCCAGCGAGCACCAGGGAGCAGTTCATCTCAGCGAGCAAAGAAATCTGCAGCTGGGAGCCCCCCAGTCCCCACTCCATGGAGATGCTCGAGGGGCTGGGGGGGGAGGAAGGGATCCCCCAACACACGCACTATTGACACCTGCCCTGGCCCCCCTCCGCCCCATTATCTTGGGCTTGGTCCACATGTTCGGGCCAGCCAGTCTGGATAAAACTGGAACATCTCCCTTCCCCCATTCCTCTGCCCAAGGACCCCGCATCCCATTCCGGGGCAAGGAACTCAAGCCAGCTCTTGCCTGCAGGTGGGAAATGCTCAGCTAAAATGATCTGGAGTTTTTTCCATCTCATCCACAGCTGAGGACTCCCAGGCCCAAAGCAACAATCCCTGTCCAGCCCTGTGGCCCCCGGAAAGAGTGTGGATCCACCTTTGCTGCTTGCCCCCATTTCCATAACAGGGCCCCCCCACCACACATCTGGGCCTGGCCACTGGGGGTCCACTGGGCTACCGGGGGGACTTGTTCCTGTGAGGTCTGCAGCACCCAGCTCTGGAGAGTTCGTGAATCAAAACTCTCATGACCTGATCCTCCACTTGGATCTTTTGCTAGTACCCAAAACCTGCTGGGAGGGGGAGATGGAGACCACTGTGTTTCCAGCTCGTCCTTCAGTGCAGCTCTGCGGAGAGGCCGCCTCTAGAGCCAGGGGCAGTGTGAACCGCAGCACATTTGGGCTCCTGCCGCCGCCCAAGTGGGGCCATGGAGACTGGTCAGACTAGAGCCGGGTTTGCAGCAGAGCTCAGGTTTCCAAGGGTCAGCGCCCATCCCTGGGGCAGCCGTCAAAGCAGCGTGGCCCCAACATGCGGAGCCCTTGAGCTCCTGTAGGGCAAACCCGGGGCAACGTGACGTGTGCCTTTGGCGGGTCAGGCAGGACGCGCTGGCGCCGCATTGTCTGGAAGCCAAACCTGGCCAGACCCGGCCCCTTCGCTCTGAGATCTGGGGCTGGTTTCACCACCGCGCTTGGCTCTGATCTGCAGCATCCGCCGTCAGTGCCATGTCCCCCAGGCAATGACTTCCTTGCTCCCTCAGGGGTAAGGAGACCGGAGCCGGAGGTGTGATTCCCCGCTCCAGGGGATGTACCCCTGCTAGGTGGGCCGGAGCTCCGGGGGGTGAGGGGCCTGACTCCAGACCAGGGCTCTGTACAGGATCGTGCCGGGGCAGCTGGCCCCTCCTGCGGCTTACACACTGTGGAAACACAGCTACTTTTAATGCGCTCCCTCCATCACACCCCAGCTCCAGGGCAGACGTCCCTTCACCTGAGTGGCAAGCTTGAGAGCTACGGGCAGCATTTCCAAAGGGCGCGGTGCCACGACCAGCTCGTCGCCCTGGGCACAGGCTGGGAGCTGAGCAACCCTCGTTCTGCTGCCAGCTGGCTCTGGGCCCAGTTAGGGCCTGAGAGGTGCTGGGCAGTTCGGCACATTCCAGGGGCAGGGGCCCCGAGCGCTCCACCAGGCAGACAGCTGCGCTGGAGGACGTAATCCTAGCTGCCTCCATGACATTTTATGGGGATCTTGTGACATGTCCCACGCCCCCTTCCTCTGCCTGTTCTCTGCAGACTCTCCATAAAGAGCCTTGGTGCTGTGGGGTGCTCAGCGCCCCTGCTCCTCAGGACTTTACAGGATCTGGCCCTAAGGCTCGGCCCGCTGGGTGCTGAGCTCGTGTGAAACGTCGGCCCGGATCGTGGGTGCTGAGTGCACGGCCACCTGCACCCCAGCAGCTGAGTCAGCAGGTGGATGCCGTCCTGCAGCCTCTGACTTCGCCTGTGCCCATTTGCAGAGCAGGGAGGAGCCGCCACAGTCCGAGTGTGATGGGCGCTGAGCCAGGGCTGTGGTGTGTTCCTAGCTCTCCTCAGCAGTTTGTTTAACTAGGGCTTTTTAACCAGCAATGGAGCCGGCCGGTTTTGCTGGGTTTGCTCTGACTGTCTTAATACCAGAAGGATGTAGGTGGAGCGGAGGGAATTCAGCAAACCAAAGATCCAAGGAGCCAGAAAGACACTTAAAAGACCCAACTCGGAGCCTGGAGACACGTCTCTGACTGTATAACTTTGCGCCCCAGGGACAGTCCCACTGGGACACATGGGGCTGCAGCTGTGAGCGAAGTGAAGCGCACGCAGTCATGTTTGCAGGCCAGGGCCCCACGTGACTGAGCGAGGATGGAGAGGGGTCATAACCAGCAGGAGGTGTGGGAAGGGATACGAACCATGGGGAGAGGGGAATTCTTTAGAGCGACTCTGGGAGTAACAGACCTGGGACCATCACCTGCTGGAATTGAGCAGTAGAGATTGAATCAACCTCCCAGAATGCAGCTTCTAGCAGTGAGATCGCAGGCTGGAGACTAACGAGCCAGGGAAAGGGATGGGGCCCCATTATTTGTGATGCTGAGCGAGGCCAGGTTTGCAGGGGCTCAGCCCCCAACAGGCCCCTTTGGGAAATCGAGCCCCAGGTGAACAAAGCAGCGTGGGAAGCTCTGCGGGGGAGAGCGGGGAATTGGGTGACATGAAGGGCATGTTTGACTCGCCAATGTCCATGGCCAGACAGTCTAGTGTGCGCATAGAGTATGCTGTCGCTGCCTGAGACGCTGACACCAGCTGCTGTAGCGAAGCATGAGAGCAGCGTCTAGGGGCCCCAAGCCCGGGATCGGGTTCCCCCGGAAATCAAACCCAATAGTTTCAAAGGAGGAGTGGGAGGGTCCTGAGCAGAGGCAGGACCACGTGGTTGGAAAGTGAAGGATGAAAATGCCCTTTGGAAAACCTGTTACCTGGGCCTGCTGTCCTGTGAGGAGACGGGAGCAGGAGCACAGAGCTGAGAGCCCTGCTCTGCTCACCACGCTGGAAGCCATGCAGCTGGATTTTACTGGGTTCTAGGTTTTGGCCAGCTGAATCCTGTGCTTGGGTGAGTCAATCTGGATCCCAGGTTCCGTGCTGGGGTTCTAGGCTCTGGGCGGGCTGGGGTTTTATGTTTTAGTTTCTGGCCTAGGGTTCTATGGCATGTGGAGGGTTCCACATAGTGCATTGGGCAAAGTGGGTTCTAGGTCTGTGGGTGGGAGGGGTTCTTGGTTGTGTTAGAGGTGGGGTGGGTTCTAGATTGGGAAGTGCTCTAGGTTACATGCTGGGGGATCTAGTTTCTGTGTTGAGGTAGGCTGGGTTCTAGGTTCTGAACTGGGATCTGGGTTTTTTGTTTGCAGGAATATTTGCACCCCATGTCCTTGGCCACTGGGACTTACAGATCTGCTTGGACCGAGCCCGTTGAAAGCGGCTCTCAAACCAGATGGCCATGCCGTCCTCCTGCAAGCGGTAGAGCCGCTCCTTCTGCCGCCTGTGTGACTTGATCTTCCAGAGAAGGGAGCCCCTCAGCATCACCTTGATGTCTTCATCCTCTGTCAGACCTGCAGGGAGCAAAGGGGAAGATCCCGTCAAGCCCCACACAGCAACCACTTCCGCAGCAAGGCTGGTAACTTGGCGTCTGTGGAGCTTCACTCTGCAAGTAGCCAGCTGGCTTGCTGGCCCGGTGCCTGAGGTTTGCCGGCTGACCTGGGCCCTCTAAGAAAGGAGCGCGAGGGGATCTGTTCGCTGCCCAGTCAACACTCTGCCCTGTGTCGCTGGGACCCTATGGCCCTAACCAACGAACACAGCAGACTCCAGCTAAACAGCACGGGAGCCCCCGCTGTAGAATGCGGGACCTCCCGTTCCAGCCAACCCAGGTGCCGACAGCTTGGGTTCGAGGCCCTTCTTCTCTAACGGCAGCAGAGTGAGGTCTCACAGCCCGCGTAGGATGCGGCCGCTAAGGGTGGTACAATCACACACGCCCCGTCCCCAGCTGCGCACTCACACACGCGTGGACTCCTAGACGGTCCCACACCGGTACCTGGCATCGCGCCCATGGAACCGGGCCAGGGTTTGTTACGGAGATGGCAACACAGTCAGTGACCGGGGCGCACCAGGAAGCTCCGTGTGCTGCTGAACGTAGGGTCCTAGAGACGTTCTTGTAGGAGAAACGTGACCCCGCGGCTGGGCTGTGGCAGGCACATTTGTTAGGAGTTTGTTGCCCTTCGACAGCACCTTTCAGACCAGGACCTCGCAGCACTTCGTAAACGTTAAGGGTTTTAGTCTCACGCCACCCGTGCGGCAGGTCACTCTTACTATCCCCACGTTATCTGTGGGGAAACTGAGGCCTAGAGGGGGGCAGTGACTTGCTCAAGCCCACCCAGCAGGTCAGTGGCCGAGCCAGAAATAGAACCCAGGCATCCTGACTTCCAGCCCCCATTGCTAGAACTACTAGACCCCACCCCTCTCCCAGAACTGAGAATGGAGCCTGGGAGTCCAGTTTCCCAGTCCTTGTGCTCTAATCCAGAGCTGGAATGGACCCAGGTGTCCTGATTCCTAGGACCCCGGCTCTAACCGTCGTCCCCTCCCTCCCTCGCTCCCTCCAGTACTTCGGGCCGGTCACTGATGACTGAGGCCTCGCTAACGTCAGCATGTTGCAGCCAGCAGCACGGCCTCCGGTGTGAAATGAACCCGCGCTCAGGGAGGCTCTCCCAGTGTCATGTACATCAGTTGGGAAGAGGTTTAAGTTAAACCAAAAGAAGAGCAGCACAGCCATCGCCTGAGCGGGCCAGCTCCGAGGCCCATGTGGCCAGTGGCCAGCGCCAGACGCTTCAGAGGAAGGTGCGAGAGCCCCGGAGCAGAAGACGGAGGATAATCTAACCCCTCAGCAGAGCCTGCTGGTCTCGAATAAAGACTGGCTTAAACCCTGAAACATGAGGGTCAATAGCCCTGCCAGGAGCTCTGCTAGCAATAATTAGGGTAACTCAGGATTTTCTTGTGTCCATAGAAGTGTCCAACCCTCGTTTGAATCTTGCGACGCTCCTGGCGTCTGCGGCAGTAAGTTCCACGGGCTAATTAACTGTTGTGTGACCGAGCATTCCCATCGCTCACTGGTAAGAGCTGGACTGTGTCCGAGTGTTTCTGGCAGAGCTTTGTGCCTTGCCGGACAACCAGGAGTGTCTCCCTTCTTGGAGGTGGAGGGAGGCTGCGGTTTATCCAAGCACGGACGCTGGCCAGGATGCCCCGTGTTGTGACGCGACGTAAGGCATCTGAGGAATGACTGAGGGGGCCAATTCAGCTACTCAAAACACATATCCAGTGGGAGGAAGGGAGGCGGATTCCAGACCCCGCTGGCGATTGGCAGGGAGAATGCTGCACGGCCCTGCCCTCGCAAGACACAATTCTTAGATCACAGCATGGTAAGCGCAGCCGGGAGAGGCCACTGGAGCCATGCGTGGGGCCCAGGCCTGCCCTCCATAACAGGGCCGGGTGGAAGCCGCTATAGAAACACGCAACTCAGCGTGGCAAAACTGGCCAGTGATTTTGGGTGCCTCGAAGCTGGAGCTCAGCATGGGCGTCTCAATTGCCAGGATTGCTGAGCACCTGCTGCTCTCTTGACGTTGGCTGGAGCTGGGGGGGCTGAGCACATCTGGAAGACAGGACCACGGGCACCCAACATCAGTGGCTACTTCTGCTGTGTCAGCCTTAGTGTTTCTGTAGCACCATCAACCCCGGCTCTCAAGGCCCTGCACAAACAATAAGAAATAAGCTTCAAAGCACTCCCGTGAGAGCATGAAAATCATTTTACAGATGGGGAAACTGAGGCACAAAGCAGGGCAGAGAATTGCACCACGTCACTTGTCAGAATCCTAGTCCCCCAATTCCTAGGCCTGTACCATGACTAGGCCACATTGCTAGTGAGGCGATATAAAGCAACCTGGGCACCCCAGTGCCTCCTGCCGGTGAGAGGGGAGCGATCTCTAGCAGGAGGGCAGAGCGTGCTAGCTGCTGGTTCTCCTCCCAGAGCCTTGGGTGGACAATTCAGGGTGGCTTTTCAGCTGAGCTCTCTCAGCCTGCGTGCAAATCCTGTCGCTGCTTCCTGCTGACAGCGAACTCAGCGCTGGGGGATAACCGGGATTCCGGTCTCTCCAGGATCTGTCTCACTCGGTCCCAACTTCCCTCCGCAGGGGGAGGCTGGCAAACTTGAATGGCAAGTTGTGTTGCAGGCCGAGCTGGTGGCTGTCTCTCAGGCCAGCTGGGAACGACATCCCCGCTTCATTCAGCCCCGTTGGCAGAGTTGGTTCCTGCCCCTCCTCCAAACTGCCTGGAGCGAGCAGCACTCCATTTTGCGCACCTGCTTCTTTAAAGCAAACGGGAACATTCCTGCAAAGTTCATGGTGCGTGCAGGGGCTCCACCCCGCTCAGCATCCCCCTCTGCCCAGGTACTCAAGGGCAGAGCTGAATAACAGCTGCTCGGGAGGCGGCAGGGAGAGCTGTGTGTTTGTTTTGGCCCTTCTTGTGAGCAGATCTGCAGTACAGCTGCCAGGCCAGAGACACACCCGTGCAGCCCACAGCCACCTCTTTGACCTTCCCAGATCTCCTGGGGCAATAGCCCAAGATGCACTGCACCGTGTGAGCAAGAACACCCAGACTCCTCTGTCTTCAGCACCAGCATGGATTCAAACACACTCGGGCAGGGCAGGAGCCGCGAACAGCACCATTGGGCTGGACTGTTCAGAAATTCCTAGACTGTCGGGCCAGGAGGGACCATTACAATCTCGCCGTCTGAGCTCCTGCCTAGCACAGGCCGGGGAACCTCCCGCAGGGGTTCCTGCATCCAGCCCAGAATGTCTGGATGAGCGACAGCGCATCTTTTAGAGAGAGACGTCCCATTCTGAGCTACAGTTGCCGCGACGCCACCGCATCCCAAGGCGGAAACGGCTGAGCCAAAACAACTGCTGCTGCCTGGACATGAGCTACCTGGAACTGGGCCAGACTCTGCCAGCCCCCATTACACAGGTCGCTGACAACACAGGAGGGTGTTAGCGGCATAAGCCAGTGGACAATGCTGCAGGCTGGGAGCTAGGAGACGCGGATCCACTCCTGGCTCTCGCAATGATTTGTCTGACCTTGGGCATGTCAGTTAGGCCAAAAGGGGCCACTCGTTTGAGCGCTTCAGTTTGCAGGTACCCGTCTGCCACCGTAAAGCCTCTCCAGATGGGCTTCCAAAAACCCAGACTCTTTAAAGCAGAGACGTCAGAAAATTGCAGCTTTAACCACTTCTGTTCCCCGCCCGCGCCCCGCCATCCACCCCTTCGTTTGTGCTGTGCGTTCTCTGGACACAAAGCGCTGCATGTGAGAATTCATGCCAAACCCTTCGGTCTCCTTGGCATCATGTAGTTTACACTCTCGGTCCCATTCAACCTCAAGCCTGTCTTGAGCAAATATCAATTTTGCAAGCAAAGCACTGAATGAGCTGACAGCTGTGAGGGATTCTAAATGTAAATACAGCCCACACTGGGCGACAGCTGTAAATATCCTGCCTGCCCCGACCAATCCACTCCCCGGAGAGCAGCCACTCGTCATTTGAGAGCCAGCAAATCTTCAGCCTACTGCAAACCACAGCAAGGGACCTTTGCCTTGAACCTTTGTCTAGCGGCAGCTCTCCTCGACTGTCCAGTCCAACCTGCCACTTTCCCGGGATGGGGCTCACTTGTTCCTAGCACTGTCTCAGGGAGGTTTAGAATGGGAGCTAATAAACCAGAACTAAGGTATGTTAGGGTGGGGGAGTCGGAGCTAGGACTCCTGGGTTCTATTCCTGTGTCGGTCCCTGGATCGCTGAGTGCGCTTGGGGAAGTGGTGCAGGGTCACATTTCCCAGGGCTCAGACCCACTGTTGAGGGCCTGATCTTTCAGGATCAGCACCCCTCAGCTCAAACTGGAATCAGGACATCGACCTCTCCGTGCACCCATGCAATGGGCAGATGGCAGTGGCCTCCCAAGGGCTTGGCCCCACAGCTGAAGGATGCTGGGGAAGTTCAAAGCGCTGTTACATTCAACTAGGGAACCCCCGGGGCAACTGATTCCCAAGGTCACTGCATAGCACGTGTCCGTCCAAGTCACGGCTGTGGGCTTGCAGTGCATCATCCACCCCAAATACAGGGTCTAGGTCCTAGGGGAAAAGGGCAGGGCTCAGCTCCTGAGCGATACGGACCCTGAAGCCTAAACCTCAGTGGGGAGCGTATCTGGCACTCCAGGCTGCTCTTGCCTACTCCACACTCAGCAGGCGAGACAAACGCTGGCTCTGCATGGCATTTAAAAAAGGAGGGTATCATACAGCAAATGAGACGTAATCGCAACCAGTAAATCAAATTACAGACTGTGTCGAACCCTCCCAGAGCTGCAGGAGACGCAACAGCATCCAGCTATAATCTGATCTGCAACTCACCACCAGGCACTGGCCTGTTTTAGGACAAACTCACCCAGGGGTTTAGTCTGACCTATTAAATGCTCCAAGCACACAGGCGTGGAGCTAAAGAGGCACTAGTTCTAAGCCAAACATTTAATTCTCCTATATGTTTCTTTAAATGGTTACAAAAGTTGCTATAGATTTTATCTGGGGGGAGGGAGAGTTTTGTCTGGGATCTGCAAAGCATCCAAGGTGGGTAGGGAACTTCACTGGGATTCAAGAACCAAACCCTCCTGGGGCTCCTCTGAGATTCCCACTCTAAAACCTTCCACCAGGGAGGGGTGACCCAAATTGGAGGGCTCTCTGCCACAGCAGGGGAAGAAAGAAGTAAAACTGACTAAAGACAATGTCAGCCTGTCTGTGCTGAGTGGAAGGCAAGACGTAAACGGGCCGCATCCATGGGGAGACAAATCAGGTTCTGCAGTTCCTCCCACCTGCAGTAATTTGGGATGCTGCTAGTAACACGGGGCCAGGACATGGTTTGGAAAACATTATTTTTCTCTGGCCGGTGGGGCTGATTCTCCTGTGACACAGGCGAAAGGGGGAGTCACTGCGGGGTGTAAAACTGGGGGAAGGGGGAGGAATACCAGCCCAGCGTCTCAAACTCAGCAGAGTCTGGAAATTAAAGGGCCATGGAAAATCCCTCCACTCGCTTGTCAGGGGTATAGCCAGAAATGGGGTGTCAATTCGATTTCCATCGCCTCTTGCACATGATTTCTCACACATGGAATGGAGACAGAAACGAATCTCCCCTCAGGCCTAAAGTTGCCCAGATCGCAGAGTAACTTTTCACTCGCCAAGGCTCCAAAGCCTTTTGATGAACGAGTGAAGTGATCAGAAAGGCAATGGCACAACTGTCCCCCTCCGCCCCTCCCACGGCCCCCTGCATCGCCCGTCGCACTCAGCAAGGCCCACGCTGCTGGACTCTGGAATGAAAGCAATAGTAAGACTGACTCACTCTAACGCCGCCCCCACTCCAGCAAAAACACTTCCAGGGCGCAAGCTCCCCATGGAGAAACCAGTCAGCGTCCAGATTCCCAGCCTCTGCAGACGCTCGGGCTGACTGAAGTCAGCTAAAGGGAAAATGATCCAGTGACGAAGTAACAAAACTTTCCTGGAGCTGCGATTCTTAACGTGGAGCAAACGCCTTCCATGCCTGACCCCGAATCTTGCTTCAAGCCGCCAGCTGGACACATCCGCTGGAGGCGGCTTGACCACCTAGGTGCAGGCCCCGCTCCCCTCCCCAGCCCGTGAAAACCAGGCTGCTCTCCCTGCCTAGAGGAGGGAAACGCTGCACCTCTGGCCGTTCTGGAGTCTTCTGTGATCGCAGATCCTAGATTCAGTCCAGGACTCAGCCCTGGTGGTTTGAGCTCTCTGCCTCTGGCTCACCGGAGGTCTGAGTTCACCTTCTGTCCCCCTGGTCAGGATTGTGCGCCCCACATCGATTCCCATCTCTCTGACAGCACGGCCCCCGGCGTTGTCTACTCAGCCAGCTCCTGTTTGTGGTCCCAGAGCATCCTCCTCCTGTTTCACCTTCTGCCTCTTCTCCTCGGAGGCTCTTCGGAGAGCCGCGCAGTGAAGAAGACTTGCCCAGCTGAAACCCTGTTCCACCCCCTGCTTTCCAAGCACGCCCAACAGCTTGACAAAATTTTAAAGCACAGAAAGAATCAGACTGAAAACTCACTAGCCCAGCGCAATTCCCAGCTTTGCTTCCGAGCCAGGCCCCGACGGACCCCAATACTCAGCCTGCAATAGCTCCCTCTCCCGGGGCTACCAAAGCGCTTCGCAAACACACGGTAACGAACCCTCACGCCTCTCCTAGAAGGCAGGTCGTTAACAGCCACATTTCATAGATGGGGAAACTGAGGCACAGAGCGGCACAGCGACACGCACAGGGACACGCAGAGCAGCAGGAGCAGAGCCAGGAACAGCACCCAGCAGTCCTGCTATTCAGGCCTGTGGGTCACCCACCCCCTTCCGCTGCCACGGCTGAAAGCTCCTGGGCGCGTGGACGCTTACAAAAGTGCTTCCACTCGCACGCCTTTCCTCCCGGGGTGCACGCGGCTCGTGGCGCTAGCCCAGCCGGGGTCCGCAGGGCTCTGAAGCATTGGCAGTAATGTCCACACACAGAAACCCCGACCCACGATCTGCCAGCGCCACCCCAGTGACCCCCGTGCAGATTTCACACCCAGGACTCCCGCCCGCGCTGCACAGGTGCTGTCTGTCTGTCTGTCTCTCCCTGCCCCCGGGACACGGGCAGATCACGTCACTCCTGCAAACCAGGAAAAGCATCCAGCTCCCGGCCGCGCCTGCCCCGAACTAGGCTGGCAGCATAGTCACAGGTCTGCAGTGCCTGAAATCCCCCACAGAAAGGGGCCAGATAGAGCCACGGATCATTCCGGGGTCTCCAGGTTCGTTTCGGAGGCCAGCCCCAGCCCGGCACTCCGAATGTTTCCCCGCTTCTTGCGGCTGCCCTGCACGCTCACGGCAGCCAGAGCCCCTGGCTCTCCCGGTCCATGGCTCTGGCACACTCACCCCATGGGCACCTCCCGGCCATCCTCCCTCGCCCCGCCTTGCGCTCCCCCTCCTTTCTGCTCACTCCTGTGCTGGGCATCAGCCGCCTGGACAGGGCAGGCGCGGAGCCCAGAGCCGGCTCCTTCCCGCCTGCACCGGCTGCAGGGGCCGTTCTGGCAAACCAAGAGCAGCAGGGTTTGGCTCGCTGGCCCCACCAGAGCTCTCCCATGCTGACGCCAGCCTGAGAGCGCAGATGAAGGGTGGGCCACTCCGAGGCCTGGTGTCTAGGCCTTCTACTGGGGACTGGCCCGACTTGTACCGCTGGGCCTTTGGCTCTGCCCCCCTGCTTTCCCTGTCCTCCCCTCTGCTCCTCCATCGTTCTCACTGCCATAAACACGCAGCGCCTCCGGCCTAAACACTGGCCATGGTGTTGATCCTGGACGTCCTTCAGCCAGGCAGCTCCACAACCAGCCGGCTCCTTCCTTCCTTCCTTTCTCCCGCCCCGAGCTCCATTTCCTCCCGCTGCCCCTGCCAGCCTCCCTTTGCAAGGAATTTGCTCTTTGCCTTCATGAGGATATTACTGAGCAGGCGCTTTACGTAAGGGCTCGCCTCTGATCCAGATTGCTCCTGGCAGCTCTGCCTCGGCCCTGCTGAATGTTCTCAAGGGAAGCTTTATCCCCTTGGGAACCGATGCAAAAAAAGCTCAATGAGGGAGAAATAGCAAAGCAAATCAGCACTGCCGAGGCAAGGGCCCCCCAGCGACCGTGCTGGGTGAAGGCTTGCAAATGGCTGCCTAAATTCCCTGCGCCCGATTCCAGCCCAGGGGTCCAAGCAGCTTGGAAGCTGGCACATTTCTACAGCAGCTCTGACTCCAGGCTCCCAGGATTCAGGGGGTGACAGAAGTGGAGCTGCTATGGGAGAATCTAAAACGACTGCTCAATCCCACCTCGTTGTAAATGGGTCCCCACCCAGATAAGGGCATCTTGGTACACACAGAGAGAATGGAATAGCTGTTAGCTCCAGAGATCCCGTATCTTGTCTGTCATCTCGTTTTGCAACGCTGGGACCCACCAGGCCAAAGGTCTGCAAACATGGGAACACTTGAGAGCGAGAGGATGGCGAGAGCGCCAGGGAATCTGGAGCAGGCTAAAGGAACGGGGCCTTCCCAGGCAGGTTGACTGATTTTAAGAGGTTTTCTCTCAAAACCGATATGTTGCTGTCAGCACGGTCAGTGCCCTGGAGGAAACAGAACTGCAGGGCTGGAGCCTAACTGGGACCTGCTGAGGTGCTCAAACACGGGGCTGCAGGCCAGCCCCTGGCCTGAGAGGGGGAGAAGCATGTGGTTCCACCCTGAGAACAAGGTGATGGCCAGGGCCTGGAGACCCAGAGAGATGCACCGGAGAGCCCCGCAGGGGCCAGAGGCGCAGCTTGCCTAGTGACTGTGACCCAGGGCTTGTGCAGACAGAGGACACTGGCAATGGCATAAAGGGATGCAGCTGGCCAGGTACAGACCCTCCTGTAGACACACTGCACCCTGCATTACAGGCCTGGCGGGGCATCCGTGGAGCTGCCTCGGTGCATCAAACTCTAGGATAGGGAGAAACTGACTAGACGGCTTCACACAGCAGGGCCAGACTCTCAAAGCACTGAGGCATCCCGAGACACACGAAGGCGCCCGTTGGGGGTTTTAAAGGCAAGGTTTCGGTCCTTTTGGAAACCCCACTAGGCAGCTCCCTGCATCTTCAGGTTCCACTCCTGGACTGAAACGCAATACTGCACAAAGGAAATACCGCACACGAGCACGGGGGAGAGTTGGTGGCTAGAGGATGCTCCGTGGAGCTGGCACTCCAGAGATTTAACTCTGACTGCCATCAGCAAGCCATTTCTCCACTCTGTGCCTCGGTTTCCCCATGGGGATGAGAACACTGACCACTATTCACTGCAGCGTATTAATAAGAGTCCTCGTTAGTCCTGCTTTGAGCAGGGGGTTGGACTAGATACCTCCTGAGGTCCCTTCCAACTCTAATATTCTGTGATTCTATGAAAAGGGAGGCGTTTATTTGAATTATTATTATAGAAACATCTAGAGGTCCCCATGATGCTGGGATCTATATGTACACATACAACGAGCTTACAAACAAATTAGACCGACAGACAAGGGGACTTGGGGGAAAGTGACTCACCCATGGTCACAGGAGAGCTCAGTAGCAGAGTCAGGAATAGAATCCAAGTCTCCTGGGGGCCAGGCTAGTGCTCTAGCCACTACACCACACTGCCTTCATGGCTGCCCTGCCCGGATCGTCTCCAGCCCAGCAAAGAGCAGCAGCCAGGCAGTTACATGCAGGAGGTTTAGACCAGTGGTTCTCAAGCAGGGGTACATAGAGGTCTTCCCGGGGTACATCAACTCGTTTAGATACTTGCCTAGTACAGCAGCTACATAAAGAGCACTAGCGAAGTCAGTACAAACGAACATTTCACTCAGACAATGACCTGCTTATACAGCTCTGGGCACTACATGCTGAAATGTAAGTACAATATTTACATTCCAAGTGATTTTATTTTATAAACCATGGTAAAAATGGGAAAGGCAGCGAATGTCCAGTACCAGTGCGCTGCGACGTGTTTGTATTCTCAGGGCTGATTTTGTAAGCAAGTGGTTTTTAAGTGAGGTGAAACTTGGGGCACACGCCTCCTAGAAGGGATACAGTCATCTGGAATGGTCAAGAGCCGCTGCTTTCCATGGCATATGCCCAGGCTGAGGGCTCGTTGAGGCTTGACACTTTTTGTCCAGTCTGCAAAAACACCCAACTTCCTGCAATATGTCTGCGGCCGATGCACCGTCAGAACATGGGGCCAGGTCAAACCGCAGCGCTCACAGGAATGAGGAAGGAAGGAGAAGCGCCTGGGACCCCAAGGAGGGATTGCCTGACCCTGCAGCCGGGAAGGGGGGCTGGTTCTGCAGAAAAATCTGCTTGTTTCCCTTTTCACCTCATCCCTTCCTCCTGTTTTACACGAGAGCACACGCAGAGTCAGTCACACGCTCTCTGACGCACGGAAGGCCTGGTTCCACCCCCTCAGCCTGTCACCTGGGAGGTGAGGTGCTGCCACGGGCAGGCCGAGCAGGGTTCTCAGCTAGCCCTTCCTCAGACACCTGGGTTCCATGCCCAGCTTTGCCACTGAACGGCTGTGTGACCTTGGCCATGCCACGGCTCCCTCCGTCAGGGGCGCCAGGTTCATGTAATCTTTGGTGGTGCCCATAATGGGGCCTGGCCAGGGCGCTGGGCCCACCTCACACAGGAGAGGGGCAGAGGAAGAGGCAGGGCTGGGAGGGGGGAGCGGCTGCCATGCCGCACTGCTTGGGGCCATGGCTGGTGCCCGAGCAGCTCCTGGCCAGCTGCTGAGCATGCTGGGTGAGAGGGAGGGAGGCTGGGCCATGCCGGGCACTGGGGGCCGCTGTGCTCTGCCCCTCCATGGCCAAGTGCGATTGGAGGCTCCGTGGCTGGTCACCTAGCACCACAGAGATCCATAATGGTGGTGGAGCCCCTATAACCACGGGCCCATATAACTCGACGCCTGCGCCCTCTGTACCCCATTCCTCTCTCCCGCTGGGTGTGTGTTCAGTGGAGCAGGGCCCATCTCTCACTATATGCATGGGTGCTGCCCGGGTCCAGGGGCCCCGATCTCAGGGGGGCACTGGGCATCATGGCAGTAACAATGCAGTGTGGGGGAGGCAGGTGGCTATTGAGCTCGCATCACAGCCCGAGCCAGAAGCTCACGCCTTGCTTCCATGCTCTCTGCCGGGAGGAGCTGCCCAGGAAAAAGATCCCACACGGAATTGTCCACAACCAGCCCGTCGGGTCAGTCTTTCCTTCTCCTCCCTGGGCCCGGCCTGCGGGGGGTTTGAGGCACCGCTGGGAGCCTCTGAGTAATGCAGGAAATGGAGGTGAGTCACTGGCCCTGCCGTCCAAACTGTTTCTCTTGCTGAGAAGGGCAGTTTAGATTAGGCAGAAAAATGGTGTTGGCCGGTCTGTCCCTGGCCATAAATTGTTATCTGTCCCAGGTGGGGAAGGGGAACAAAGCCAGGCAGAGGGGGGCAGAGACACCGCTGCAGAGGTTACGTGGGGACAAGGCACCGGGAGGTCCTGCCAGGGCTAAGATGGTGTGAAATTCACAAAGCCAGTTCGCTCTCTGCTTGTGAGCGTGGGGCGTTGCTCACAGTGGGTCTCTCTAGGCACACCACCTTTCCGCTTGCTACCAGGCACCTGTAAGCACACGCTGGGCTCAGGCTGTGCTATAACTTCCCCGGCGTTCTCCAAAAGATAAGTCTGTTCCTAACACCAGAGATTAATCATCTTGGAATGCTCTAGTTAACTTTCTGCTGATGTAGCCATGTTTGCACCCTCCGCCCGCCCCTCATCTGAGACAATGGACAGCCAGAGTCCATTTCCATTCTGTTTCTGGTCCTGGGACTCAGGAAACCTGGGTTCAATTTCTGACTCAAACACTGACGTGCTGTCCCCCTCTGGCCGAGTCGCTTAATCTACCTTGTGACTGATTTCCTTTTCTGTACAACAGGGCTAAGATGCCCCTAGCTCACAGAGGGGTTGTGCGGGTCAATCCATGAATAGTTGTGAGCTCAGGCACTCTGTTCATCATTGCTAGAGAAGTATAGAATATTAGAGTGGGAAGGGACCTCAGGAGGTATTTAGTCCCACCCCCTACTCAAAGCAGGACTAACCTCAGCTAAATCATCCTGGCCAGGGTTTTGTCAAGCCGCAGCTGGCGCCCACCAGGCAGGGACGGCCAGGAGGCAGTGCAGTCAGCAAGCAGGGATAAGAGTCATCGCTACAGGCCAGAGCCGGGGTCAGGGTCGGAGCCAGAGATCATCACCAGGCTGGAAACAGGCCCAGAGTCAAAGTCGGGCTTGGGTGGCAGCCTGGGGGGAGTGATCCAGAAAGCAAGGAGCATTGTTGCCCGGCCAACTGCCCCGAGCCATGGGCCAGTCCAAAGGCTGCAGGGTGCTAATTGGGACCCGATGGGTGGCACTTCTTATGCTCAGATGTAGCTCTGCATGGCCTCTGCTGGGGATGGGACCGTGGGCTGTCCCAGGCCCTGCACAGCTGGCTTCTCAGCCCAGGAATCCTTTCAGCGCGTCCAGGCTTCGCCTGACGGGACTAGTGACTCCACCAGCCCTGGCCATACAGCCCAAAGCTATGGAGATTCTTGGCCCCCTGCTCCGGCCCAGCACGAGTCTGTCCCACCCTGCAGTGTAAAAACTGCCCTGCCACCCCGTGAGGAGAACGGCACCAGCCGCCCCCAGGCTGCCAAACATCCCTTGACTCAGGATTAACCTAACTCTCAGCACAAGGGGAAGTGACTGTGCTATTATAACAACACACTCATTAGGGTCATCTCATCCACAGGCAGTGCCAGGCTGCAATTATCCATGCTGCATCCCGCGCCGTCTATTTCAATTAGCTGTCAGTGCATGGCGTACAGGGCGCATGCCCGTGGCCCCTGCCTGGGCGGATGTGAGTTACGCAAGAGGCTGTCATCCCAGCGTTACATCATGTCTCTGGCACGCGGCGTGCCGGGCCCCCAAGGCATAATAGCAGCAGGATCTCTTCTGGGCTTGGGCACATACCAACAATGCTGATTATACCTAAGCTGGCCCGCCACGCCGGCACCCGTGTCACGCCAGCATGGGAAACGAGGGGAAGAGTTCCCTCCCCACAGGCTGGCTGTGACGGATCTCACAGGTGGCTCTGAGCCAGGGGCCAGCAATCAGCACTGCCGGGACTGGATTCTCAGGATGAATCCACTTCCACCACGAAACCCAGTGTTAAAATTCCTATTGACTCCAATGGGATGTGAGTGGTCCCAAAGGCGCAGAGGGGCTACCCTGTGCTTTGCCAGCATCTCCTCTTGGATGGGATTCCTATTAACCCCTTCCTTACCGGAGCTCTGTAATCCTCCTCTGGCACCACAGGGCAGCATCCTGGCATGTGCCACTGTCATAGAATCCTAGAAGCCTGGGATTGGAATGGACCTCAGGAGTTAACTAGGCCAACCCCCTGCTCAAAGCGGGGCCAAGCCCAACTAGATCATCCCAGGCAGGGCTTTCTCAGGCAGCACCTTAAAAACCTCTAAGGATGGAGATTCCACCACCTCCCCAGGTAACCCATCCCAGTGCTTCACCACCCGCCTAGAGAAAGAGCTTTTCCTAATGTCCAACCTAGACCTCCTCCACTGCAACTTGAGACTGTTGCTCCTTGTTCTCTCATCTGCCACCACTGAGAACAGCCTAGCTCCAGCCTCCCTGGAACCCCCTTTCAGGTAGTTAAAGGCTGCTATCAAATCCCCCCTCATTCTTCTCTTCCGCAGAAGAAACAAGCCTAGTTCCTTCAGCCTCTCCTCATAAGTCTTGTGCTCCAGCCCGTAATAGTTTTCATTGCCCTCTGCTGGACTCTCTCCAACTTGTCCACATCCTTTTTGTAGTGAGAGGCCCAAAACTGGACACAATACTCCAAATGAGGTCTCACCAGTGCTGAAGAGAGGGGAATAATCACTTCCCGCGATCTGCTGGCAATGCTCTTACTAATGCAGCCAAATATGACATTAGTATGGCTTGGCAACCAGGGCACGCTGCTGACCCATATCCAGCTTCTTATACACTGTAACCCCTAGATCCTTTTCAGCAGAACTGCTGCCTAGCCCGTCGGTCCCCAGTCTGTAGCTGTGCATGGGATTCTTCCATCCTAAGTGCAGGACTTTGCACGCGTCCTTGTTGAACCTCATCAGATTCCTTTTGGCCCAATCTGTTTAGGTCCTTCTGTCTCCTATCCCTCCCTTCCAGGGTATCTACCACTCCCCCTAGCTTAGTGTCATCTGCAAACTTGCTGAGGGTGCAATCTACCCCATCCTCCACATCATTAATGAAGATGCTGAACAAAACCAGTCCCAGGACCGACCCCTGGGGCACTCCGCTTGTGACCGGCTGCCAGCTAGACATGGAGCCATTGATCACTACCCGATGAGCCCGATGATCTAGCCAGTTCTCTATCCACCTTATAGTCCGTTCATCCAACCCACAGGTCTGTCACTTGCTGGTAAGAACACTGTGGGATGCCGTATTGAAAGCTTTGCTAAAGTCTAGATACACCACGCCCCATCACTACAGATCAGCTGCACAGAGCTGAGCAGCAGGTGTGTTTGGTGCCCTTGTGTAAGCTGGTATGCGGGTAGGTGGAGCAGCAGCTTAGCACAGGAGCAGGGCCCAATACGGCTGGTTCTGATCCTGGCTCCACCACCGAGTCACTGGGTGACCTAGGCACCGAGCAGGGCAGGCTGCAGCCCACATCTCTAAGCAGGGTGATGCTCCCCGCATGCCTCGGGGGCTGTGAGGTGAATGCACGGAGCTGTGTCAAACACAGATGAGAAGCGCTGCAGAGGCATGGGAGTTCCAGCTAGTGCATCCCTCTAATGTGCACAGCCCCTGCCCCTCAGGGGAGGGAGGGGTTCTCCATGGCAGCGTAACCTCCAGTTTTACTCCCTGCCCAGCCTGTGGCTATGACCAGACAGCTAAAAATGAGGTCTCACCAGGGTGAGAAAATCAGGACGGGTGGGGGGCGAGAGGCGCCTGTATAAGACAAAGCCCCAGATATTGGGGTTGTCCCTATGAAATCGGGACATCTGGTCACCCTAGTCAGCACCGCTCCTGCAGCGAGTCAGCCGTGCCCTGTCTGGCCATGTGCAGCCCCCTTTCTCCCTGGTGCATGGCACAGGAGCCCCAGCACCCCACAGGCTGTTGCCCCTGGGGGGGGGATGGGGGCGAGCGGCTGAGCAAGGGCGCTAGGAGCTGGTGGAGGGTTTCAGGGAAAGCGGCACGCTGCCATAAGCGCTGGTTTGGGCTACCCTTGTTTCGACTGTTAGGGCCAAATGAGCCCAGTGCCCAGGTCCGTTAGCCAGGGAGCTTCCCAGAGCAGCCCCAAGCAAGGAGAGAGCCAGTCCTGCCATGTGCTTACTGCCACAGCAGGTTAGGCAGGCCCGTGATTAAACTCCGAGCTGTGACATTCCTTCCCGGCAGCTCATGACCCTCCCAAGGGCAGGAATTCCTTCCTTCCTTCCTTCGTAGTGTGGCGTGGGTGTGTCCATGCCTTGGGTAATGCACTGGGCTAGACCCTTCCCTGGCGCAGCACCCTTGCACTCACCTAGTTACATAAAGGAGACGGCTTCAGCCCAACGCACCCTCCCCGTTTTCCCCTGGCACACAACAGAATTCTCCCTCCCCTCACACAGAGCAGTCTGGCGGCTGCCTCAGCCCTCCCACCTAAGCGGTGCTTAAAGCTATCAACAAACGATTAGCGCTCCAGCCAGGCACAGCCACACATGGCCACGCACACTGGGCCATGCAGATATGCCCATGCAGGCACACACACACGCATGCGCCATTACCACAAGTGCAGGCTCCAGCACGAAGCACTCCCCCTGCAAGCTGCCTGTGCGCTAATGTGCAGAGTATATGGAGCCTTGAAAAGAAACCGTGGCCGGGTGAGGAGTGCATCCGGCCCAGAACAATAATATTTCTCTTGCCAAGTGACTTTCCAGGCCTGCCACACACCTCCTGCTGCGGAGAGAGTTCCCAGACACACCCAGAGCCTCTCAGAGGTCACCCCAGGGGCAAGCCAGGGCTGCCTTTGGCTTGTCTTGGGAGCAAACATACAGCAGGGGGGTCTAATTCGGAGAGGGATGCTGCGGAGCCCCCCAGTGCCCTCCCCTCCAACAGGCTTCAGTCTCACGAGAGGGTCTCCAGAGGGCTGGACAAGGAACAAGAACTCCAGCTCACAAAAACCGTTAAGGTTTCAACATTTGTTTTCCTGCAGCACTGGAATGAAATCGAGACCCTGCAGAAACCAGAGTGAGCCGCCCCGCTCAGAGCCAGGACTCACACGGGGCTCTCCCCTGCCGCATGCTTCTACCGCATGAGCTAAAAGACACGTTTCCGGTAGCCAAGGCTGCAGCAGGCTCATCAATGTGAAGGGGGCCTAGCCACAAGTCCCCTGGGGTGGAAAGCAGCAGATGCTCAATGACGCAGCATAACACTTTGCAGCAGCATGGAAGAAGTAGAAAGCTATACCCCTCAGACTGCAAAGGGAATTTAGGGAGGGTGAATGCAGTTACCCAGGTTGGGATTTGGCCAGGACATTAGGTTCACACTAAAAACGTCTGGGGGGGAAGAAGGGGGGGAAATCAGGCTGCAGCCTATACTAGGACTAGCCTGCTTGCTTGCATATATACAGCTTTCTTTATAGATTCCAGTATGGTTATTTGATTATAAAAGAATCACAGATTCATATTAAAGTATCGGTGTAATGGAAGGTACCTTACAGGCCACATCCTGTATGAAAGCTAAGGCAGTTCGCATGTATATGTTCGGGACCTTTGGCCCAGATAAGTAACGGTGAGTTAAAGGATAAGACATATATGGTTATAACCTTTACCCTAAAGAAGTCAGGAGGCATCAAAATGGGGGGGGGGAGCAAGAGGGGGCTGTCACAGGTTATGCCCCGAGTAAACTTCACAAGTACACCACAGAACCCACAAAAAGGCCAGAAATAACAAAGGTGAGATAAATGAACTGTCTGGAACCATCTAGAAAGCATGGGAATATGTCATTAATACACATGAACCTACCATCCTACAGAATAAGTGCACCCTAATAATTTGGGGGTGAAGAATCCAAGTTTGGACTTAGAAGGACCTATATTGCTCAGGGTATAAGGAGGGGCAAATCGTGTTAATTGGGGCAATCGATTGTCAGCTACTCCTTCTTGAAGCTTCTTTAGTTAGTGTTAAGATTTTGTTCTTCGTTTAGACTTAGGATTGTTTGTAGCATTAGTCTTACAGCTCTTAGCCCTCAAGCATTGCCTACTCCATCCTTCTACTCAAGAGCTGAGGAACAAGACATCGCTCTCAACCAGGTCATCAGGGAAGGGTGAGTGTATTAATCCAAAACATACTGTAGAAATATATATCACACGAGTCTCTAAAATAAGACTGTATTATCCATTAGATTATTTTCTTTTAATCAGTCCTTTGTCTATCGTTTTATATTATCTTAATAAACGCTTATAAAATTATACAAATTTGGCTATCACTATGAACCTTCCTGTTGTGCACCCCAGGGTACCTATAAAACTCTTCTGGAGCCTGATTCCAGGACAAGAACCTTATCTTCTGATCAGAGCAACTGGCGAGCCTATAACCCCATTCAAATTACTAAAATACCCAAAAATCAGGTTACAAGGCATGAAAATGTATGAGTTTTGCAGTTAGCTTGACGGAGACATGATTCAGATAGCACAATGGGCACACGCACTGCTGCAGCCGTGCCTATGGGGGTTTCGGTGTCACGGAGAACCGAAGGAGCTTCAATAACTGCAAGTAGTGGAGACCTCAGCGTCACATCTCACTTGATGGAGAGTTTCCTAGACGGGCAGCACAGATCAGGGGCACAGCCCCAGCTGGGGCAGGGCTGCCCATGCACTCACCCCTCCACACCCTGTAGCACTGGAAGGTCTCCCACGTGCTACTGGCCTGACCTTGCTTCACTCCTGGGAGGGTGACCCCTACCCCCTGGGCAAACCCTACGCCTGGCATTGCTTTGGGCGATGCTGATACAGGGGTTGGCATGTCCAGCAGGGCTATCAATCCACACCACGCCCTCCGCTGGCTCGGAGAGCACACCTAGCTCCAACCAGCCCCTCTCCCCATGGAGAGCAGGTACCCAGCCACTCATCTCACAGGGTGCAGACAGGCCAGGCTTATACGACTGCCACTTTGCTAGCATCAATATCCCAGGTTCCAGGGGGAACGGGGGATGGGCAGAAAGGGGACCCTGTTTGCTGGATCTCAGACAAAATCCTGCTCCTCTGCATCCCTTGGATCCTCCCTGACGACGCCCCCATGCTTCCCAACAAGCCTGGCCCATGCAGCAGGCAGGGGAGCGCTCCCTGGAAAGGCAGGGTGCTGCTGAGGAAGGCTGCGGGGACGCTGCAGCGGCAGCAGGTCAGGTCCACGTGCTTAGCCCATGGGAGCGAGCTGGGCAGGAGGGGAGCTCAGACACTAGGGCACTGATCCCTTACAGACCACGCAGCTGAGGTGGACGGGCAGCAGCCACACAGCCATGCCGTGTGCCTGCCACCCAGCTCTGTCTGCTTGGCCGGAAAGCCAGTCCTTCCACTCACCTGGCCCATCATTCAGGCCGGGCACCACGTGTGCTTGGGTGCCAGCCTCACGTGCACCAGCCCTGGCGACCAGAGTGGTGGCTAACGGCAGGATTTCGAATGTACGTTGCAGTTAGAGTCGGATCTCAGCGACATGGGAGTCACTCCGGAGTCAGTGCAGCTAAGGCACACTGGAATCTGGCCAGCCGTTAGACGCTGGCGCTGTTGCAATGGCCCCTTCCTGCTCCCTGTCTCTGCTCCCAGCGGGGGCTTGTGTCACCTCTGCCCTAGGGCACAGCTGCACACAGGCCACAGTGCTTCGCAGCCGCGCACTCAGCCCGGCCCGGTGCAGGCCACACAGCACAATCCTTATGTGGCTTGGAGATGACACAGATTTAGGGCTGGCTTCTCCACTGCCCAGCACTGTCTCGCCATTTACACCAGTGCAAAGGGGAGGTGAAACGCTGCTACATGGAAGTGGGAGCGATTTGCACCCCTGGCAGGAATGAGCGTGCAAGGCGCAGGGCGACAGCAGCAGGCACCTGAGAAGTAACGAACTGGGACCCTTCCCCCCTTGTTATGGGCTCCCTCCATCCGCACTGTCACCCTTCCCTCCCCCACCACAATCTTCATTGCAGGGTCCTCAGCATTTCCCATTCCCCACCCCCTCCCGTGCAGCTGGGGCCCACCCAGAATCCTCCTCCCCCCAACAGCACACTGGGGAGGGCAGGGTGGGTATGACCAATAGGCTAGGAACACGGCCTGTCCCTACCTAACCAGCACCCATCTGCTTTTCCAGAGGCAAAACTGAGTTTTTCCTCCGTAACACCTCAGGTTGGAAGGCAATAGTGAAAATGGCAAACTGGTTCCTGGCTAAGACACACGCAGCTGCGCATTGGGGAGCAGTGCGCCCAGAACACAAAAGCAATGAGTTTGCTGAGTCTCAGCTCTATGCCAAGTGGTTAGGCAGCTGCATTGTAAATCCCCAGCCAGGCGGCAGTTCTGGGGGGCAGTTCAAGCATAGAAGCCACTGACGGAATGGGCCACAGACACTGAATGTCCGTCTGTCTGTCTCCAGACACTCCCAGTCATCACCAGCTGTCGGCTGCCTGAGGGGGTCCCTCCAGGTCAGCCTGGTCAGGAGCACATGCCCTGGCTGTGTGCACGCATGTGCGCGCGCGCACACACACACCCCTCTCTTTCTTCCCCCCGCCCCATATCTCAAAGCCCAGCCAGGGCAGCCTGCAGCCTTTGTTGAGTCCCAGCCCCGCTGCCAAGCTGGGCGAAAGCAGAGGATGAGGGGAGAAAATCTGGTCGAACTGTGCACATTCGAAGATGACACATTCATCCTACCCGGGTGGGGCAGGGAGCTTAAGTCCCTTGTGCAGCACAGCTCCAAGGACACACCCCAATTCACTCACATGAGGGATTATTTCTGCCCTCCCTTGCTCCGTTCCTTCAGATCCTGTGTGACCGTCACAGGAATTGAAATGGGAGACAGGAGGACTTTCACCCTACCTCACTGCTGCCAAAAAACCAGCCAGCGCCCAGACGCCATCAGATGCTGCCTTCAGCCCATGGAGAAGCCTCTCCCAGCCTCCAAAATAAGAAAGCCTGGGCTGCGACTCATTCAGCACCGACAGCCCCTGGGCTCACTCACGCCACCCGTCCGTAAGCTGGTCACTAACAGCCCAGGAAGGAGTCCCTCCTGAACAGCTCCAGCCTAGCACGATAGCTCAGGATCCAAAAGCAGAGTCTACAATAACCCAGGCCATGCCCCCTGGCCAGCACTGGTGGGCTGACAGCACGGGAACAGCACAAATCGCTCTCTGATGGCCTGGTTGCACCCCGCCAGGGGTGTTTAACGTACAGGCATCAGGGCCACAAGGCTCCAGGAGTCTCGTCACAGGTAAGGTGGCAGGAGGAGCGCTCTCAATGTGAAGGCGAGATCCACAAAGGTCCATGAGCCCCAGGGGAGAGCGTTAACCAGTAGGACACATGCAAATTCCCAGCCTGCTGGCCCTACGTTGTCTTTTGTGCCAGGTCTTAGGTGCCCCCTGAAAGCATCGATGGGACCAGGCCCCAGTGGCAAGTGAGGCAGGGGAGCGCCTGGTTTGAGAATCCCGCCGTGGGGCTGCTGGTTAGCTGTGGGGCAGCCAGCAGACACGTCCTAGCCGGTGAGGTCAGCTGCCAGCTGAGGGGTGGCTTTGAGAATGTCAGCGTGGCCTAAAATGGACTGAGGGGCTTAGAGAGGCAGCGAGGTGCCGACATTCCTGTGCCAGGTGCTCCTGCCTGCCCTGTTTACAGACACACTGGGCAGCGCCAGGCCCTGCTCAGCTGTTGTGCTTTTCCCTGGACGAAAGCTTGATGTTGCCTCACAGGTCCTCCATGGCAACTCTCACAGTAACCATCGCTGCCCCTGCAGGTGGGTGCGCACAAGGCTAGCGGTGTGGAGCCTCTCTCTGCTCGCCTGCCCGGCTTGCCTCTGACTGGCTCCCAGAGCCGCAGGGCACGTTCAAAGCAGGCGAGAGAAAACCTGGTACCAGGCCAGCGCTGACGGTGGCATGTGTGTGCGCGGCTCGCTGGAGGGGCACTTAATGCCGGCCCCTTCGTCCTTCACCCGCAGCCCTGGAGGGAGGCGCTCGGCCCCCGGGCGCTGCTGCGGGGCGCGGAGCGGGGGGAGCTCCACGGCCACAGGCGGGGATCGCTGAAGCCAAGTGCCTGGCCCATGGGCAGCTATCCCCCGCAGGCGCTGGGGTCTCCGTCCGCAATGGCACGGCCCGGGACAGCGACTGCCTTGGCCCGGGACGAAGGCGGACCCCGGGCGGGGGTCCCGGGACGCGGGGGGGTCCCGGGACAAGGGGGGGTCCCGGGCCGGTAGCACCTACCCATTTTCTTGAAGGCTCTGCCCAGGCGCCGGGTGCCGCCGGCGTCCTGCGGGGCGAGCTGCGGCTCCGGACGGGCTTTCCTCCTGCGGCCGCAGATCATGGTGCGCGGGGCGGAGCGGGGCCGGGCGCGGTCCGAGCCGAGGCTGCCCGGCGCACGGAGGCTGGCTCCGGAGTCGCGCCGCGGGCGGGCGGGCGGCTATGAAGCGCCGGGGCGGCGGAGGCTCCTCCCACGAGCCGGCCCGGCCACGGCACCGCCCGCGCCCGTTAGGTGTGCTCTGTCAGATCGGAAGAGCACACCTA
>ML675642.1:1381583-1394083 GCA_007922155.1 Mesoclemmys tuberculata
CCCGGCCCGCCTCCGCCCGCCGCGCCCGGCCCGCAGCGGGGGCCCGGCCCAGCGCACGGCCCGCGGGGCGCCCCCCATCCCCGCCCTACGGCTGGCGCCGCGCCCCCGCTGCCCGCCCCCGGGCCCAGCGACGTGGAAGCGGGGCGAGCACAGGCGGGGCTAAGGAGCCCCTCGGTAGCCCGGGCCCGTCCTGGGGCCTCCGATCCGCGGCGGGGCTCGTCTGCAGCGTCCCTCGAACAGCCCGTCCCCCGCAGAGCACAGCGCGGCTGGCCCGGCTGGCACGGGGAGGCCGAAATAGCCCCCGGCTGGGCCCAGCCCAGGGGAAGAGCCGCGCTGCTGTTCTGAGCCCTGAGCCCAACTCCCTTGACCTGGCCTCGGAGGCTGGCCCCACTGCCTGCGGGGATGTGCTGGGACACACAGAGCCCGCCTCAGCTGCGCGACCAGCCGTCCAGGGATTGTGTCCAGCCCTGGCCAGGCTTTTTACAGTGTTCTCCAGGCAGCCCGGCCCTTGGGCCTTGACCCTCACGGTGTCATCTGGGCAGCCTGGCTCAGAATCGCCTGCCCCTCCTGTGTCCCAAACAGGGAGGGCGATGGCAAGCTGTGGCAGTGCCTTGTTCCCCAGACTAGCAATACTTACAGCAGGGGTCTCTATTTTGGGAAGCAGTGACGCTTCTACAGCTACAGACTGGGAACCGCGGGGCTAGGCAGCAGTTCTGCAGAAAAGGATGTGGGGGTTGCAGTGGGTAAGAGGCTGGATAGGAGTCAGCAGTGTGCCCTGGTTGCCAAGAAGGCTAATGGCATATTGGGCTGCATTAGTAGGAGCATTGCCAGCAGATCACAGGAATTGATTATTCCCCTCTATTTGGCACTGGTGAAGCCACATTTGGAATATTGTCTCTAATTGTGGGCCCCCCAGTACAAAAAGGATGTGGACAAATTGGAGAGAGTCCAGCTGGAGACAACAAAAATGATTAGGGGGCTGGAGCACAAGACTTATGAGGAGAGGCTGAGGGAACTAGGCTTGTTCAGTCTGCAAAAGAGAAGAATGAGGGAGGATTTGATAGCAGCCTTTAACTACCTGAAAGGGGGTTCCAGGGAGGATGGAGCTAGGCTGTTCTTAGTGGTGGCAGATGACAAAACAAGGAGCAACGGTCTCAAGTTGCAGTGGGGAAGGTCTAGGTTGGACACTAGGAAAGTTTTTCCTAAGGAGGGTTTTCCTAAAGAGGAAAAGTTTTCCCTAGGAGGGTGGTGAAGCACTGGAATGGGTTACCTAGGGAGGTGGTGGCATCTCCATCTTTAGAGGTTTTTAAGCTGCGGCTTGACAAAGCCCTGCCTGGGATGATTTAGCTGAGGTTAGTCCTGCTTTGAGCAGGGGTTGGACTAGATACCTCAGGAGGTCCCTTTCCACTCTAATATTCTGTGATTCTAAGATGTGGCGGTTGTGGTGGTAACTGAACACAAGCTCCCAGTGCCATGCTGTGGCCAAAAGAGCTAAACCGATCCTGGGATGTATAAAACGGGACTCTCAAGTAGGAGTAGAAAAATTATTTTACCTCTGCATTTGGCACTGGGGTGATTGCTGCTGGAATCCTGCATCCAGTTCTGGTGCCCACAACTCAAGAAGGATGTTGACAAAGTGCAGAAGGTTCAGAGAAGAGCACCAGAGTTATGAAATGATTAGAAAACCTGCCTTGTAGTGATAGACTCAACCAGCTCATTTCGTTTAGCTTAACCAAGAGAAGGTTAAGTGGTGATTTGATCACAGTCTCTATAAATATCTACCTGGGGAACAAATATTTAATAATGGGCTCTTCAAGCTAGCAGCCAAAGGTCTAACGTGATCCAGTGGCTGGAAATGGAAGCTAGTGAAATTCAGACTGGAACGAAGGCGTATGTTTTTGACAGTGAGGCTAGTGAACCATTGAAACAATTTACCAAGGGTTGTGGCAGATTCTTCACCACTGACTATTTTAAAATCAAGATTGGGTGTTTTCCGGAAAGCTCTGCTCTAGGAATTATTGTGGGGAAGTTCTCTGGTCCAAGTTATACAGAAGGTCAGACTAGATGGTCCCTTCTGGCCTTGAAATCAATGAAACTAAGAAGTGTTCATTTTAGCTCTCTGGGCCTTGGCTGCTGCTCTACTCCCTAGGCAGCGTAGCTAGATTGAGTCCAGCCTCCAGCCCTGATCCCTGCTGCCTGGCTACATGGAGCTGCCCAGGGAGCCCTGCACTGTAATCAGTGAACTCCCCCTTGTGGGGAAAGCTGGACAGCAAGAGGAAACTGCAGATAGGTCCTGGTGGGGCTAGGCGGCAGAAAATAAAATGCTTTGCACTTCGATGCAACAAAAACACTGAATTCCCTGGTAACTTGGAAAAATGCCAAACTCCACTGGCATCTGGGTGAGATGAAGGGGCCATTCACTCTTCTCCAAACCACTGACGGAGGCTCACTGCATGCTCAGACATGCACACTTGCCACGCACTCACATTTGGTTCATATTTTCAAAGTTATCATCAGAACTTGGACAGCTAGAAAGGCAATATTCTTAAAGGTGAGGCAGAGCCCATTTGTACACAAAGCACTGACATCTGCGCCCACCGAATTCACAGGGCCCTGGTTATAACCTCTTACCGGAGTCACACAGAGAGTCGGGGACGTGTTCAGGACAATGTGCTGGAGTCCTGATTCCCGTGACTCCCCCTCTCTAAGCACTATGCTGCAAGATGTAAAAACCAAGATTTAACTTCATGGTGTAATGCTGTTAACTCAGTGCAAACACAGCCCCAGGTCTGTGGCCCCCAGAGGCGGCTAGCTGACCTGGCTCTCTTTTTTCCCCTCAGGCGGTTCAGATCTTTGCCTGCCTGCTAAAAGGAGCCGTTACCCTGATCTCCTGGACTACAGCTTCTGTCCCTGCACAGACTCCACATGACCCTGCTCATTTACACACGGATCTAGGAACCGATGGATTCTGTACCAGATCAGATCAGCCTCGCACCCAGCTGGGTGTCCATAGTCAGCGCTCCAGCTGATATTCTAGAATAGCTTTGTTAATTGTCTGGAACAGGGAGTCAAAAGCAAAGCAAGGAGAGGCCCTGGTAACTGGGAAGGGCTGAGTGCATGCCCACAGACACAAGGAAGGCAGTTGGTTTGCAGCTAGGTGTGACCCAGACATGCCCAGACACGTATGTTACGCCTGTGTCTGACCATCCTCTCGTGCTTTCACCAAAGGGGATCGTGTGGTTACCATGATTATTGTGAGAGGTTTGTATGGGAACCATTTTTCGAGTTAAGCCATATGTAGAATATTGGGCTCTAAAACGATTGGAGGTGGAGCATGTCACGTACAGCAGGGTGGGTCTCAGAGCTGACATCACAGCCTTTTCATAAAAGGCTGCAGGAATCCTTTGTAATGGAAGGTGTTTGGCAACCTAAAAAGAGGGGTCGCTGTCCGCTCCCTGCAGGTATGCCAGACGGCACCGATGCTCATGTGCAGCTGGAAGGGTTTGGACTAAGTGACGTTACCCTGTTTCCCTGAAAATAAGACCTACCCCGAAAATAAGCCCTAGCATGATTTTTCAGGATTTTTGGAGTATGCTTGAAATATAAGCCCTACTCCAAAAATAAGCCCTAGTTACAGTTTACAAGCGGTTCACAAGTAAATTTCCCCATACACTTTACACTCATGGAAAAAAATAAGACATCCCCTGAAAATAAGCCCTAACCCATCTTTCAGAGCAAAAAATAATATAAGACCCTGTCTTATTTGCGGAGAAACACGGTATTAGCAGCGTTTAGGCCCGGCTGATGACACCCTATACATGTTAGCACCAAACCCTGAGAGGAACTAGTGCGGGGCAGGTGCGGGGGGGAGGTGGGGATGACAAGGAGACCTGGCACGGGAAACAGGCTGCAGAGGCAGGGCCAGTGGGGCGGTTAGATTGTAAGCCTCCTGGCTAAATGCTTGTGCTGTGCCTCTTGGGTTGCCTGTGGCTTACAGCATGAACCGGAGTGGTGATGTAGCATGCCCTATGCCCCCCCACACCTTCTGCCCCTGACGAGCTCCTTCCCACCGTTCTCCCCCAGCTCCCTGGCCGTTGTATGACACTGCCATGGTGAGTAGGGCGGTGGGGGGCAGGAGAAGCAAACGACTAGGTGTCCCTGTGGAATAGACCTGCCTTGGCAAGGACAGTGTCTGGACCAAGCACAGCTTCTCGGGCAGTGCATGTCCTAGGCAAGCAGGCAGGAGAGGCCCTGGCCTCAGTGCCTAAAATAGACCCAGCTCCTGTTCAGGGGACAGGTAGGGTCTCCCTCGCCCAGCACAGTGTGAGCCTTTGTTCTCTCAGCAGGGCTGCTCCACATGCAGACTGGCCCCAGAGCATGCAAAGGTGCCAGTTAAACCCACGTGGCCATCGCATGGAGAGCTGCCCGTGGACACTGGGAGGCCTCCTCCAGGGTCACCGCCACGGAGAGCCAGAAACACTGGCCACACCACGCCACTTCAGCCCTCGAGGGAGCCTCTGCCACCTGCACCCCGCTTCTGACCCCTCCCTGCCATCCATCCTCAGATCCATCCCAGCCCCCACGTGGCATGTGCAGTAGTTACCAGATGGCCACGTGGCCGCGCAGCCAACAAGGAACGTTGGTGCCAAGCTGGAGGGAAAATAGACATGTTAAATCTTTCCACTGGGAACCAGCAAGACAATTCAAAAGCAACCAGGCTGGCAGAAAACCTGCTGCTCAGCAAGAACAGCAGGACACATCTGTGACACAGTGCACCCCATGTGCACCCTTAGGGTGTGATTGTGTATCATTCAAGGTCACCCTTACGCTGTAACTGTGTATTGTTTAATGCAAAGTATGTCATGCACGGTGTTTTTGAAATGCTCATGACACGCTGAACATCGTTATAGTAGTAGGTTTCTCTCAGTGTCGTGTGTGGCTATGAAGCTCTACTATCTAATACCCCCAGATATGTGCCTCCCATTGTTTGGAGCAGATCTAGGCGAACTCTAAAAGCAGCAGAGAGGCAGTTCACACCTCACTAAGGCAGGCATAAACCAACCCTGCTCTTCCAGGAACAATGGTCTGGCCTGAGCATCTGATAAGGTGATGTTCATTTGACCTCCAGTGCAGGAAATCCTGCTGCACATGGCCGATCACCTGACCCCAGGGGGTGGCAAAGGATCAGGTTAAAGGTAGCGACATTTTGGTCTATGGACTCTAGAGCTCTCTCTAGCAATCCATCTACAAGACAGCCCACAACGGGGGAAGGGGACCCTGGTTGAGGGCCAACCAACCAGCCTGTGGTGAGAACCATCTAAAGACTGGAAGGGTTACATTTAGTTTAGGATGCAATTTGCTTTTATTTCTTCCTGATCAAATCTGACCTATACTCTTCTGTCTTCTAATCACTTAAAATCTTTCTGTACTTAATAAACTTATGTATTTGTTTTATCTAAAGCAATGTTTGTGGTTTGGGTGTGTGTAGAGACTCTGCGTGTGTGACAGAGCTGGTGCATATCAATTTCTTTGATAAATTGACTAACCAATGAGCTTGCAAAGTCCAGTGAGCAGCACTGAACTCTGTAAAACGGCAATTCCTAGAGTAGCATCTGGGACCGTGATGATTGGCTGGTGGGGAGAAGTCACACTATTGCATAAGCCCATGAGTATCTGTCCAGAAGCGCTCATTCACTAAGTCAGGGACCGCTTGCTTGCAGGTGGCTGTGCATGGGCTCACCCAGCAGTAGGAGTTCACACAGCAGGGCAAGTGCAAGACAGGCCCCAGGAGCAGGGTGATTGGAGTGACACAGCGATATATCAGTCCAGATTGCAGAGGGGAACGTCACAACATCGTGCCCACGGACTTTGAGCACAGAATGCAGGGGAGATGCCCAAGGATTTTCATGGAGGTGCAGGGTATCGATTTAAGTGATGTTGTAATTACTACAATTATATTTGTAGTGTTTTCTCCTTTCGTTATTACAAGGGGTACTAAAAAGTAAATACTAAAATGAAGCATCTGGATTTTGACAATACAAGCTTGTTTGTTTTTCCCTTTAAAAAAATCAGGTATAAATACTGCATTGAAGTTAGCCAATGGATGCAATAGTTATTTCGGGGCTCAACCCCCATGTCCCCAGGCTAGGAACACTCGGCTGTGTCCAAAGTTCAGTAGAGACAGACGTGGTTACAAGTTTGGTGGTTGCACCCAGTAAGTGTAAGTGTATCTTATCACCTTGGTAGCAAAACCACGTGCCCTTTAAAGAGCCAGAATAACAGCATTAAGGGAAGTGGAGTGGCTTGGCACCTGTGCTAGACGAACAGCTGACCTATATGAAGAAAGATGGGCCAGTGGGATGAATTGATTTTTAAAAAACTCACTGACAGAACTTGCATCAAATCACTATGAATCCTCTGGGAAGGCCTGGCCTCCAACATCTCCACGCTGCCAAATCCCCTTCCCTCCTGTTGTCATAAGGGGCTTGGCTGGGGGGTTGGTTTTCATGCCCATCATCTGGGAGGTAAAAAAGTGAGGCCAGCTGCTTTGGGCTGGTTCCCTGTTGTCGTCTCCTGCCAGGCAGCAGCAACTCTGGCCAAGTTCAGTCTCCCAGGGGACTCTTATCCACGCCCAGCCCCTGCCCAGCTCTCCAGGGAATTCCTTCCCGCTTCCCAGGCACAGGGGATCTCCCTCCTCTTCCCCCACAGGGGACAGAAGGGTTTAGTATGGGAAATAAAATGATTGAACCAGACAGTGACAGGGAGGTAGCAACCTCTTGATCCAGGTCGTTGCATCCCCCGGCTACACTCCCCTCCCCCAAATCCACTCAGCCGCAGTGGGGATTAAATCTGCCTGCCAAGCCGATCTGCAGCCACTCAAGCTTGGCTCACAGAGGCGCCCCCGTCCATGCCTGCCATGCAGAACCACGCCAGTGTGTGCCAGCCCTGTATAAGGTGGTAAACCCAGAGCACAGCAGGAGCCCTCAACAGAGACCTCCCTTGCTCCACTGCCCTCCTCAATCCCACTTGCTGCATCTGAATTCCCTGTCCAAGCGGAGCCCAGGGTGACCCACTTTCCCCACTGTCACAGCTGGGCCATGGGTACAAGGGGCCCTACCACCAATCACGGGTTGGCTCCGCCCCCTGACCTGTCAGGCCACACCTACCTGCCACATTGAGATCTGCCCCCAGGGGTATTACTTCCGGGTCAAGACGGATCCCTGTCCAGAACCAAGGGAATGCCATGTGGCCCCTCTAAGAATTCCCCCCTCCACCAATTGTGGTGGGTTTCACCCCTGTAGAACCAACCCCGAGAGTGGATTTGACCAATCGGGAGAAATTCCAGGGCAGAACGACTCATCCAGAAGTGGGTCATGTGACCCCTCTAAGACCTCCTCCCACCACCTCCACCAATCTGGGCAGGTTTCATTCCTGTAGGACCTCCTTGAGAGTGGCAGGATCCAGGATGGGGTGACTCGCCCAGAAGAGGGCCTTCTGAGAACTCCTCCCACTGCCTTCTACCCATTGGAGTGGGTTTCACCCTGCTTGGGCACGCCCGGAAGGGAAATGTGTACCAATCAGTGTAGGTGTAGCGTGGGGCTCTAGGTCAGAAATCACCCCCAAGCTCTGGAGCGTGATGGTTGGCCACACCACCCCCAAAAGTCCCAGCTCAGCGTAAAAGAGCCCATCTCATTTAAAGAATATGGATTGTGAACACTTGTGGTTTTGGTCACCGTTTTCTCACGGTTTGCTCTAACACTGAGGAACTGGAATTGTGTTTGCACTGTTGCTTTTTACCAGAGACTTTTGTTTTATAATTGGGTTGGACGTATCTGCGCTTTGGGCGGTCCTGATGCTTCATCTGTGCTCTTTTGCTGTTTTGTGTTGGTGTTGTTAAAGGTTTCAGAGCAGATTTCCGGTGTGACACACTGCACCCCATGTACACCCTTATGGTGTGATTGTGTATCATTCATGTTCACCCTTACAGTGTAGCTGATTGTTTAAATCAAAGTGTGTCATGCATGGTGGTTTTGGAGTGCTCATGACATGCTCAACGTTGCTGTTATAGTATGTTTCTTGCACTGTCATATGTATAGTTATGAAGCTCTGCTATGTAATATTCCCAAATATGTGGCTCACGTGTTTTAAGGCAGATCCAGGCAAACACTAAAAGCACAGAGGTGTTTCATGTCTCACTAAGGCATGCATAAAACAACCCAGTTCTTCTAGGAACAATGGACTAACCCAAGCACCTGATAAGGCGATGCTCATTGACTCAGGACATGGAGAAGACCATGCAGGAATACTGTTGGTCACCTGACCCTGAAAGGGGGGGTGAGGCCCCTCTGAAGGCAGCAAATGTTGATAAGGGGGGACATTTGGCTCTCTCTCTCTCGCAGCCCAGCTACGAATAACTGATGCATTGGCCACAGGGCAGAACTTGGTCGGAGGCCAACGAACCAGTGCATGGTGGATTGTAAAGCTATCATGGTACAATGATGGTACCATTTACAATGGTAGATTGTAAAGCTACTAAAAGTGTTTAGTTTAGTTTAGAATTCAATTTGCCTTTTGCTTATTTTTTGTTAAATCTGGCCTGCTTTCCTCTGGCTTATAACCACTTAAAAGCTGTCTGTATTTAATAAACGTATGTGTTTGTTTTATCTAAAGCAGTGCATGTGGTTTGGGTGGGTGTAGATACTTCATTTAAACTGATAGAGCTGGTGCATATCAATTTCTTTGAGAAATTGACTAACCAATGAGATTGCAGAGTCCAGTGGGCAGCACTGCGTGCTCTAAGACAGAAGTCCCTAGGATTGCCCCTCGGACTGGGGGTGTTTGCTGGGTTCATTCTCTTGCATAATCCCATGAGTAGCTGGCCAGAAGCATTCACTCACTAAATTAAGGTCCACTTGCTTGCAGGAGGCTGTGCATGGGCAGACCCAGAAGTGGGGGGTTCACACAGTGCAGCAAGTGCAAGACGGGCTCCAAGAGTGAGGGATTGGAGTGACACGGCTATACACCAGTCCAGATTGCAGAGGGGAACATCACAGTAGGTTCTTTGATGGTTCTGCTGGCGGTGTCCCTGGAGTTTAGAGTACAGCATCGTCAGGAGGGTGCCCAGGGCTGAGTAGGAAACAGGTGTTCCAATTTAGCGTCAAATAAAACATTTTACAAAATTCACCTAAACCACAACATTTCATTTTACAATCCCTTAGCCACACCTCTGTATTTGCTTAAAATACAAAACTGCATAAACAACCAAACAAATAAGTCAAATACATTTACTGGACTTCGTCCCTCTGTCAGTCGTTGATGCTAATGAATTTTCCTTTTGAGCTTGTTTATCCTTTGGTTTGAGAGTCTCTCACATTTTGACAGTATTGGGGAGCAGAGAACATTATTATAAAATGCATGAAACAAACAGTCTTTAAACTTTTAAAAACAAAATAGTCATTGAGGGGTTTTTTCCTGCTTAAAGCCAGAGCTTTAAAAAATCCATTTTAGGCTGTACAACAAACATAGGTTTTGGTTTATTTCTACCACTAATGTTTCTCCAAAACCTACAAGCAACTGGTTCTACCACCCACCCAAAAAACAAAGCGTTCAATAAAATACTTTTTAAATCCCCCACCATAACTAGGTCTTGCACATAGCCCTAAATCACCAATGGCAATTTAAACATTAAAGCCAACGTTTTAAACCAGTTTAAAAAACACACATGCATTTAAAAGCCAGTTGCAGATATTTACTTTCCACCACAGGGTAAAAGGATGCAGGCACATGGCTGTTCTGGTTTCCCTTGTGTGTATTTGGGCCTTTGGGTTAAAGAATAAGCAACATTTTAGCTAGTACTATTCCCCATGCATCAAACCCCTAGACAACGTGCTGAATACTTGTGTGGTTTTTTAAAATTTATTAAGCAGAACTATAATTAAAAATAGGGTTTGACCTTGCCCTGGTGAAATACAGCCTGAAGTTGCTATTTCCATGCTAAACAGATCACACTGCAATAAAGACATATATCTTCATTAGTAAGGTTGGCACAGACAGAGAGTAACATTATATAACACATATTTTTAGAATTCAAAACAAGCACCATACCTCATCTTACAGTCCAGCAGCTGGTCAAGATAGTTTCTGTTAGAAGAGGAGACAGTCTCAGTCTCCAAGTCATACCATTCTAATTCCTTGTTTCAAACAAACTTCAAAGTCTGTTCTTAGCTTAGCTGGTTGATTTGGTCTCTACAGCTCTTAATTAATAGATACTTAAGGAGTTTAGATACCCCTCCCCACACATTCCCTTTTGTGAGCTGCTCAACTGGGACGCTTTGGGCTTTTTTTTTTTAAAGTTAAAATACACTTTCCTGTTTCAACGAAAAAACAGACCACAGCAGGGCCTGTATTACACGGCATTAAACAGTAAATCACCCTGCACAACCAGCCTTAGTGTGACTGCCCTCTCCTGAATGCAGGACCTTGCAATGAATGTCTTACGACAGCTTTGGGGGTTTTTCATTTTAAACATGTTTCTTTCACGCTGAAAGTTTTGAAATAAAATGGATGTAGCCCAATCATAGAAAACACCTGCAAACACCCCCAGCTTTTCAATGTTTGGTTTTTCTTACAGCAAAGGCTTATTTTATAAAAGCATGGTGAAGGGTTGTGAACCCTTGACACTGTTCAGTTTCGGGTTAGGCCCTTCTTTATTTTTGTAAACACGTTATTTTAAACTTGCAATGACGGAGTTGCTAGAAAGACTGACCCACAGCAGTCAGAGAACTCCTGAGATCATATTTAAACTGGCCAAGAGCATCTATGAACTCCTGAGGTTTTCTCTCATTTAATATTAATCAGAGTTCAACATCCCCACTCACACACCTCCCTGACTGTGGTGAATACCCATCAAACCTCATTACTGAACACTAACACCTTTAACCCCGACGAAAACAAGGGGGATATGTGCATTTAGACCTATACCTACAGACCCCATTAAGACAATAGAACCACTCTTGTATTTCAGTGGGGATGTGGTTAAACCATCAGCTCAACCTTATTGTACTCAAATGCATGTCTCAAACATCCCTGTTTTACACGGAATACAGGAGCTTTTTGTTTTGTTTTGTTTTAAACACTTTTTTCATTTGTTTTCCCCACAGGGATTCTATTATACCCATTTTCGCTGTAAATAGGTCTTCTCTTTACACAATGATACAATCGCTGGGTTCTCACAAAACTATTTTTATTTAAAAGACATCCTTGAAAACAAGCCAAGATGCTCCATCAAAACTTCTATTTTATTTAAGGGCTGCACAGTCATTCTAACAGCAACGGAGTCACAAACCCCTTCTCAATAGATATTTTTATTTACAGCTACCAAGAGCAGCCACCCTTCAGCTTGGTCATTTTCTTTAAAACACTGTCAGGGTCTCGAGCCCTTTGCCCAGTATTTACCAAGGTTACCCCTCGTGTTAAGTGTTCCGGAGTTAAGCACAGACGTTGCACAGCATAACCTATGGCGACTACAGCGTTTCATAAGCTTTCCAAACACAGTTCAGCACGCAGGTCCCGGAGCTTGCAGTTTATATCCTCTGGAGTCCAAGCAACACAGTCATGGTGCTGTTGGCCTGGCACATCTATGACGCAACCCTCACAATCTTTGAAAATCTTCTCCCTTAGACAGTGGGTAAGGACAGCATAACAGCAAGATGTACAATAGGCCGTCCCACAGCCTGATTTCTCCGGATGGCTCTGGCAGAGATGCCCAGCCGTGATGGCTGTGCTCTCCATGTCCCTACAGCCTGAGGACAAAGGAAGCAGCTAGACGGCTGGCTGCCGGCTGCGTTCCTCCTCCCCCCACCCCTGCATCTGCTGCCTGCTGCTTCTCCTTCCCTGCATCCGTGCCCCTTCTTGCTCCCCCTTGTGCACGCCCTTCCCTTAGGTGACTTGGCACAAAGTATTCATGCATCTTTGCTTCAACACGTTTCCTATTTTCCAATGCCAGCGCTGACGTCAGCACTGCAAAGTGTTGCTTGAACAGAATTGTGGGATAAGCCCCATCCACTCCGCTAAAATAACTTCCCAGCGCCCATGCACACACGTACGTTATATTAACAGAATGTGCATAATACCTATTAGTATGGGGAATGCTATGCCTAACATGTATGTATTGCCTAAAACACACAGGTGGCCACTGCTGGAATACTGTAGCCAGTTCTAGGCTCCACAATTCGAGAAGGATGTTGATAAATTGGAGAGGGTTCAGAGAAGAGCCACAAGAATGATTAAAGGATTAGAAAGCATTCCCTACAGTGATAGACTCAATGAGTTTAATCTATTTAGCTGAACAAAGAGAAGATTAAGAGGAAACTTGACTACACTCTGTAAGTACCTACATGGGAAACAAATATTTAATAGTGGACTTTTCAACCTAGCAGAGAAAGATATAACATGTGTTATGAGAATGTTCGTTCTCTGCTCTGGTCAATGACAAAGCCGGA
>ML675642.1:1404083-1416984 GCA_007922155.1 Mesoclemmys tuberculata
AAAAAACACAGAAAATGGCCTTGCTTGAAACAAGTCTCCCCTCACACATGATGCAGTGGCTGGAGATTGAAGCTAGACAAACTCAGACTGGAAATAAGGTATACATTTTTAACGATGAGATTAATAAACGATTGGAACCATTTACCAAGGGTTGTGGTGGATTCTCCACCACTGACAAGTTTTAAATCAAGATTGGGTGTTTTTCTAAAAGATACACTCTAGAAATTATTGTGGGGCAGGTCTCTGGCCTGTGCTATGCAGGGGGTCAGACAAGATGATCACAGTGGTCTCTTCTGGCCAAGCACTCTCTGAATCTCTGATTTTTTTACTTTTCTCATTGACATTTCCATTAGAATTATTTTAACTATAAAAAATTAAAAGGCTCTAAATTAAAACAAAATGTTTCATTCAACCTGAAATTATTTTTTTCAATGTTTCAAAATTGCCAACAACCTGAAATCTCAGTGATTCACCCAGCTCCCGTGTGACATCGCCAGGTGACATCCTGAGTGGCCTGTTCCACTGGGGGCTGAAATGGGGTTAGTCCAAGACCAAGAAGCCCTTCTCATCTGCAAGGGTCTTTACAGACTACAGGGCATATTTCCCAGGAGAGTTAGCATGTGGCACCTCCCCCTATGGCATAAGAACAGTAATTTCACAGGTGATGGAAGATCACACTGAAAGGCCTATCGCTTCTGCTTCCAGCTCTCTCCCTCTGCAGGATGGCTCTATGCTCAGATTGTGGAGAAGCTACAAGTCTAGTCCCTGCAGAATTAAATTTTCTCCAGTCTTTGTATGGGAAACAATTTAATTTGCTTCCAGATCATCAACCGCTAGTTTCAATTTTTAACCCAAAGAAAGGAGTCTTGGCTGCAGCATGGTTACAGAGAGGGGCAGGGGCCTTGGACACTCACTGCTACTGTTATCGGAAGCACCAACCAACCAATGAGTGCAGATTGCTAGTGACGTCTGCCATTGGAAGGGGCAGGTAGAGACTGAACTGGGACCAGAGACGCTCGATATGTTCTACATGGCGCAAATGGAACTCTTGGCAATGTCCTGGCACAACACACAGCTGGAAATGACCCAGTGCTGGCGAAAGGATGACCTTGTGATGCGCGGATGGACTGATGCCCACAAACAGCTGTGTCCGGCTTTCTTTGCTTAAAAGGAAGGGTTCAGTGTATATCAAAGGTGCTGTGATGGGGGGGTTCACCCCACACTTGTCCTGAAGGGTTAGTGGAGGCCAGATGGGCCAATTAACCTATTTGGCTGCAAGCTGGGAGAGCTAAAGCTGAGAGGAAAGCCCTAATTAGAGGAAGCTGACCTGGGTGGGAACAGGTGGAGCTTCTCTAAAGCCAGGGAGCTGAGAGCAGAGATGGCTGCAGGGAAGAAGGCTGGGGGAAGGGAGGTGTGTCTAGGGCTGTAGAGGCAGGTAGCTGATAGTTACTCCCTGGGAGGAGGGAGTTGGGAGACTGGCAAATCCAGAGAGGGAGGACAGCCAGAAGGGACAGAAGTGGCTCAGGGAAAGGCCGTGGAAACAGATGTTGGCTGCTGATGGGGTCCCTGAGCTGAACGCGGAGTAGAGGGCAGATGTGGTTCCCCTGCCAGCCACCAGCAAAGTGGCACTGTGGGGCACTGCATGGGAAGGCTGCCCCAGGCTGCTGGTAAGGAAAGACTTTGACACCCTGGAAAGGGGAATCACCCAGCGACCTGGCTGGAGGGCTGAGTCATGAACAGGGAGCACCCTGAGGTGCCGAGAGCGTGAGAGAGCATGCAGAAAGCAGCAGAAGGGGGCCTTGGACCTCAAATAAACTGATTCCCCAGCGCGGCCAGGAGGAGGCGCCACCTGCGGTGAGGGGACCCTGCGACAGGTGCCTGGCACGTGGCCCCAGAGAGACTAGTTCTAAAAGCTCAGCTCCTGCGTAAGCCAAGAATGACGTGAAGGCCATTTGGGAACCGGAGAAATGAAGGTCCTAGTTGGGAAGTTGGGCGGGGCCCAGGGACTGATACCTGAATAGAAGGAATGGCAACACCGCCCAGGCTGTCAGTGACCACAGCACATGCCTCTGCGTCCTCCTCTGCAGCCTTTAGAGTGGCCAGCTGCCCCGTTGTGAGCCATCCCCAGCAGCTGTGCAAACCAATCAGATGCAGACTCCTCGGTTTGTTGTATAAGTGAGAGCGAGGCAGAGAGATGTTTTTCCTTCCCTGTTAGGATAAAGGTGAAGTACTGTTCTGTGTGGCATAAGTGCACTCCATCTTGGTAGTTTCTTGAAGTAAGCTCTTTCCTGAAACTTGTACTACTGAACCTAAAAATACCTTGATGAATCCTGTGTGTGTGTGCAGGAGAGGAATATATGGGGAGGATATAAAAAGACACAAACCTGACCCTGAAGGCCAAAGAATGCATAACAACGACCCTAAAGTACAAATAAAAGACCCTAAAGTGCAGAAGAATCCACCCTGGGAATGAACAAAGTGCAGAAATAAGAGAATAGTCAGGCTTGCAATTAGCGGGTGATTAACAACTATACTGAACCTGGAGGCAGCATGACACGGCAAGGCCCAGAGACTTACACAAGAGCCAGTGACTATAAAAGATGGGATAAGAACATGGAAACTTTGAGTTTCATTCTGCAATCGTCATCTTGCAGCACCTAGTTGGCCACTCAGCTGGCTCAAGCAACACATAAAAGGTCTGGTAATTGTATGACACCAGCTTGCAGAACGTCTTGGGTGTGAACGTGTGTGTGACTGTGACGGCTGTTTCATATTCTTACCTCTACAATAAGCATGGCGTATTGCCTTGTCCCCCTGAATACAATCCTGCTAGTCTTTTCTTTTATAAGTATAACACCACGGCAGCCAATCCACATAGACTATTAGTGCTGGACCAGGTATGGGATATTACAACAGATGCTCACTCTAACTGGCCTGAAGTCTACTGTATGACTTCTCCTATGCATGGACTGTGCTGTGCATGGACATAATTTAAGGTCAACCTCAGACCTGTTAAAGCCTGATCTACAGAGGGACATTGGTAAAAAACAGGCCACAAACAATCAGACCCACTGTGCATTTTCACATGGGAGAGAAAATCTTGGTAGGACGTGAATGAGATAATTCATGGAACCATGGACACGTCACAGATGGATCCTGTGTGGGCATAGTAATATGATTGCTCACAGCTCCAGTATGAAACTGGAGAAAAGCCTGGTGAGAGTCTCTGGGTTCAGTTTAGAGGTGAGAGCAACAATGGAGATGTCATGGTGGGAGTCTGCTATGGACACCAGACCAGGAGGACAAGGTAGACGAGGCTTTCGTCAGACAACTAACAGAAGTTTCCACATCACAGGACCTGATTCTCATGGGGGACTTCAATCACCCTGACATCTGCTAGAGGAGCAATACAGCAGAGCACAAACAATCCAGGAAGTTTTGGGAAAGTGTTGCGGATAACTTCCTGGTGCAAGTGCTGGAGGAACCAACTAGGGGCCGTGCTGCTCTTGACTTGCTACTCACAAACAGTGAAGATTTGGTAGGGGAAGTAGAAGTGGGTGACAACCTAGGCAGCAGAGACCATGAGATGGTCGAGTTCAGGATCCTGACAAAAGGAAGAAAGGAGAACAGCAGGGTATGGACCATGGACTTCAGAAAAGCAGACTTTGACTCCCTCAGGGAGCTGATGGGCAGGATCCTCTGGGAAGCTAATAAGAGGGGGAAAGGAATCCATAAGAGCTGGCTGTATTTTAAAGAAACCTTATTGAGGGTGTAGGAACAAACCATCCCGATGTGCAGAAAGAATAGCAAATATGGTAGGCGCCCAGCTTGGCTTAACAAAGAAGTCTTCAGTGAACTTAAACACAAAAGAGAAGCTTACAAGAAGTGGAAGCTTGGTCAGATGACTAAGGAGGATTATAAAAATACTGCTCGAACATGCAGGAATGAAATCAGGAAGGCCAAAGCGCAACTAGAGTTGCAGCTAGCAAGGGATGTGAAGGGGAACAAGAAGGGTTTCTACAGGTATGTTAGCAACAAGAGGAAGATTAGGGAAAGTGTGGGCCCCTTACAGAATGGGGGAGGCAACCTAGTGACAGAGGATGTGGAGAAAGCTGAGGTACTCAATGCCTTTTTTGCCTCTGTCTTCACAGACAAGGTCAGCTCCCAGTCTACTGCAGTGGGCAGCACAGATTAGGGAGGAGGTGAGCAGCCCTCAGTGGTGAAAGAACCGGTCCAGGACTAGTTAGAAAGATTGGACATACACAAGTCCCTGGGGCTGGATGCAATGCACCTGAGGGTGCTGAGGGAGTTGGCTGATGTGATTGCAGAGCCATTGGCTATTATCTTTGAAAGCTCGTTGGTGATCGGGGGATGTCCCAGATGACTGGACAAAGGCAAATCTAGTGCCCATCTGAGGCAAGCCCAGATAAATTTCAATCTACCCCCATTATTAAAGTTATCTCTGTGCCTTACGAAGAAGTATTTCACAAGGCTGCTTAGCTTCCACTTATTAACTCTAAATTAGCAACTTCTCGAAAATTCTTGTTGACCCCTAGATCAGCAACTTTTGGGAAACCTCTTTCCCCATTTCCCCCTAGATCAGCAACTTTTGGGAAACCTCTTTCCCCATTTCCCCTTACTAACAGTAATTCAGCAATTTAGCAATTTTGTAATTTGCCAATAGACTAACGGGAAAACAAGGGTAAGGCCCACTTCTGGAAAGGGGTGTGAACATTGTCAAGTGTTGCTAACAAGCCAATTAATGAATTGCTGATGTATGATGCCATATATGAATATTCATGCAATCCTAAAAATGTATATAAGGCAACGCCCTAGTATGATCGGGGCTCAGCCTTTGGAAGTGATTCCGCTGGGCCGGTTGCCGGCAATCAATAAACTACTGCTTCCTCATTTCAGTGTCCGTCTTGCTGCGTGTTCCAGAGATCTTGCAACACATCCTTAAAAAAGGGAAGGAGGAAGATCTGGAGAACTACAGACCGTTTGGTCCCAGCTTAATCCTGAGAAAAATCATGGAGCAGGTCCTCAAGGAATCAATTTTAAGGCACTTGGAAGAGAGGAAGGTGATCAGGAGCAGTCAACATTGATTCACCAAGAGCAAGTCATGCCTGACCAACCTGATTGCCTTCTTTGAAGAGGTGACTGGTTCTGTGGATGTGGGGAAAGCGGTGGACATGATATACCTTGACTTTAGCAAATCTTTTGTTACGGTCTCCCACAGTATTCTTATCAGCAAGTTAAAGAAGTATGGGTTGGATGAATGGACTATAAGATGGATAGAAAGCTGGGTAGATCATCAGGCTCAACAGGTAGTGATCAATGGCTCCATGTCTAGCTGGCAGCTGGTCACAAGTAGAGTGCCCCAGGGGTTGGTCCTGGGGCCAGTTTTGTTCAGCATCTTCATTAATGATCTGGAATAGCGGTTAGATTGCACCCTCAGCAAATTCATGGATGACACTAAACTGGGGGAAGTGGTAGATACACATGCAGGTAAGGATAGGATACAGAGTGACCTAGACAAATTGGAGGATTGGGCCAAAAGAAATCTGATGAGCTTCAACAAGGACAAGTGCAGAGTCCTGCACTTAGGACAGAAGAATCCCATGCACAGCTACAGACTGGGGACCAAATGGCTAGGCAGCAGTTTCACAGCAAAGGACCTGGGGGTTACAGTGGATAAGAAGCTGGGTATGAGTCAGCAGTGTGCCCTGATTGTCCAGAAGGCTAATGGCATATTGGGCTGCATTAGTAGGAGCATTGCCAGGAGATGGAGGGAAGTGATTATTCCCCTCTGTTCAGCATTGGTGAAGCTACTGTCACGCGGGCTGCATTAGGAGGGGGGGGGCATTTGTGTGGTTTGACATTAATATGTCAAAATCATAATAATTCATGTAAGACATGCCATGTCAGGTACTGTTAGAAAGGTTATAATGTGCTGAGCAAGAAGATAATATTTGTGTTCATGTGTAATATATGTGAGGAAAGTTATGGAGATCTTTGATATACCTGTATTTCAAACTGGGCTGTAGAAGACACACCCCAGACAGAGAGGCCGCAGGACAATAGCCCGCTTAATGGCCCATCAAGACCAAAGGCCTAGGAAGAAACTAAAGGCATACCTGAAGAGTTACCAGGATTGGCCCATGTGACTATGGACTCCATTTTGGTTCCTGTGAAGTTCCACAAGCCACATGGCCAGCAACAGAGGGTATATAAGATCAAACCACAGAAACCATTTGGTCTTTGTCTTTGTCGTTGTCTTCATCTTGTTCCTGTCCAGCTGCGGACACACCTCTGGATCAACACACTTTGCAACTGAACTGAAGGACTTAGACCCATCCAGGTACTGGATGTATACCAGAGGAAATATACAACTCCACAATTCTTCTAGAAACCTGATGTATATGGACTTTTAAATCATTTGTATCTATCTGATTGCTTTAAGCCTTTAACACTTCTCTTATTGTTTGTTTTTCTTTTATTAATAAACCTTTAGTTTTAGTTACTAAAGGATTGGCTGGCAGCGTGGTATTTCGGGTTAGATCCAAACTTATAGTGAACTGGTACTGTGGCTGGTCCTTTGGGATCAGAGGGAATCTTTTAGTAAAGAGCATAGAGTTTAAACAACTGGTCTCTTTACTGGACCTAGTGTCACTTTGGGAGCCAGAGACTGAAATGCAGTAAAGGGGGCTGTGTGTATTTGCACAGTGGCTTCTTGATAACCAGTGTGGGGGAATCAGAAGCACTGTTTGTGGCTGGTTGGGAAGTCTGACTGCAGTGTCACCCACCAGTGCTGGGAGAATCTGCTCTTCTTTTGCAGCCTGCCCTGACCCTGGCATTATCAGTGGGCTACCCTGGGCACGGACGGGTTACAGCTACATTTGGAGTATTGTGTCCAGTTTTGGGCCTCCCACTATAGAAAGAATGTGGATAAATTAGAGAGAGTCAAGGGCAATGAAAATGATCAGGGGGCTGGGGCACATGAGTTATGAGGAGAGGCTGAGGGAACTTCCCTTGTTTAGTCTGTAGAAGAGAAAAGTGAGGGTGTGTTTGATAGCAGCCTTTAACTACCTGAAAGGGGGTTCCAGGGAGGATGGAGCTAGGCTGTTCTCAGTGGTGGCAGATGACAGAACAAGGAGCAGTGGTCTTAAGTTGCAGTGGAGGGGGGTCTAGGTTGGATATTATGAAAAACTGTTTCACTAGGAGAGTGGTGAAGCACTGGAATGGGTTACCTAGGGAGGTGGTGGAGTTTCCATCCTTGGATGTTTTAAAGGCCTGGCTTGATAAATCCCTGGCTGGGATGGTTTAATTGGGGTTGGTCCTGCTTTGAGCAGGGGGTTGGACTAGATACCTCCTGATGTACCTTCCAACCCTCATCTTCTATGATTTTAAGGCCATGGAGAAGACGCTATGGTTTACCCCAGCTTTTAAGTAGAAGTTCAGCAAGAACTCTCTCTACTCTAAAGGGCCACACACCCCATTACGATGTCCTTTCACACTAAGGGAAGGATGGTGTGGTGTATAGGAATTGGGTAGCATCTCTTTAAATAGTTTGGGAGCCTCCCAGTCTTCCTTTGCAGAAGCCACCAGACCCTAACGGAGCAGTAACGTGCCTCTGTAGCTAGGCCTTGTACGTCTGCATGTAGTTAGTAAACGTGGCTCTACGGAACCTGATTGTGTCGCTGGGATTTGCTCATGCTCCTAATGCTGGGTGGAGAGCAAACACAGAGCACCGGTCCCAGGGGAGCAGTGAGGTCTTCGCCTTTTGAGCCTCCCCACTCCAGACTCCATTTCATAGTCTCCATGTTGGGCTGGGGTTGCTGGGGGCGCAGGGGACGGCACACGCTTCTCTGCTGTAGTTAGTGGATGAAACTGAACACAAAAGTAACCTCCTGTTCCCACTCTGCAAGCCTGGATTTACAGATTCAAAATAGAGAGCCCAATTCAGGCCAGCTTTTCACGTGCTCAGCTCCCAGAGGTGGAATCTGATCTGATTTTCAAGAGTTCAGCGCCTGCAGTGCAGATCTCTGGAAATCCGGCCCTTTGACACAACAGTGTCTCACTAATGCCAAAGTATTAAATCACTGACACACAAGATTGAAATTGTGCACTGCCTGGGGCCTGTCTTTGTGCTCTGTGATTGTGCAGCGTCTAGTGCAATGGGGTCCTGCTCCGTGATGGGGGTCCTGGCACTACTGTAATAAAAACAATAACTAACAATCCTTCAGAAAGTGGATTGAAATCTGACAAAGATTTACTCACTGAATTAGCGGAACAATGCTGTAGACTACAGATAAATGTTCAATATAGTGACGTCAGTCGCCACAAAAAGCACGAATGGGATACTAATGAGAAATTGTCAAAAGGCAGAATCAGGACAGACAGAAACATTCTTCCTAACAGCAATTCTTCCTCAAATACCACCCAAAATCAAATCCTGGCTGAAATAACCCTGCAATGTTGCTGTATCCCGTAGTCGAACTAAATGATCTGGAAGAGTCCATGGAAAGCAGTTAACATTCCATGCAGTTTATATCATGGCAACACGGTGACGTGCTGGGTGAATCATTTCAGAGGGGGCTGTGCAGACGCTTGCAGAAGGAATAGCAGGACTTGGGGCATTTGGCTAGAATTTGTGCTCGTTTTCCAGCTAACTAAGCACTGTAGGACAGATTTCCAGAGCACTCCACATTGACACCGACCCCAAGCGTTCAAAAATCATGAGTTAGGCCCCAAAATAGTCAGAAGAGTTTTAAAAAAATAATCAGAGCTGGGTTTTTTGCATCTGCCCTCTGGTTTTTGAACATTTTGTCACACAGAGGACACAGATTCAAATTTTTCTCTGCAGCCATGCAGGCTTGAAACCATACTGATTTGAGGGCTTTTTAAATTATAGCTGAGTCTCAAAAAACAACATAACTCCAGGAACTGGGGCCTGAACTCCAACACCAAATAGTGTGAGAGTCGCATTAAAACCGTGAGAGCTGGCAACGCCGTGGGAGTTGGGTGGACATTGGGTGCTGGGCTCTTTGGAGAATCAGGATTATAGCTGGGCAATAATAAATGTTCTTCTTTCCTATGGGTCACAAGTTGCTAGCTAGCTTGCTCAGCCGTCTCCAGCTGCCTGCATTATCAACCGTAGCAAGATGTTGCAAGCCAGCCTCCAACCTTCTACCTGTGCACCCCTCCCCCACACGTCTGACCGTCCGCATTGCTGCCCCGCCGACACTGGTGAAGACTGGCCCGAGTCAGGCACGCGCGGTCAGTTTGAGCAGCACGCCAAAGCAGGACCGTGCAGCGGCCGCTCCCCCGTTCCGGCCCCACTCCTCTGCCACACGGCAAGTCGGGGAGATCCAGCTTGTTCTCCAGCCAGGGTGGTTTTTCTGCCTGCTGCTGCGCCGGATCACAGCCTCCTGCCTCTGGCCAGCTTCTGACTCTTTGCAGGAAGACCCCACTCCCCACCCCCACAGCACCTGGTTCTCTGCACGGGCCTGGAGAGATGCTGCCCCCCCGTGTCCGCTCTGCTCACGCCTTGCCCCTTTGGTCCCAGCAGCCAGGCAGGACTCAAGCGTGGAGCCTGCACCCTGGCACCGCAGGCGTTACCCAAACCGCTGCATGGCCCGGTGCCGCCCGAGGAGAAGCAGCAGCCAGGCCGGGGCAGAGTGTCCTCGGCAGGCTGGTAACGGGAGACAGCGCATGGGCCGACTGAAATGCGCAGGGCGGTGCTTGAATGGGGCATCTCAGCGAGCAGGGCTCTTTGGGCCAGCTGCCTCATCCAGCCTGCCAGGCTGGTTCAGACGGGAGCTGGTGCCATCCAGAGCCCAGTGAGGGACACAGACCATTCAGAGGGGAGCAGGAAGCCTTACAGCCCTACAGCCAATGGCCGAGACCCCGACTCTGTGCTCTCTTCTCCCACGGCTGCCCCGCATGCACAGGGAGCCCCCACCCGCTGCCTGGGTCTGCAGTCAGCGCCATGCAGGGGGAGTTCCTTCCCCGGGACCCAGCCCGCTCAGCGCACAAGGAACATTGTTATTCCTGCTGATGCTCTGCCCCGCCCGGCATCTCTCCTGCCGGGTTTCAGGGTGAATTAGCCCTTGGGGACCTGCTTGGGGCAAGTCAGCGTCACTCCCTTCCCACAGAAGTGAGGCATGACTGGAAGGGAGCTGCCGTCGCCCGGCCGGCCTGTGACAAAGCCGGGATGGAACCCAGGAGTCCAGAGGCTCAATCCGCTGCTGCCATGCACCTTCTGCAGCCATTTACGCCAGTGCGAAGTGGGTGTCAGACACCGGAGGACTGGGAACGGTTTGCCCCCCCGTGCACTGATGCGCGTGACTGCACGAGGTGCCCAGCCCTGTGCGTTACCTGCAAGGCCAGTTAATGTGCACTGACAATTGGCCAGGAAGCCTGGGCCTGCCCACGCTTCTTCACAACGGTCCTGGGAGCTGCTGCGACAGCTCATCTCGAAGCCACCCCAGCTCCGCTGGCTGCAGCACCCCAAGATGTAAGCACAGGGATGCTGCCACCCACCCGCAGGGTTCCCAGGTGTCCGGGGTTTCCCGGACGTTGCCTCTTTTTTGAGTCTCCGGCCTCTGACGGGGCGGATTTTCCAATTAACAGGCAATGTGTGGGATTTTTGCGGAGCAGATGCTGTAGCTCAGAAAGAGCACCTATTGGTCTGCTTCCTGATTGGTTCCTTCCCTGCATCTGCAGCTCATTGGTCACAGCTGCCAGATCCCACCCGCCCAGGCCCCAGTTCCCAGCCCCGGGGAGGGGGTCCCTCAGGCAGGTGCTGACTGACAGCTGTTGCTGCATCCTGGGCTCACACCAGCCACCGTGCCACTGTGACCAAGAGCAACACTGCCCCCCACCTCCGGTGAGTACCCCACTACAGGCCCCCCTCCGGCACCCCCAATGGGACTCCATGCAGATCCCTCTGCCTCCCCAGTGCCTCCCTCAAGTGTCCCCTTTTGGGGAACTTGAAATATGGCAATAGCCTGGTATTTGTAGGACTGCTGTGAAATTTGGAGGAGCCCTGCATTCCCTGAGGGCTGACATGGTGGCTCTGTTTGGTGATGTTGCATGGCGATGGGCTGGCATCGGGACGTGGCGATGCACCTAGCTGCTGTTCTAGCAGGTGCCATGGAAATGCAAACCAGGCCAGGGTGCAGGAAGAGGAAGCGACAGCTCTGCCCAGGTGTGAATTCCTCAGATTGTCCTTCTGATGATGCAGCCGTTACCAGTGCATGCCAGACCAGGCCTTGGTGATAGGAGCCCTCCTTGGGCAGGGTCTGTCTCTCTTAGAATCTGGGGGGCATTTCAGCCTCTGCTGGGAAGCATTCCAGACCAGCTGGCCAGTCTGCCTACGACCCACAGGAGACGGTGTATGGAGTCACTGCACATAGGGAGATGCTGCTCTTTTCGTTTAGTCCATTCTAGTAACTAGCAGCCAGGTGGGGAGATGTCTCCCTCACACACACTCTTTCTCTGGACCAAGGAGCCCAAGATTCCTTCCCCAATTGTGGCTTCACCTTGGAGACTGTCAAAGAGCCACGACGCAGAGTTGCATTTTAGTTTTTACTGACGATCTGAAGTTTATTTTTTTTCCTGACATGGTAAACTTTTTACTGACATCACTAGAAATGCCATAAACAATACAATAATGGCACAAACGTGTGTGCTCACGCGCGGTGCTCTGTGCACAGGACTTTGGAATTCTGCAGTTGTTTTAGCTGCAGTTCATCGATCAGTCGGGTTCTTTGGATGTGTGCAATGATAGAAAACGGGAAATTGACAAAGTCATGGTCAGTGTAGTTTTATGATACAGGAAGTGATTCTGAACGACGACAATCAATGTCAAAATACAATAGGTTTTATTTCTACCCAATTTTACGGACATTTTCATTTATTGAAGGCTTTACGGACAGTGTTCAAATTGCACATTTTTTTACTGTCTGTAAATTTATGGCAACCCTGCCACGTCCTCAAATTACAGCCACAAAACATAGCCCCTCAGGCCAGAGCACATCCCACGGTCACTCTGTTGTGACTGTTCTCCCACCGCCTGCTCCGTCCCTCTGCCACAGCCCTTCGCTGTGTTACCTGGTCCAGCTTGTAAACTGCCGGTACCAGGCACCTGCCCTTTGCTGGTGAAGTGCTCTCTGCAATCTCTCCTTTGCTTGTCCACACCGGCTGCATCAAGCATCCTTACCCCTGCTGCATCTGCACCAACCCCAGCGTGCTGACATGGGGCCCGTACAGACATCCAGCCGGGGGAGCGCTCTAGGGCATGCCGTAGGAAGGCCACCCATTGTTTTGCATAGACCCCGGCCACACTGGAGCCTCGCCACAAATCAGCCCAGAGCCTCGCCCCCCAGCTTCCCCCAACGAAACAGCCACGAGCTGCGCACGTCCGGCATTCTCCTGCAGGGGGCACCACTGCGCAAGGTTGGCCGTCGGCGTGTCATCGCTCCCCCTGCAGGGGGCGCTGTTACATCAGCATTCCGCTGCTGGACGGGCCTCGCCTGTCTTAAAAAACCTGGTGTTGCAGCTCGGCGCCGTTCTCCGCGGCGAGCGCTGATTGGCTGCAGCGTGGAGGGGCTTATTTGCATAGTTTTGAAAGGCGGATGTTGATGGGTCGAAGCGTGATGGGGGCGGGCGGATGAAAGGCTTGCTGCTATTGGTTAAGACGCTTGCCCTGGTCTCCGAGTCTCACAGCCTCGGCGCCGGCCCGGGGGGGGTAGCGGGGGATCAGCTGTTCGGAGCCTCGCCGGGCCGAGGTAGGGGGGACCGGGCCGGGCCGGGCTGAGCCGAGCTGGGCCGAGGTAGGGGGGACCGGGCCGGGCCGGGCTGAGCCGAGCTGGGCCGAGGTAGGGGGGACCGGACC
>ML675642.1:1420277-1465662 GCA_007922155.1 Mesoclemmys tuberculata
ATTACGCAGGTGGGGAACTGAGGCGCAAGGAGGCTAAGTGGCTGCCCAGGGTCACACGGAGTCTGTGACCGAGCAGGGAATTGAACCTGGTTCTTGAGTCTACCACTCTAACCACTGGGCCATCCTTCCTCTTCCTGCCAGCCTTGGCTCCGGGATTGCGCGCCCTTGTGGGCAGTGCAGCCTGGGCCCAGTGGCATCCAGCAAGCTGGCGTTGCCCTGCAGAAACAGCTGGCAGCTGCATAGGTTTGACTAGCAGAGGCTGAGCCTCTCACCACCCTACCGAGTTTTGGGAAGTGGGGGGGTGCAGTGGGGGCTGAGATTACAGGGGTGCAATGGTCTTCTGACTAGGCCCTGCCCTCGCTCCTCTGCCCGCCCCTTCCTCTCTCCCCTGGGCAGGACACCGAGGGCACACCCCTTACAGCTCAGCTGTTCAGTGTGTTTGACATCCTGCCTGCTGGGGAGACGCGGTGACCTCCCTTTGGCAGAGTCGGGGTCGTGCGGTTAAATCTGGGAACCCAGCGTTAATTGAGACGTCCCCTCAGACCTTTAAAACGCCATCTGGGCCACTCGTTTCTTTGCCAGGAGAGTTCAGGGCAGGGTAACTCAAGCTGCCCCCAGCTGCTCTGTTCTGAAGGCCACTCCTGATCTGCCACGCAGGTGGGTCTGGCCGTGGCTCCTGGCCTGCTGGCAGAGTGGCTGTCTGAGCAGTGATCTGCCCTTTGCACTCAGGAGCAGTGCTCCAGGCTTGGAAGCTCTGATAAATGTCTGTTTAGCTGTCACCACCACTCCCAGTCGCTGGTGGGTCAGTGAAGCCCCATGGGGTAGGTTCCCCAGGGAACAGCAGAAGAGCAACTTTGAAAACAAGAATCCTGCTAAGAACTGGTCCATCCAGCTCTGTGTCCTGTCCTGTCTCTGTCCGGCCAGCACCATCTGCTTCTTTGGGCAGTGCAAGAACCCCTCAGTGGGGCATGATGGATGCCGGGCTGGAGGGCGGGTTCCCCGGCCAGGCACTGTGTGACTGGCTTAGGCCCTGCAGCAGGATGGCCTGTATTGGGGATGGTCTCGAACTCGTATCCATGCTGAATCCCCTTCTGCAGTGGTGGAGGACAGAAACGTGCTGTCTCCAGAACACAAACACAGAGCCTAAGCTAGCAGCCACTGCTTGTCCATTCATGACTGTGTGGTGTCCCCCCATAAACCTGCACTCCTGGCTCTGACTGGGAATGGGGCAGCTTGACTAAATGAAGACATAAGGGCAGGCTCTAGACTTGGGCTTGATACAGAGCATGAGGAGGCAGCCGCTTAACTCATGATTTCAATCACTTGATCTTTTTTTAATGTTGATTTCAGTTGGCGTGCAGGTTTGTAAAAACGGTTCTGAAAGTTTGCCCTGTTGCCGGGCTAGGTTTGAAATGGATTAGCTTGATTCCAGAGGTGGCTGTTTGGAGCTGTCATGATTGGCATGCTTTGCTGTTTGCCTACAGCAGTTTCGCAGATTTCAAAAAGCAAAATATCCAAAAGGAAGGTCCCAGTCCCGCAAACACTCAAGCAGACGAGTCACTTCATGTTCCTGGCCGGCCGCACTGCGCTCGATGACTCCAGTCATACTTGAAGTTAAACATGTGCAGAAACATTTACAGCATCGAGGCCAAATTGTATTTTTATTAAAAACTTTTCTGAGTGGAAGAAACTCTCTTGTCAACCTCAGAACAAAACTGCTTTGAGTGTTAACAATGAAAAGTCTGATCTGGAATCTGAATTCGGTAACAAAGTTATTGTGAGCTTTTTTATATATACTCACAAGCCAAAATCTTCAAACTCCAGAGCCCAAGTTCGGCACACAAAGGCCTTTTCAAAGTGCACCCCGGAGTGACAGGCTGGTGGCTCCAAACTCCAAGTCTTGACAGAGGAGACTAGCCTGGCTACAGCATTTCAGCTTTCTTGGCTTGTAGACGTTCAGTGCGTTGGAGGGAGGTGTCGGCTGCAAACCCAGGGTGTTTGCTTATCAGTCTTGGGTATGTGTCGTGGTATTCTCACAGTACGACTCTTAACGAGGCCCTGGACTTGGCTCTTGCAGCCTAGATAAGCATGTTAGGTGTGTGTGTGTGTGTGTGAGGGCCTTCAGGGAGTGTTGCCTAGTGGTTAAAGCTTAGGCTGGCGACGTGCAGCCCTCCCACTCAACTAGCTCTGACCCAGGGCCCTTTGAGGGCTATCAGTGTTTTGACAGCCAGCAGCCCTCCCTGGGCCACTTCCTACCACCTCCCTGCAGTTGTCCCCAGGCTGCCATCTGAGGTAAGGCAGCGTGAGGGCAACTGCCACTCCTGGGCCAGCTCAGTCCAAGGTTTTCCCCTGTTGGGGTAGACCAAACAAAAATCAAGGGGCTCAGTCCAGTCCAGAGCTCATAGGGGAGGGCAGTGTGTCCCCCTCAGGCTGGGCCTTTGGGAGAGATTGTGCCTTCCCTCCGCGCTTCGCTCTGGAGCTGCCTGTAGCAGATCTGATCTCCCCCAAAGGAGCTGCTTTCACCTGCCTGTTAGCGCCTTCTCCTGTGGGTGCATTTGCTACAGGTGCGGCAGGGTGGGGCTGGTGCAGCCCAGTGTAGTGTGTGATCCCCTTGTTGCTCTGTGTGGGGGTTACACCCCATCAGAGTGTGAAACAAAAACTCCTACAATCTGCAATTCTACTAACAGGAAACCAACTTCTAAAAAGCATAGAATTGGAGGCGTGGAAGAGACCTTGAGAGGTCTGGTCCAGGCCCCTGCACTCAAGGCAGGACCAAGTATTATCGATTCCAGACCATCCCTGACGGGGGTTTGTCTAACCTGCTCTTAAAAATCTCCAATGATGGAGAGTCCACAACCGCCCTAGGCAACTGGTTCCAGTGTTTAACTACCCTGACAGTTCGGAGGTTTTCCTAATATCCAACCTAAACCACGTTTGCTGCAATTTAAGCCCATTGCTTCTTGTCCTGTCAGTGTACAAAGAGAATGATGTATCGCCCTCCTTTTTATAACCAGTTTGTGAACTTGAAGACTGTTATCATGGGCCGTTCTGTGCCGCCACGCCCCCCCCTTTCGCCCCTCCCCCCTTGCTGGTTTCTCTTCTCCAGACTAAATAAACCTGGGTTTTTTCAATCTTTCCTTCTAGGCCATGTTTCCAAGACCTTTAATCATTTTTGTTGCTCTTCTGTGGTCTTTCTCCAATTTGTCCACATCTTTCCTGAAATGTGGCCCCCAGAACTGGACACAAGATGCCAGTGGAGGCCTGATCAGCGTGGAGCACAGTGAAGGAATGACTACTTGTGCCTTGCTTACAACACCCACTGTAGCAACTTAAGGCTATAGAACTAGCAACATGTAAATTCAATGTATTTAAATTTTCCAAATGAACTTTTAAGAAGATGTATCCACCCTGCGAACTATTCATGTTCCAAAGAGCAAAGCTTTTATAAAACCAAAGGACCAAAGATACATTTTCACAATTAACTGTCTTAAAAATTCATGGGCTAAGAGTTGTTTATAAAAAACTTCCCCTAGAGGGTCAGAAATCCAGACACTTGAACAAAAAGAAGCTGAGAGTGAAACACGAGTCGAGGTTATTTTACCTCTATATGTGGCACTGCTGGAGTCTTGTTTCCAGTTTGGTGTCCACAATTCAAAAAGGATGTTGATAAATTGTGGAGGGTTTACAGAAGAGCCCAGAGAATGATTGAAGGATTAGAAAACCTGCCTGATAGCAATAGGCGTAACAAAGAGAAGGGTTAAGGAGTGACTTGATTACAATCTAGTACCCACGGAGGGAACGAATCTTCAATCTAGCAGAGAAAGGTGTCACATGATCCAGCGGCTGGAAGAGGAAGCTTGACAGATTCCGATTTGGAAATAAGGCTTAAATGTTTAACTGTTCCGGTAATTAAGCATTAGAACAACTTACACAGGGTCCACCAGTGGCAATCTTTAAATCAAGGTTGGATGCTTTTCTAAAAGCTCTGCTCTAGGGATTGTTTCGGGGCAGGTCTCTGGCCTGGGCTATACGGGGGTCAGCCTAGATGATCACAGTCGTTCCCTTGGAGCTTGGAATCTATGAAACAAAGTGAACCTGCCTCCTGTGATTTCCATTGGCCAAACTGAGCCACGCTAGGAGTAAAACAAAGTATGTAGCTCTACGGTCACGAAGCAGCTGGTCACTCAAGGGTGGTTCTGTTTGAGGTGCTCTACTCAAGGCGATTTAAAGGGGTGATTCCAGAAAGTGCTGGGGACCTGCTGGTTGAAAATCATGCTCCTTGGTGTCTGCAGCCAGGCGAGAGTGCACCAGGCCACTCTGACCATCCCCGCGCGTTCTCCTGTCTCGGGCGTTGGCTGTGCTCAGTTCCCAACCCTTCCTGGGCACAGCACGGCTCCTGTGGGATCTGAGAAAATAAGCGTGGCAAGGGAGGCCACAACATCATTGCTGGTGGCTGCTCTGCCCACAGCGGCCTGCTACCCCGCTCTGTTTGTCGTGACCCTGGGGGGATGCAACAAAGACCCTTCCTGTCCCTGGTGGGCCCCCGTGGTGCCCTCAGCCCCCATAAACTGTTCGCTTTCTGGGCCCCGTGGGGGCTCTGCACTGCTTGGAGGGATGGGGCCTTCACACCTTGTAGGATGCTTGGTGCCAGGACCTGTGTGTGCCGCTTACGCAGGTCCCGGGTCCCTTGTGCTAACCCTGTGTGGGCGCCATCTCACAATTTGTGCCTGTGTGGGACGTGCAGATGCTCGGTTAACAAAGGAAGGACCGAATGGCTGGCGGATGCAGGCGGCACAGAGGCCCTCACGGCGAAACAGCCAGGCTCCTCCGTGGCTAGATGCACCTGGATGGTGTCAGCTGGGCTGCGCCTGCTCCTTTCGGTGGAGCTGCCATCCTGGCTCCCGCTGCTCTGGAAGGCGCTGCCCCTTGTGCCTGGCCCCTCCTGGCCCACATGGCTTGCTGAAAGGGGGTGTAAGCCACAGCATGGCAGCCAGCCAATGTTTGCTTGGCTTGTGCCCAGAGCCCATCCTGTTGGGTCACCTTGGCCAGGCCCCCTCCTGCCAAGGGCTTTTTGCCATCCACAGGGGGCTGGAATCGCCCATGCCGGGCGGGGATTTGTCCCATAGCAGCAGAGATCCCAGGGGAAAGACACTTGTCTCCTCTCCTCACACCCCTGCCTGGCCCTGTCGCGCATCAGCCCTTCCAGTGACAGACTGGAGCAGCTCGGTCTATTCGGTGTAAGAAAGGTTTGATGATGGCCTATAAATACCTGCGGGCGGGGAGACAATTTGACAGTAGCAGGATCTTCAATCTAACTGATGCAGGCCTGATAAGACCCCAGGGACAGCTGCTGAAGCTGGATAAAGTCAGAACAGATCGAAGGGTTTTAACGGTGAGGGTGACGAGCTGTTGGAGCAGCCCACCCAGGGCTGGGGGCAGTTCACCGGCGCTGGCAGTTCTGACATGGAGCTTGGCTGTGTTCCTGACGGCCTTGTTCAGACAGGAATTATGTCGGGTGTTTTCTGGCCTGGGCCGTGCAGGGGGGCAGACAAGGTGAGCTCAGTGATCCTTTCTGGCCTTGGCATCTGTGGACTGCCAACAAAGGGCCTGGCTCTGGCTGTGGGGCGTAGGGCCTGATGTGTTTGCCAGCTGTTTTCAGCCCCTCACCCTCCTTGCCCCCCTGCAGCTTGGCCAGCCCTTGGTGGGGGCTAGAGGGGTCAGGGTGTGGTCTGCACGTGTGTCCTGGGGGTGCTGAGGTTTGCTCTCCCCCCGCCTGTCTCAGGAAGGGCGTCTAGCTGCTCTTGCAGGTGTGTGTGGCCCAGTCGGGAGCATTTCCCTGGGCAGCCAGTTTTGGGCCCCCTGCTACCAAAAGGATGTGGACAAGTTGGAGAGAGTCCAGCGGAGGGCAACAAAAATGATGAGGGGGCTGGAGCACAAGACTTATGAGGAGAGGCTGAGGGAACTAGGCCTGTTTAGGCTGCAGAAGAGAAGAATGAGGGGGGATTTGATAGCAGCCTTTAACTACCTGAAAGGGGGTTCCAGGGAGGATGGAGCTAGGCTGTTCTCAGGGGTGGCAGATGACAGAACAAGGAGCAACGGTCTCAAGTTGCAGTGGGGGAGGTCTAGGTTGGACATTAGGAAGAAGTTTTTCCCTAGGAGGGTGGTGAAGCATTGGAGTGGGTTACCTAGGGAGGTGGTGGAATCTCCATCCTTAGAGGTTTTTAAGCTGCAGCTTGACAAAACCCTCACCAGGATGATTTAGGTGAGGATAGTCCTGCTTTGAGCAGGGGTTGGACTAGATACCTCCTGAGGTCCCTTCCCACTCTACTATTCTGTGATTCTAAGAAGAGCCCAGGTGGGTGATGCTGAGGGAGGTGGGAATGTTTCCATGGGGCTGGGCTGAGGCGATGTGCCATTGCAGCCGACAGACAGACCCCCTCCCCAGGGTTGGGTCCAGGCTCCAAGGGGGGATGTTGGGTGGGTGGCCAGCTCCTGAGTGGGGCGCGGAAGCGCTAAGTGATGCTGTGGGCTTTGTCGGGATAAGGGGTGAGGGGCTGGCGCTTCGGCATCTCAGCCCCCGACCTGTCTGCCGCGCGCTAGCAGGTCGGTCTGGCTGCTCTCTGTGCAGGCAAGGAGGGGGATGGCCAAGCACAGGGACCATCGGGGAACTGCCTGCGGGACCCTGCATCTGGGGAGCAGAAACAAGAGGGGCAAATGCTTGGTGAGTCTCCTCGCTGCCCCCGGCGTGCAGAGTATTATGGGTTACCGGGGTGGAGCCAGCTGCAGAAAATGGGGATGCACCAAAGGATGCCCGCGGGGAGGAGCCAACCCCCACCGTGGTGCTGGGGTTTGCTGTGCAGATGGCGAGAGCCTCGTCTGGGTGCAACGTAAAACCCAGGCACCTTTCGCCTGTGCCTGTGCAAGACCCGGTGGCAGATGCGTCGGCCCCCGTGTCCTGCCAGCGTCTCAGGTGTGTAATGGCACGCTGCCTGCCCAGAGCCCCCTGGAGGAGATCTGAACCCGGTGCCCTAGAGCGGCTGGTGTGCAGGATGTGAAGTGGCCTGGACGGGGCGCTGCTCTCGGTAATGCCCCAGAAGGAACTGCATGGAGGTGCTGGCTGGAGAGCTGCGCAGGCCTGGTCTGCCCAGGGCTGCTGTACACGCTGCCATCAGCCCCGTCCACAGCACCGTCCTGCTCTTTGACAAAACACCACCTCCGCGAGGCGCGGCGCTCAGTCAGGGCGACGCAGCGTCAGCGCAGACACCGGGTCCCCTTACGTCACTCGTGTCAGTTTCAGCGTCCAGCAAGAGGTGAGATTGACAAGACAGTCCAAGCGGGTCTGCTGGGCTCTGGCTCTGGGCTGGGGCAGGGGCAGCCTTGTCAGTTCCAGGGCTGAGCCGTGAAATTGAGGTGGCTGCCCCTTCCAGTGGAGACCAGGGAAGGGAGAATCCATGCGTCGCTTCTCCAGGTCCTGGCAGGGAAAGGGGCGGGGAGAAGTCCCTGGTGGCTTCCTCTGTCTCCCAGCTGGGACATGGGAGCCCGGGAACTTAGAGACGGGCTCTCAGCTCCCCACACTGCCCCTTAGGTCAGTGGTTGGGACACACAGCACCGACCCAAGGAGAGTGGCGTGGAAGTCAGCCGCTGCTGTAATTGCAGTGGGGCTGTAAGTCGACCTGTGTCAGTCGACTTATTTTTTAGGTGTAGACAAGGCCTAAGAGGGCGGGCCTCCATGTCAGTATGGATGTGGAGTACGAGCTCAGTGGGACAGTGGGCCCAGCACACACTCTGTGGGAGGCAGCAAATGGCTCCTTTAAAAATCCCTTCTTCAAGGCGAAGTGGGTGTGAATGGGTTAAATCAGGTTTCATTCCTGAAAATCACAACTGGGGTGCTACTGTGAGAAGACCCAACCCAGAATCCTGGCCTTGGCAAGGGCCCAGGGGCTGCGGCCCAGGGTGGGGTGGGGGTGGGTGAAGGGTGGGGGGTGGCTGACATGGGGGGGTGGGACCTGCACCTCCAGGCGAGGGTGGGGTGGGCAGGGATTGGGGGTGGCTGGCTGCATTCTCGTCTGGGATGGTCGTTTTGGCTGCAGGAATTCTGTCGTGTCCTTGTTACGTGTTATAGCGTGTGAGGCCATGTGTGTCTAGCGGGGGATAAACGCAGCGTGTGGCACTGGTAACTCCTGGGAAGCCAGGCTTTCTCTTGGCTGTGAGTCACATTCAGTGGCGCTTTGTCCCATCCAGGAAGCTTCACAACCGGCCCATGTGGGATCAGCCCCACCCACGTGCAGTGTCTGTCCGGGGTCCAGGACATTCTTGTCACTTGTCCTCAGCAGTGTCTGAGGGTGGCCAGGGCCCTGCTCTGTGTCCTCAGGGAGAGTGTGATAGAGCGGGCAGAGCAAGGACATGATTGAGAGCCTGGCTTCCTGGCTCTGCTACTGACTCCATGATCTTGGGCAAGTCCCTTCTCCTTCCTGTTCCCCAGCGTCCCCATCTGTACAGCGAGGTGAGCTGCGAGGCTGTGGGTTAGCCAAATGCTTAGAGATCCCCAGAGGAAAGGTACGTGGGGGAGGATTGAACCTCCCAGATGCACCCGGTGGGCTTTACTTCCCACGCACAGCTCTTTGGCCGGCCCAAGACTGCTCTAGCCTCTGCTTCTAGCTCACAAAGGACATTGAAAATCCCTCCGCTCAACATCCCATATGGCCCACCCCAGAGAGCCCGTCCCCCGCCCTGCTGAGCCATGCGTCTCTTGTTCCAGACGAGGCCCTCGAGAGCACCCACATGACCAGTGACTCGGAAAGCGAAGTCTACAGCGACACCTGGGAGCAGATAGAGCAGGTAACATCGCTCACGGTGCGAGCCAACGGGGGCCAGGCCCAGACACCTTTGTGGTCCTGTGACAAGAGATTGTGCCTCCCGCACGGACCTTCCCCTGCCCCGCCCAGCACAGTGCCCTGGTGTCACACCCGCCCGCTGCGTGCCAGGCCTGGATCTCCAGCGCCCCGCTCTGCCTCGCCTCAGCAGGGTCTGAGCTCCCTTCTGGCTGCGCGACGAATCCCACTGTCCCTGGCTGCCCTCTGGGCGCCAGCCCTGTAACGCTTCTCCTGCCATCCCCAAGGAGTGCTGCGCATGGGCTGGCCCTCCCAGACTGGAGGAGCTGCGAAGTCAGAGCCCTGATCGCAGCTACCTTCCCCTCGCTGCTTCCAGCTGTGCACCAGGCAGGGGCCACCAGCTCCCATCCCGTGCATGGGATCAGGGGGAGAAAGGCTCTTTGGGGCCCTGCGCCATGCTTGGGGTAGTGGGAAGAAAGCCCCAGTCCATCTGCTCCTCCCCCCACCAACATCATCAGTGCCACTCTGGGAGCCCCCATGGTCGAGCTTGATCTGGTTTCATTTGCCCTCATTGTATCCGGGGGGAGCAGGCGTGGCTGTGGGTACGATGCCAGTCAGAGCTCGCCCTAGGCGTCTGTGGGTGGTTCTGTGCTGCAGACAAGCTGGACTGGGCCAGGAACTCCTCAGTGCATCTCACGCCACGTTTTTGCTCATGCTTTTGCTGGTTGCCTCCAGCCCAGCCGCAGGCAGCAGGGTAATCCCAGGGCTACCTGAGGGCTGGGGCGGGCAGCTCACACCGAGCTCCCAGGTGCAGTGCAGCGTGTCCCACTTTCCACCTGCTCCTGCTGCCATGAGATGGATGCTGAGTGTGGGATCAGCCCTGCCCCGGCTGTCAAATGCCAGCCCCTGTCCTGTGTTTGGGGTGGAAGCGCAGCCTGGGGGGAGAGGACACCGTTTCTGGCACCGCTGCAGGGTGGCTGGGATGCTGTGGCCAAGTCACTTCTCTTGGCTCTGAAGGGGGGGTGACACCTGCCGCCTGCTGGGTGGCGGAGAAGGGACATCGTTATTTCGAAGTGGGCGTTAGCTCCATGTTACAGCTGGGGAAACTGAGGCACAGAGCAGGGGAGGGGCTTAGCCCAAAGGGTCATTGGCAGAGCTGGGAATGGCACCCAGGAGCCCTGACTCCCAGTCCCCTGCTCTAACCATGGGGCTGCCGCTTCTCCTGCCAGGGCCTGTTGATACTGCCCCCCGATGTCCTCGTCCCCTCTGCACCCCACTCGCGCTGGCTGGACGGTGCCTTCCCCGGTGCACGTGAGGGGTCTCAGGCTGCCCTTTCCCCTGACGCAGGCTGGTGGGCGCGTGGCCGGGCCAAGCCTTTCCCCGACCAGCTCTCGCACCGCCAGCTGGAATGCTGATGTCGGACGTGGGGCCCCGGCACTGGCCACCTCTGGGGAGGGAGCGCTGGGTGAAGGCGGAGGACTGGATGGGAGGAGCCCCAGGCCCCTCGGCACCGAAAAAGGTGAGTGTAGCACCCCGGCCCCGGGTGGGGATGGGGCGCACAGGCCTGGCGCTAGGTGTGATGTAGTGCTGTTCCATGCCGGGCCGGCTGGCGGGGGGCTGGGCTCTGGCTGTGCCGCAGGGACGCGAGGGGCCCTGAGTCAGGGAAGCAAGCACCGGGGCCAAGGAGTCCTTGGGCTGAGCGCCGGCCCCTTTGCTTTGGGAGGGTCTGCCGGAGGGCACCAGCTGAGCCAGGCAGCTGGTGAGCCAGGGAGCCTCCCCCAGGGTCCCAAGCCAAAGCCAGCCTAGCCCAGGCTGCTCCACGCCGTGTTGATGAGTTGGTGGGTCTGAGGGACGGCGTCTCCGCTGCACACGCTGGCGCCCTGTGGGCATGTGAGCACAGACACCGGAGGCTGAATGGGCCATGGAGACCGAACCCCCGGGGGTCCTGCCAGGGTGGGGGTGGGCACATGCTGGTCCGCTTCGGTCTCATTAGTGGCCCAATCCCATGAGGCGCTGAGTGTCTCCCCCTTCCTTGGGAGCGGGGGCTGGATAGCCCCGTGGGGTGTTGGCTCTGTGTCCAGCCGCTTTCCCAAGGCATGGGGCATGCGGCTGCCCCTGAGCCAGGCCCCGACTAGCCTGGGCCGGTGAGTGCGATTCCCCGCCCGCTCTGCGGGGCACGTTTCCGTCCCGTGGCCGTGCAGGCCTGGCGCTGTGCACGGGCGGTGACGTGCTCGCACCCCCGGGCGGCGGGCGTGGCACGTGCGGAGGGCTGCACCAGCGCACGCCGTGGGTGTGATCAGGGGGCCTGGAGGGCAGGTCCCTGGCTGTGCACGGGCTGCGCCCAGGACGCAGTCTGGGCCCATGGGCTGGGACACTCCCAGCCGAGAAATGGCTCCTGAGGAGCTTCTTGAGCAGGTCTCTTCCCGGCAGCCCTTGTCTGGCCGCCCAGCCCGGCAGGGGGCGTCTGGAACGGGGCCTGGTCCAGGCAGCCCAAGCGAACACAGGCCAGTGCGTGCAGTAATGACCCCTGCCAGGCTGCTCCCCCTGGCGTTTCAACGTCTTCCTGGACATTAATGGGTTAAGTCGTGCAGCACCCTGCTGAGCTGGGTCAGTGTGGTTATCTTAAAGAGGGGGAAACTGAGGCACGGAGAAGGGAGATTATGTGCCCAAAGTCCTAGTGCGTCTGTGGCTAAGCGGGGCCGGAGCCTAGGTCTCCTGTCACACAGCCCAGCGCCTCCCCCCCCAGGGCCGTTCTCCCTTCCCCGGGGGCTCCTCTCTCTCGTGCCACCATGGTCCGGCTCCTCTGGGTGGCAGGCCCCAGACCTGTGGACAAGCCCGTCCTCTTGCAATGAGCCCCCCCGGCTCCCACGTGCTCTCAAAGCAGGCAGCCCTCGGCCTGGCCAGGCCGCCAGGTGCTCAGTTCCCCTTGTCGGGGGAGCTGCTCGCTGCTGCTGGACTTACAGGCAGGGCTGGAGGGAGCCTGGGCGTTTCCGGACACAGATTGTAGGGCCAGAAGGGACAGTTGGCGTCGTCCGGTGCAACCTGGCCAGAGGCTCCCCAGGGTTTCTGCATCCAGCCCGTCGCTCGAGCAGAGCGAGCACGCGTCTGCAGGGAAGAGCCATCGGAGCTTGGCTCCGGCGTGTCCCTTGGGGAGCTGGGGAAGAGCCATCGGAGCTTGGCTCCGGCGTGTCCCTTGGGAGCTGGGCCCAAGGAGAAACGCCCTCGCTCTTCATGTGCCCCGGTTCCCGTCCCTGCTGAGTTCTCCCAGCCGGCCCCTGGGTGGAGCAGCTCAGCGAAGGGGGCTGAGGAGGACAGCGCGGCTCCCTGGCAAGGCCACACGTGATTCAGGCTGTGGAACAAAGGGCCCCGTTGGCTGTCGGTCTCCCACGGGGGTGATTCTCCCAGCAGCTCCGACCTGGGAGGGTGGGCGCTGGCTTCCTGCCTGCTGGAAGCAGAACCCGTCTGCACTTATCACCTCGGTTAATGTTCCTTCAGCCCCATCCCGGGCTGTTCACCTCGAGCAGTTAACACGTAACCACTCTCCGGGTAAGGCCACGGCAGGGCTGTCGGTGCAGAGCGGCTCCTGAGCTGGGCCTGCTCCTTGCCCAGCCCGGTGCCTCCGTGGAAGGAGTTGGGCCCTGCTCTCTGCTCCCAAGCACAGCTGGAGAACGGAGCTCCAGCCCAGGCCCGGTGCTGCCAGCAGGAACCAGGGGGTGCTGGCCTGTGGTCCTTGCAAAGCCCCCTCTGCAGCCAGCCCCGGCGCAAGAGTCCAGCCAACCGCCACGTCATCGCCCTGGTCCTCGCAGCAGCCGTGCTGTGACTCGGGGCTAGCCGTCTCCACCAGCACGTGGCATTTGGAGCGCTCCCGCCCCCGCAGCGCAGCCGCTGCCCCAGAGTGGCACTGGTCATGGGGTATGTGTGGGCGGCTGACTCCGTCCGTGCTGCTGACTCTCCTCAGAGATCGCAGGGCCGTGGGGTTCAGGCATCAGCCGGGCTGCCCAGCCAGGTCTCTGCTCTTCTCCCCTAGTCCTGAGGCTTGGGGCCCGGTCCCGGCTGCAGGCTGGGGAGAGGGGCCGGTTGGCAGTTTGGCTTGGGCTAGTGCAACAAGAGACGTGACGCTGACTCCGGATGAGCATTGCCAGCCCATCCCATCACGTTTTGCTCCCGAGGCAGGTCTGACGCGGCCTGTCACAATTTCTCATGGTCCGGGGCAGCAAACCGTGCCCGGGAGCAGTTCTGGCACTGCCCCTGCACGATTCCTCAGGCCTGTGCACGGCGGTCGCTGTGCACGGCCCTGCTCGAATCCAGCTCGGCAGGTCCCCGGAGCCGCGAAGGCCCGTGGCTCCACACTTGGCTCGCTAGCCCGGGCTGTCTCCCACACCCGCAGCTTCCCGCCAGCTCAGGTCGAGCGTTTGCTGTGTAGCCGGACCCTGAGCTGGTGCTGAGCACAGGCTGGCTGTCAGGGGCAGAGTCCAGCTCTCCCGGGCTAGCCCTGGGTCCTGCTAGCCCTGGGTCCGGATGTCCTGTGTTTCTCCACAGAGCTGGGCCAGCTCCCCCCGGCAGCCACCTGCCACTTACTCACCCCCCTCCTCCACGGGAACAGCTCATTCCCCAGCCAGGCTGTGCCACACGGGGCCTTTGGTGATGGTGGGAGCCTGGCCCCTTGGACTGAGACCCCCTGCTGCACTCACAGGCTGGAGACCCACCAGTTCACGTCACAAAGGCCACCAGGACGACTCTCCATAGGCTGCAGCTGCCGGAGGTGCAGGACCTGCCAGCCCCGATGTGAGCTGACGGGCAAAGCTCGGCAGGGCAGTTCCCGGGCGGGGCGGGCAGCAGGCGCCAGCACCACCCGCCTGGACTCCTGGGCAGCTGATGAGACTAGCTCAGCACAGACACCTGGGGCGCTGGGGCACGTTGCTTGTGTCCAGCCCAGCTCACTGATGTGTCACTTCATTCGTGCCAGGGCTGGGCCCGGCAGGTCAGAGCACCGGCCCCTCCTTCATTACAAATGGAGCCCCGGGTCCTGCTGTGTGCTGCTTCTCATGGGTCACAGGGTGGTGCTTACCCAGCCCTTCCTGTCTGCCCCCGGCGCGGGATTGTAGCCAGTCTGCGGGCGGGGGTGGTGGAGGGGCTCTGGCCCCAGCAGCAGAGCCATGCATGCTTTGGAGAAGGGATAGGCGGGGGGCTGGGGATCGGACAGAGCTGTGCCACCGTCCCCCACCCTCCAGCAGGGCACGTCCTCCACGCTGAAGGTCCCGGCCCACTCAACAGGGGGAAGAGGCAGGTGCCTGGTGGGGGTTTAGCCCGTCTCGCACTCCTGCGCTGGCCCTGCAGCGTCCCTGAATTACGAACTCTTCGGGGCAGCTGCGTAGGTCAACACCGAGCTCGCTGCTGTTCTCTCTGATCTGTCCCTTGGGCATCCTGGTCTGTCCTTCCTGCCCCACAGGACTGCAGGCTGCCCCGGGAGCGGGGGCGTACAGGGGCTGTCCTGATGCCTCTCAGGGGGGACCGGCGAGCGCAGGGCTCCGGCCAGAGCTGGGTGTGCAGCTGGTCAGGACGGTCCGTGCCCTGCAGGACAACATGCAGAGCGTCATGACGCGGCTGAGCCGTCTGGAAACGCTGACGCCCCTGCAGGTACGACCCCAGCACCGCGCGCAGGCCACAGGCAGGTCCCCGAGGTGGCGGTTTCCAGACAAGACCCCTGTGCACACCTGTCCACTAGGCTAAGATGGGGTGGGGAGCAACGGTCACTGGCAGAGCCGGGGCTTCCCAGCAGCAACGAGAGATCCCAGGGTCAGGCCTTCGGCCAGGCCGTGGAGACTGACTTGGAAAAGGGTCCCGTCCAGCCTGTTGCCCAGGAAGTTCAGGGCCGGGCTGCCCTAGGGCTGTGCCTTGCGAATGGCAGGCGAACGGACCCCGCCAGCTGGAGCCTAGGACGCGCATGGCGCTGCCTGTGGGAGTTTAGCTCTTCCCGCGCTGGTGGCGGCCGGTGGAATAACCACGGCACTGAGACTCCCCTCTGACACTGACTCACTGGGTGGCCCAGGGCAAGTCCCTTCCGCTCTGTGGAAAGGGAAGAGGGGCCTTCCCGCGGGGCGTGGAGTCTGGAAAGGTCTCGTGCCCTGCAGGGACAAGCATGGCGCGGTGCGGGTGTGATGAGCCCGGGGCGGGGGCGGGAGCGAACAAGGAGACGCTGCCCTAGGTAGGGTTCCGGGGTGCATGGTGGGGAACCCCGTGAGCCGGTGGGGATCCGGCGGGCGTGTGCAGTGACAGTGGTGCTGTTCCGACACAGCAGTAAATGGGTGGTGCTGGGCTCCCACCATCACGGCACCAGCACCACCGTTAGTAAGGAGCCCCGCCGGGACCAGCGCTGGTGGCACTGATCTGAGCCTGGGTCTGTCTTTCAGGGGTACGAGCCTGGGCCTGGCCCTCGCCACCCGCTGGCCTCCCTCGCTGCGCAGGTACAGGTACGCGCGGAGCCGAGCGTTGGTGCTGCGGCACAGTTCCAGGATCTGGGAAGTGCAGCCAGGGGACAGGAAGGACGGGTCTGACTGGGATGGGGGGCCTGGGAGGGGCTGTTCCAGGGAGGCCGGGGACAGGAGCAAGGCCCCGGGAGGATTCGGAAAGGAGGGACTGGAAAGGTGTCGGCCAGCCCCAGCAGCTGGCAGAGCAGAGTCTAGGAGCCAAACCCTGCACCCCCCACAGCCAGCTCGGGTCCAGCCTAGCCTGCTCTGCGCCCGTCCCAGCCTCTTGCTCCAGCTGCTGCCCAGGGCAATGGGCACTTCAGCAGACCAGGCCAGGTGTCTAGGGTGGGGCCAGCTGGACGTTTAAAGCAGCGGCCGAGACCCAGGAAAGCAGGTTCTGTTCCCCACTTGGCCACAGGCTCCACATGTGGCTTGGGTGGGTCTCTATTGGGGTCTGAGGCCTGGCGAGGCCCCTTCCTCCTAGGAGTAATAGCCTGTGTGAGCAGGGGGCCGTCATCATGGCCCTTCGTGTCTCTGGGAAGGGGGGATCTGGAAGGAGTCGTGATGAGAAATGTGGGAGGTGCTCGCTGCTAACTACAGAGACAATAAATCCAGGGGCCCTGGTGGAAAACTTGGGCCTTAACCGTGTCCCAGGTTCTCCCACAGGGAGATGGAGGCACTGTCCCTTGGGGTGGGAAACGCTGTTGGTTATTAAGGCTAATGGCAGCAGACTCCACACAGCAAAGAGCAGCAGCTGTGCGGCTCTCTGCGGCCCCGCTCCGCGTCCCTGCGCTCCCCGTCACACCCGTGCTGGGCCCCGCATCTGCAAACACCAGAGCGCCCCAGGAATCATGGGCCACTAACACTGCCCCGCCACCCTCTGCTTGTCTCCTCTCTGCAGAAGCCGTCCCGCTGGCCCCTGGCGGTCTCTGCTCGCACCCTGCTGTTCCTCGTTGCCTGGCCTTTCGTCGTCCAGTGGCTGCTGCAGCGTTTCCAGCGCAGGAAGAGGTGACGGTTCTGTCCCTGCATGAGCCACGCTGAGCGGAAACCCCAGCCGTGGCAGGAAAGCACCAACTTGCTGGAGCTTGCGGTCGGGACTCTGTACCCAGCAGACCCATGGCTCCACAGTGGGTAATTCAAGTGATTCAACCCCCAGCGAGCTGGGAACGGAGAACAATCAAATCAGGGCTCTCTGGGGGAGACACAGGCTGCCCCCCAGGTGCCAGGGACAGCTTCTCTGAAGGACAAACCCTGCCAGAAGTGTGGCAAGGAGAGATTGGAGACTGCAAACTCAGAGCCATCAGCTCGGTTGGTGGGACCCCAGCCGGTGTCTGACCCATGTTTTCCTCTGTGACACCTTTCACTTGGGGAGGGGATGGGGGCATCTCGTACGACCTGACAGCAGGCTCCCCTGTGTCTCTCCACACCCACGCACGCTCAGGTTATCTTCTCTACAGTGGGAGCAAATGAAACGTTCCCATTAAAGAAAACCAGTTTCTCTGTTGGCTGGTCATGTCTTTAGCGGTCAGGCGCATGTGAAGCGTGGCAGCCGCCTGCAAGGGAAGCTGGTCCCCAGCTGGGGGCCTTCACCATAGAGAGGTCAGGTGGGGCAGTGGTTCTGAAGCTAGCCTGGGAGACCTGGGTTCGAATTCTTGCACTGCCACAGACTCCCTGTGTGACCTGGTAAGGCACTTAGGCCCAGACCCTTGATGGTGTTTAGGTGTCTAAGTCCCATGGCTTTCAGGGGACCTGTGAGGAGATGGGCCTTCGTCTCTCTGTGCCTCCAGCCCTCATCTGTACAGTGGCTTACTGGCACGGCCCCCCACAGCAGTGTCGTGGGGAGAAAGACACTGGGAAGGGCTGTGAGGTGCTCGGCTCTCATGGCAGCAGGTGCTGGCAAAGGGCCATAGATTAGAGGCCGTGCGGGAAGCACCACTTGCAGTGATGGCTGCCTCACGCCTTGGGGCACAGAAGCCCCTGTTCTCTGTTGCTTTTCGCTCTGCCAAACTGTGACCGTTCTGGGGGACGTTTCCCTGGTTGGGTGCGGTTGCCTCCGTTTCTGTTGAAATGGTTCAGCATTTGTGAGAATGTGAGCGGGGGAAATAGGTTTTACCCGTGGTACAAAAAAAAAATTTTTACTCTTGTAACCGTGGCTTTGAGAAGTTCTCGCACCCCTGTACTTTGGAGCAGGGTCTTGGCACCCGCCAAATTCCAGGCATGTGTCTTGGCTTTTCCCACCAAAATTCACCCCCTTTGGCCAAGGGGGCAGCTGCTGAAAAGCCGCATGTTGCACGTGCTCAGTAGAAACTCGGTAGTTTGGCAGCTAAAGTCTCCACCAGCTCTGTCTGCACGGAGCATGCTCCAGCCGAGGCTGCAGGGGCTGAGCTGGACTTTCCCTGGAATTGCGGGGCTCTGTTCCTGGGCATCGCTGTGGCACTGAGCCAGAGTTGAGAGCAAGGAGCCTGCCCCACCTGTGTGTGCACAGCTCCCCGCTGGGCCCACGCCCCGTGGAGAAGGCAGCAGAACTTTGACTCAAGTGCAGAGAGGTGACGAATGGGGAGAGGCGAGGGGACGAGACGGGATATGGGTCTGGGGGCAGGAGCAGGCACGGGGTGGGATGGGATGGGGTAGGAGTGTGGAGAGATGGGCAGGAGCTGGCCGGGGTCTTAGCGGTGGGGGGGGGCAGAGGACAGCGGGAACATGGGCAGCAGCTGGCGGCGGTTGGACGGGGCAGGAGTAAGATGGAGGAGGGGGCTGCGGGTCCTAGCGCACACTCCCCTCCGGAGCCTGGAACAGGACTCGCCGGTGTCCCAGCATTCCTCTGCCGCCAGCAGCTGGCTGCGGAAGCCACTGGCGACATTTGTCTCCATCCCCGCGGGGGCCTGGGCCACATGAAGGTAAAAGCCTTCTACAGCTACCAGTCACTGTGTTACCCTGAGAGGCAGAGGTCCGTGCCGTGGCTCTAGAGAGCCTGACCCTGCTGAGGAGAAGGTGGGACAAGGCAGGGCGTCCCCCTGGTGCCACAGCATTACGTTTTCATTTCTTCAGCTGTCAGTGGTTTACAAGCTTAGGAAGCTGCATGCACAGGCCCTGCAAAAAGACTGACGGTTGCAGAGCAAACCCGCAGCCCTTCAGAAACGCCTGGGACCTCGGAGGAAAATCCAGTGGCTGCAGCATGCGGGGTGAGGGTGCCTCAGTTGGGAGCCCCAGTTCTTGCTCCTGGCTGCGCTGCCCCTGCTGGCGATGCAGTGACATGGGAGGGGCTGGACGTAGACTCTGGAGAAGCTCGTGCTGGGGTTTTGGGGGGCGCTGGATGCTGGACTACAGCCCCTCCCACCTCCCGCTGACACACTGGCCGTGGATGATCCGAGGGAGGTGTGCGGAGCTGTACGAGCTTTACCATAGAACAGGTAACCCCCTGCCCTCCTCTTCCAGCACGTCCCACACAGGTCGCGCTCTTTGCCCCCATGCCAAGGTCTGGGGCCAGGTTCCTCTGCCTCCTCCCCTTGAGTGCGGAGCCATTGACCATGAGCCCGGCCCAGCTTGCTGCCCGCTCGGCCACTATCCTCCTGGGAGCCAGCCACAGGGGCAGCTCGGCCCCTCACTCCTGGAGCTTGGGGCCAAGGCCCAGGGCTGCCCCACGCCTGTCCCTTTGAGGGGGGCTGGGCAGGGTTGTTGGCGGAGGACCCAGCGCTGCTGCTGTTGCGGGAGGGGGTGGGGGGGGAGGTCTCAGTCCCGTGCCCTCTGGCCAAGTGCCCACACAAGCTGCTCGACAGCTGGCCCCGTGCTGGCAGCCTCGTGGTGACTCAGGGCTGAATGGGCCATGGAGCAGTTAGGGTTGGTGGGGGGCAGGGGCAGACGCTGGCCCTGCGGTGGGGCAAACGGCTCTCGTGGCTGGCAGCACTGCTGGCTGGCACTGTCCAAAGAGCGGGGGCTGGAATGGCAACGCCCTTTTGTGCCCTCCCTGGCCCCCCAGGGCAGGGGCCGTGCCAGCCGGGCAGCTCCCTGCACACGGCCAGCTGTGTCTAGTGCTGGGGCCTTTGAGACCCTTGCCAATGGGGGACGGAGCCCCGCACTGGGGAGGAATCGTGATGGGGGTTAGGGAGCCCAGCACCACCTGGGGTCCCCAGATAAGAGCTGCTCCTGGCCACGCTCACCCGCCATCCTGTCCCATTGACATCGGGGCTGAACCGCTCCAGCAGGGCAGTGCCACTGGGGGGCGCCAGCCATTGCCTGGATAGTGGGGTCCCCCCGCTGTGTGTGTTGCTGCAGGGTCTCTTCGCCTGCAAGCCCAAGTGCCGCCAAGGATCTGGAGGAGGGAAGCGTGGCAGCCCCAGGGTGGGCCGGCCGGGAAGTGCCAGCTGGGGGGTCTCCAGGGCTCTGAGCACCGTCTTGGGAGCCAGCAACCCTGCCCTCAAACCCCAGCTGTGCCGCCCAATCCTTATAAGGCCCCAAGCGAGTCATTCCCTTGCCTCAGTTTCCCCAGCTGGAAAATGTGGGGGATCCTGCACCACGTGCTCCGCGTCTGCCTGCCAGCGCCAAGAGCAGACGAGCTTCCGCTTCCCACCCCTACCCTGGCTTTGGGCCCTTTCCATTCCCAGCGGTCCCTTGCCCTGCCGCAGCTGCTTCCCCGGCTGTGACTTGAGCCGGGGGGCGGGGGGGACAAACGACTGTGGGGATTCCCTAGTTCTGCTTCCTGCACAGGGCCCGGGCCCTGGCGCTGCCTTGGCCAGCTGCCCACAGCGGCTGGCTGGGGTGGGTGCCAGGTCTTTGCCAGGCAGTGGGACCGTCTCCCGCCCTCTCCAGCATGGCCTCTCCCTGCCTGCAAGCCCCAGCACGACTCAGCTGGGCGAGGGAGCAGCAAAGCGCTTCCTCTGGGCTGGCGCCTGCCCTCTGCTCCCGTGCGGGTTCGAACGGCCCAGGGCCTTGCTAGGACTGCCCCAGTGCCAGGAGCTCAGCAAACCAGCCTGGCTGTGGGTTCAGGGCTGTTTCTTGCCCCTGCTGCCAGATTTGCGGGAGGTGGCGAGACGCAGAAGGGGGGCTAGCCCCACGGGCGGGATCCCCCAGGAGAGCCACCTGTATTTGCCAGGCTGGGGGGCAGTCAGTGGGGCAGCGAGTGCTGCTGGCCCCGCTGGTATCATTTCACAGCCCACGTGCAGGCCAGATGCTGCCAGTGGCTTCTGGGCGCGTGGAGCCTCACTCCTGCAGGCGGCCGTGCTGTCTCCAAGTGAAAGCCATACAATCTGCACCTCCCAGCCTGGAGGGCCTTAGCCCAGACCCACACTAGATGGGTGCCCTGTGCTAGGGCTGGCAGGGCAGGTTCCGGCCTGCCCTGCCCTCTGCCGTGAGCACACAGAGGGAGACAGTTTATACCCCAATCTTTCCGTCAGTGCCAGTGTAGGATGGATTCAGCCCCACAGCCTCTAGGGAAAGGCGTCCTCCAGCGTCCTCGGGCTGCCCGGCCCCCTTCTGCTCAGCCCCATCTGTAAAGCAGGACAATATCCACCTTCCAGGGTGCCGGCTAGCATCACTCATGTTTGTAAAGCGATCTAAGATTGTGGTTCCCCACCCCTCCCCTCCCCCCGTCTCCCAGGAAGCAAGGACTAGCCCAAACTCCTGTCTCATGTGTGAGGCATATTTCTTTGCCCTGCCATCTCTAACAGTGAGCAGCATGCGGGCGTGATGTCTGTATTATAAAAAAATAGAATCCGAAACAAGACATTCTCCCGCACACGTCTCTGCTGGGGGCGAGGAGCCCAAACTTGTGACCGAAACGAGACACTCTCCTGCACATATCTCTGCTGGAGGCGAGGAGAGCCCAAAAGTGTGACCGAAGTGAGTCACTCGCCCAGAGCGCTGCTAGCTTACGGAAATCAAGCCCTTAGAGCCGAATCCTGCAAGCTCCAACATGGGTTCTCCTGGGCTCCAGTGGGATTGGCGCGTGCTAAGGCCTAGTCTGCATTCGACTGGATTTGCCAGCAGAACACACACACACACCCCCTACACACACAAACCTTAGTGTCACTTCTGCTTCCCCTAGCCCTCATGCCAGTGCTCAGGCGAGCGCAACGCGCTAGTGTGCCGAATGGTAGTGAGTGCACCAGCAAACGCTTTTTTGCTGCAGTAAAATTTGCATCTACACTATGGCTTTTGCAAATATAAAAATGTTGTCAGCTCATTCCAGCCCTAAGTGACATTACTGGCCCAGCAAATGTGTAGAGTGGCCTGAGGAGGGCAGGGAGGGGCCTTGACAGTCCAGCTGGAAACTGGGGAAAAAATAACAAGGGGCCTCAGCAAGAGACATGACGCCCTGACACTGATTAACACCGCAGGAGCAAAGCTGGCAGGCGGGAGCACCACAGTTCTGATTGGCTCGCAGAGGCTCCACCCACCAAAGCTGGCAGGTGGGAGAGCAGCAGTTCTGATTGGCTCTAGGGAGGCTCCACCCACCGAAACAGGCTGGTGGGAGAGCGGCAGTTCTGATTGGCTGCATGGAGACTCCGCCTGCGCTCTGGTGGCTGGATGAGCACCTTACAGCCCTGCTGTCCTCATTAGACCCCAGGGTTTGCTGAGTTACCCAGCGAGCCACTGGCCTTTGGCAGGCACCGTCCCCACAGGCCTTTGCCTTGTCTGGGCATGACATGGGCGGCTCGGAGAGACACCTGGGCCAGGAGAGGACAGGCTGCCACCCAAGGCAGGGGCAGAATTCAGCCCACGCTGGCAGGTGACTGGCGAGGGGCTGGGATGCAGAGAGCTCCCCGAGGACGTTCAGCTGCGAGGCAACTCCACGGGCTCACGCGCAGTGACGCCCACTGCTGCGCCAGGCAAAGCCCTGCTCAGCTACCCCCAGCTCCTCGGTGCAGCGTCTTCCCTCAGCCTGCCCGTGCGTGCTGCCATTGTACACCCCACCCGGGGCAGCGGGGAGGCTGGCACCACACGCCAGGGGCAGTGGGCGATGAAGACGCTCGTGCCTGCAGGAGCTCTGAGCAGGGCTGGCCCAGACTCCTGTGCACCCCATGGGGCCTCATATCAGGGGTGTGCTGGGGGAAGCAGAGTGTGGGGGGTGCTGGGAGCGCCCCTCTGCAGCCCTGGCTGCAATGCCACTGCAGTGGGATGACGCCCGGCTGCTGCAGTCCTGCCGGGGAGACAGACAGGTGACAGCTGCAGGCAGCCGAAGACGAGACTGTGTCCGCCCCAACTCTGGGCTGTGACTGGGGCAGGACCCAAGGGGCATGGGAGGGGCAGAAGTGGCTTGTGGGTCCTTGATTTTGGGGGGTGTCTGGAGACCAATTCTGCCACTGGCACAACTAAAAGCAAACTCCAGCTGCCTCTGACTGACGCCTTGCTGCAAAGGGGCACTGCACAGGAACAGGCTGAGGCCAGCACTGCTCCAGCCACGTGCCCTAAGCTGGGGCTGGCAAGTGGGAAGCGGCTCTGCCAAGCTGAGCCAGTATCATGGACCCTCCATGCCCACAGAACAGTGCAAAGGACTTTCTGGGGCCTCAGCCCTCTTGGACCGTTTGGATGCAAACCACGCTGGACCGGCTGGGATTTGCCACACAGATGTTGCTATTTAAAGCGTTTATGAGCAGGGAAGCTGGGTGTGTTTCTGGATCTGTCTGTACTTGTGTGTGTGTGTCCAGGCACATGCACATGCACGTGTGTGTTTGTCTGTGTGTAGGCATGAGGTAGAAAGGCACAGGGACTGGAATTTCCTGCCCCAAGACAATGTGGCATGTCTGGAAAAAATGTCATTTCGGAGTTGGGGTGTGGGGGGGGAAGAATAGCCAAAAAAATTGTTTCAGAAGAATCAAAATAGAATTTTTTCAAATTTTCTGGTCTCCTGACCCCCAGTTCCTTGGCAGCTCACCAGACCCCTGCTGGACATGTGCGCTCGCTGTGGGGCTGGACGGGCAAGGCTGGATCTCAGTGATGTTCTGTAGACAGAATTGGCCAGGGTCAGCCACCTCCTGGGTGTGAGGCCCTAGAGGGAGGCCTGAGTTGAAGATGGTGCCCAGACTATGGACCAGAGTGACAGGGGGTCAAGCGTTCAGGGACCGAGACAGGAGGGCGCCAGAAGGTTTGTGGGGGGAGGGGGAGAGAAGAAAGGTTCAGTTTCAGCCATGTTGCACTTGAGCTGACGATGCAATGTCCACAAGGCGATGTCAGAGCAACAGGTCAAATTAGCGCATGGACGGGTACCAGATCTGGAGCAGCGAGGTCAAAAAGGGGATGCGCCATCAGCACCCTGGAAAGCTGGAGGGGGCACGGGGCGGATCTGCTGAAGCAGTGGTTTTCAACTAGGGTACACATGCCCCTGAGGCTACGCAGACGTCTGCAGGGGGCACATCAACGCCAACTCAGCCTTGTTTTACAAGTGACTGCACAAAATGCACGAGCGAAGTCAGTACAAAGTAACACACCATACAGCCAATGGCTCGTTTATACGGCTCCAGTGCTATTCACTGACATGTAAGGACACTATTTATATTCCAGTTGATTTATTTTATAATTCTATGATAAAAATGAGAACGTCAGCGCATGGCCAGAAACCGTGCGTTGTGACTCGCTTGGATTTTTATGTCTGATTTTGTAAGCTATGAGTTTTTCAGTGAGGTGAAACGTGGAGGTATGCAAGACAAACCAGCCTCCGGGAAGGGGTACAGTAGTCTGGAATGGCTGAGAGCCACTGCTCGGATGGACTGGTTAGACAGGTAGGCGACGGCAGAGTCATAAAGCCAAGTGGTGGGGGAGACAAGATTTCTGTTTTTAAAACGGTTTTGTTACTGTGTGTCTCCCAGGCACCCCACCCTCCCGCTGGGCAGCAGCACAGTTTGACCCCCCCGGACCATCCCATTCCTAGCTTAGGCCCCCTATTAGTTGATCCCCAGGAGTATCTTCTGGCACCGGAGAAGGCCTGGACATGCACTTCCACAGGAGCTACACAGTTATTTGTTACTCAGCACTAGAGTATGGCTGATCTCAGAGACCCTGGATGTTCTCCCTGGCTCTGGGAGAGGAGCATGGGTTATCGCTGTGGTGCTGGCTGAAATACGAGTGGCCATTTATAACATTATTAATACCAATATGGCAAAATCGCAATGAACTGTCCAAGCTATGCCATGGCAGGGCTCATGGGAAAGGTTACAATTCGCGGAGCATGAGCCTATCATCTCTACGCGTGTATCAGCTTTGCAGTATAAGTTATGGAGACGTGATAGATCTGTGCTGTGCTCCGGGGTGACACTGGCCAGCCTGCTTGATGACTCACTGGGGCAATCAGCTATACCATGGGTCCAGGGAGAGAAGACAGGGGCTACGCCTATGCGTCAGCAGGCCATGCATTGCAGGGACATGCATGTGGTCAGGGGGCCTGCAAGTGCTTTGCCCTGCCCATGTGCTGCTTGTGTTTGGAACAGGCCACACAGCGGAGATTTAAGTTGGGGCTGGCCCTGCTTTGAGCAGGGGGTGGGACTAGACGACCTCCTGGGGTCCCTTCCAACCTTAATCTTCTCTGATTCTATGAAGGCAGCTTCACCATCTCCATTTTGTCTTCATTCCTGCTTCTTACCTTTGATCACCTACGCTATAACTGAAGCTTTGAACAAAGAACTGGCCGACCCTTCCAGGTACTGGATGTGCTCCAGAGGCACTGTACAAGCCTGCAAACTCCACAATTCTGCTAAGAATCTGATCTCTGTGGACTTTGGAGTCATTTGTATGTATCTGATTGCTTTGATCATTTAACGTCTCTCTTCTTGTTTGTTTCTGTTCTTTTATATTAAACCTTCAGTGTTAGATACTAAAGGATCGGCTGGCAGTGCAGGATTTTGGTTAAGATCCAACCTAAGATGGATCTGCTACTGTGGCTGACCCTTTGTAGAACATTTTATACAGTGAGCAGAGTTTTAAATAACTTCTCACTTTACTAGGCCTAGCTGCTGATTGGGAGCCAGAGACTGAAACGCAGTAAAGGAGGCTGTGTAACTTCTTGTTTTAGCTTCTTGATAACCAGTGTGGGGGATCAGGAGCACTGTTTGTGACTGGCTGGTAAATGTAACTTCAGTGTTAACCACCAGTTTGGGAGAATCTGCTCTCCCTTTTGCAGGCTGCCCTGATCTTGGCATTTTCAGGTGGGCTACCCGAGGTACATACGAGTCACAATGCGCTTTCACAGGGGGCTATACAATTATTTATTAATCAGCAATGGAGTATGAGTGATCAGGGACCCTGGATTCTCTCCCTGGCTCTGGGAGGGGACTGTGGTTTATGGTGCTTAGAAATTGTACCACTTCTGGTTTGCTTGTCCTTTTGGGGACTGTACGATGCAGTGGATAAGGTGAGGTATCTCATGTTAGAGACCTGGGCTCCAGGCAGGCCTGCCCTGACCTTCAGAAGCTCTTTGCTAATTGCTATCTAACAGCACGAGGGCAGCTGTCTCTCCTAGCTAAGTGAAGGGGTGTAGTTAATTTCCTTGGAACATGGCAACTCTGAGAAGGGAGATTCAAACGTTTAGGGCTAGCCTACATTTAAACTTACAGCGGCACAGCTGTAGCAGTAAAAGCATTTGTGTAGCTCTAAAGGAGAGGTGGTGGCTATGTCAGTGGAAGATGGTCTTTTTCCACACCCCGAGCGACAAATGTTTTGCCAGCATAAGTGCTCGTGTAGCCAAGGCCTTAGTCATCATCTTCCCAGCTCAGGGCCCTGTCCCCTGGCTACAGGGATATTCAGCAAGGCAGCCTTCACCCCAGCATCAAGGGACAGCATTCACGCCAAGGCAGCCATCTCCTGGAAATCGAATTAGGTACATTCGCCTTGGCACATGTTTTCCATTATGTATAAAACATTATAAAATGCTCCAGAGACAAACACGTCTGTGTCCGATGGATATTCCAAGGGCAGCCATGAGGAGCAGCCTTGTGGCCAAAGGGCAGGTCTGTGGGCATTTGAGATTTCTTTTAAAGAAGGGGCACAAAGAAAAGTGAAACAATCCATGGGGAGGAAAATCACCAAAGGGAGGCATTTGGAACCCTTCTTTCTTCTGTATCTATTAATTTCTCATCAAGCTAACAAGCACAGTTCAAACTGTGTCCCAGGTTAGGGTCTGGTTTGGGGGTTGCCATTTCACTGAGACTTTTACTGAATAAAAGTGTAACGCTCCTGTTAAAATCGAACTCTGTAACATGCTCAGAACTATGGCACAGGCTCCATCATGCTACACACTTCCTGGCAAAGTGTGTGCCAGGTTTCACAGGCGACGCTGGGCAACAGCAAGGACGGAGACTGCCTGGTTATTGCTCTGTTAACTCCAATGGAAAAGGTCTGTGTTCGTCTAAATCCTGCCCTAAGAACAAAGGAGTTCACAGCCCTGTGGTCCATCTACCCCAGTACCCTGGCTCTGACAGTCACCAACATCGGACACTTCATAGGAAGATGCCAGAACCCCACAGTTAGCAGATGTGGGATAATCTGCCCCCCACAATTCGTCTCATCCTAGTGATTTAAAGTCTGAAGCATGAGGCTTTTGTCCTTCCAAAACCCCTTTTTGTTATCATTAACTCTGGATAGTCTTGTCTCCTTATAAATGGCCAACTCCTCTTTGAGTCTTGTTAAGTTCTTGGCCTCAATGACTTCTTGTGGCAGTGAGTTCCACAAGCTAACTGCACGTCGTGTGAAAATGTATTTCCTTGAATAAGTTTCAATTATGTCCCCTTGGCCATGTACTATGACACAGGGAGAACACAGTTTCTTGAGCTCCTTCCTCTATAATATTCTTTCTCTTGCTCCTCCTATAAAAGGTTTTTCACACCTTTAATCCATCTCCTTAGCTTTCTCTAAACCCCCACTAATTCTGCAGTGTTCATTTGGAGATGGAAGAGCCTAATACTGCGCACAGTATCCAGATGAGGCTGTCCCTTTGAGATATACAGTAGCTTCAGAATATTCTCCATGCTATTCACCAGCCCATTCCTAATGCTTCCTAACATTGTTTGCTTTTTTAACCACGGCAAACATCTCCACTGACCTGTCCACAATGGGCCCAGGTCTCTCCTGAGTTGATGCAATAAACATAGGACCCTGTAAGGTCTAGTGGCCTGCTAGGCAAGGCTGACAGCTTCCTAAGAAGGATCTCACCTGCCATTCTTTGAGTCCTAATCCCTTTAGGATCCCTTGGCAAGGGGGCGCGGCTAGCTCCGGGATAAAAGCTAGCTCTGAAGCTCCAGGAGGAGCTGGCAACCAGGGGAGTTTTGCGAAGAAGTTTACAGAGGACATGTGAGAGCCAGATACACCTAACAAATGTACTCTAAACTAAGGTTACTAACAACCCTCCTCCCTCCCCAAAACAAAGAACAAACCAACAGACCCTGCAGGAGTGAAAAGAGGATCCAGGCAGAAATCCAGCAGCAGAGTGGGGGCTGTCCAGCTTATTGCCTTGAATGCAGCTTGTCTGATGGCCTGCCTTGAGGGCAGGTGGCATATGTGTGCATTCGGTGCAAGCAGCTCCTGGCCCCAGAGGCTGAGTACAGGTTCTTGACGTCAGAGTGGCTGAACTACAGGAGCTAAGGGAGGCAGATAGGACACAGACAGGACTTGCTGGGTCACAGTAGAGCGGTCCCAGCCCCACTCTGACAGCCTCTGTGATAGTGAGGAGGATAAAAGTCTTGGAGAAGGAGAACATCGAGCTGGAGTGGAGGGAAATGATCCCAAGATAGGGATCCTCTTTCCAGATGATGTCATGGTCTCCTCTCACACTGAGAACACCCCTCTGGGGCAGGAGACCCCAGTTATTGGGAAGAGACAGGTTACAGTAATGGGAGATTTGATGATTAGAAATATAGATAGCTGGGTTTGTGATGGCCAGGGAAACCACGTGGTGAATTGCCTGCCAGGTGCTAAGGTTGGCGAGCTCTTGAGACACGTGGACAGATGTATGTGCACTGTTGGGGAGGAGCTGGTGGTCATAGTACCAGTGACATAGGGAATGGTAGGAGGGAGGTCCTGGAGACCAAATTTAGGTTCCAGGTAAGAGAATAAATCCAGGCTCCATGGTAGTATTCTCTGAAATGCTCCCAGTTTCATGTGCAGAGCCAGTTAGGCAGGCAGAACGGCAGGGTTTCAATGCACTGATGAGATGGTGGTGTTTGGAGGAGGGATTTAGGTTTATAGGAACTGGGGGGACCTTTTGGGAAAGCAGGTCCCTATACAGGAAGGATGGGCTCCACCTAAACCAAAACGGAACCAGACGGTTGGTGTGTAAAATTAAAAAGGTCATAGAGGAGATTTTAAATGACGGGCTGGGGGAAAGCTGACATGGCACAGGGTTAGAACAGAGACATCCCTTAGGGGATGGATTATGACAGGGGACACTCTATGTCCTAGTAAAGAGGAGAGGATAGACGTTGATAACATACAAGTAGGATCTGAAGCGAAATGGTCAAACAAAAGAATCCCTTTCAGTTACATTGCATGAAGGCAGACAACTAAACACTGACAAATGTTATAAGCGCTCGTATGCAAATATCAGAAGTCTAAATACTCAGATGGGTGAACTCGAGTGCCTGGTATGAAATAAGGGCATTGAAGTAACACGCGTCCCAGACACTTGATGGAATGATGACAATCAGTGAGACCTGGCAAAAAAGCAGCAGGGTACAAAACCTACCGGGTGCACAGAGCAGGTCGCGCTGGTGGGGAAGTGGCAGTACATACACAAAAGACAGCACAGTGTCAAACACAGTCAAACTCTTAAACGAATCAAACTGTACCATGGAATCCGTAGGAATCGAAATTCTGCGCTTGCCTGATAAGAGGACAACAGCAGGAATATGCTACCAAGCACCTAAGCAGGGTAGTGACAGTGGGAAGATTAGAGGAGCTACAAAAACAGAAAAGTCAGCACTAACAGGGATTTCAACTCTCCCCATGTTGACTGGGTACACGTCATCTCAGGACAAGACGCAGAGATACAATTTCTAGACACCGTTAATGACGGCTTCTTGAAGCAGCTAGTCCTGGAGCCCACAAGGGGAGAGGCAATTCTTGATTTAGTCCTAAGCAGCACACAGGATCTGGTCCAAGAGATGAATACAGCTGAACCACTTGGTAATAGCAGCCATAATGAAATTAAATTTAACATCCTTGTATGGAGGAAAACACCAAAGAAGCCCATCACAGTAGTATTTAACTTCAAAGAGGGGAACTACACAAAAATGAGGGAGCTAGTTAAATGGAAATGAAAAGGAATGGTCACAAGAATGAAATGCCTGAAAGCTGCATGGAAACTATTTAAAAACACCACAATAGAGGCTCAAACCCCAAATAAAAGAAAAAGAGTAAGAGGACCAAAAAAAAAAAAAAAATGCCACCATGGCTAAACAGAGTAAAAGAGGAGGTTAGAGGCAAAAAGACATTCTTTAAAAACTGGGAGTCAGATCCAACTGATGAAAGTAGAAAATAGCATAAACTTTGGCAAGTCTAGTGTAAAAGTATAATGAGGCTGAAAAAAGTGAACAAGGAAGTGTTATTTACCCCTTCACATAACACTAGAACCAAGAGTCACCCAATGACATTAATAGACAGCAGGTTTCAAACAAACATAAGGCAGTATTTCTTCACACAACATACAGTTAAGCTGTGGAACTTGTTGCCAGGGGACGTTGTGAAGGCCAAAGGTATAAATGGGTTAAAAAAAGAACTAGATACGTTCATGAAGGACAGGTCCATCAGTGGCTATTAGCAAGTTGGTCAGGGATACAACCCCATGCTCTAAACCCTAAATCCCTAAACCTATGACTGCCAGAAGTCGGGACTGGACGCCAGAAGATGGATCTCTCAATCATTGGCCTGTTCTTTTCATTCCCTCTGAAGCACCTGGCATTGCCACTGTCAGAAGATGGGACACTGGGCTAGATGGACCATTGGTCTGACCCAGCATGGCTGTTCTTATGTAGAAGTTGTTCAGATTTACCCTTCCAATGCACGTTTCTTTGCATGTATCAACACTGAACTTTGTTTGCCATTGTGCTGTCCATTCTCTTAGTCTCCCTGCAGTTCCTCACAGTCCTCTCTAAAGGACTTCACTATCCTAAATAACGTCATCATCTTGCAAATGTGCTACATCATGGCTCAGCCCCTTCCAGATTGCTAATAAATAGTCTAAACCCCAGACCCAGGGACCCGACTGCTGCGCACCTTTTGCCATGACAAGGATTGAACATTTATTCCTGCTGTTTCCTGTCCCCTTCTTACAGTGTGTGGGAACGGAGGGTGGCTCAGGGGTCGCAGACCAGCAAAACCAACACTGTAACAATGGAGCTGGGTTTGTGAGGAGTGCCCGTTCAAATCTGCCTGACCAAAATGGCTTCTCCCAGAACATGGCGACCCCCCTTTTTTCTGACCACCGGACACACTGGTCTCCAAGCCCATTTTTGCTCCATGACAGTATTTTGCCTTTAACCCCATGATGATGCTGTTTTTTTAGTAGCCTCTGGCGGGAATTCTCTGAACAGGGCAATAAAGCAGTGCATACAGCAGCACTGGCTGGCAAGGTCTTTTGGCACCCAGTTCTCCTCTACGCACTACTTCACTGCCCTGTGCAAAGCCTCCTAGCTGATCAGCACGAGGTGGGTTCCCCAGCAGCACTTGTGCTGGTTAGACCTTCCTGTACAAACCCAAACTCCTTCAGAACTCCTGGCTGGGCCGGGACGCCGATTGCTGTTTAAATCGTCAATTGCTCCAGCACCTCTCGTCCCGACACCTCCCTCCCTGAAAGCCGCCTGTCTTTGTTACCGGCGTGAGCCCCACCCGCACAGCAGGGCTCTCTGTCCCCCACTGCGGATGGCTGGGCCGCCAGAGACCAACGAGCCCTCTGCAGCCTGAGCTCAGGCAGTGACGGCTTGTGCAGTAGGCTCCAGAAGGGCTGGGCTGAGCCCTGCGGCTGACAGCCCAGCTCAGGGTATCGGGGTTACAGGCGGTGGCCAGTCCTGAGCCAGGCGACTCACGTCAGCTGTGTGCATGCAGCACGTGCACGGTCCCCTCTGGTGGCGGCTGAGTCTAGGGAGGTTGATGCACCTGCTAAGAGCTCGCGGCTCAGGCGGTGGAGCCTTGTGTTAAGTGCCAGAGATCCAGGGCGTGATGCTAGCTGGGGCGCCAGGAAAGATGGGACCAGCACTGGCATGTTCTCCGTGGTAAAGACTGATGCGAGGAATCCTTTAGCTTTCCAGCGATGTCCTTCTCTTCCTGATTTGCTCCCTTTACCCGATGACCCAGTAGGCCCAGGACGTGTCCTGCTTTGGTATACTTTAGCTCTGTGCTATCTGGAGTCCATCTTGGCTCTCCTAATTTCCCTGCCCTCGTTTCTGCTCCTTCGTCTCCTTCACTGGGGTCTCATTTTCAAATTTTGAAGGCTCTTTAGCTTGAATAACCTCCCTGTCGTGCTATTTAGCCAGACTGGCTCACTCCTTGCCTTCCTGGTTCCCTTCCCACCCACAGCTTTGCAGGGCTTCTGGGACTCTGCTCTGTATCCTTAGGCCAGGCAGCAGGTAAGTCCCAGAGGGAGCCTGGCTAGGCTAAGGCTAGGCTGGGGTGGTTTGGGACCCCTGGCTGGAAAATTGGGCACCCTGAGCCCCAGCCTGCTGCCTCCTGACACCCATGCCCCCTCTCCCACCCCCACAGTCCCAGTGGCAGCAGGGGAAGGATCAGGACCACTTGGGTGGGGCTCATGTCCCGGGACAGCCGGCCGCCTCCAGCCCCTGCGCAACCCTGTAGCGGGGCAGAGCCAAGGCAGGACACCCACCAACAAAACAAAGAGTCAGCACCTATGAGCCCAAGTCGGCAGGCATGGGCCAGCTGCGTGTTTTTAGTTGCAGTGTAGACGTACCCTGAGTGGCTCAGCTTCTGGTCCTTCTTAAACCAACTCCTCAGCGTCAGGTCGGAGGAAGTAGAGGACAGCTTTTCCTCTTGTGTCCGCCAGAACTCGCTGTCCTAAGATGCAGCTGAGTAGGGCGTCAAGAAATGGCTTTTCTGGACTTGGTCCCATTGTGCTACTTTGACTAGTTCAGCCGTGGGTTGCTGAAGTCCTGCATTTTCATTTTGTTGGGTGTTGCTGCCTCTTTGCTCTGTGACAGATGGGGGCAGCCCCGTAATGACTATTGCTCCGAGCCCAACACGGGATGTCAGGGCAAGAGACGGGCTCCGCACGCGGCCCCGCAAGCACAAGGCAGTCATTACATCGGAAAGGGTCCGACTGCTAAACAGCAAACCCGCCATGGCAGGGACCAGAATTTCCATTCTGCAGGAAAGTCCAATAGCTTCAGTGCTGGTTTGTTTGTTTGCTTCAATATGGAACAGAAATTGGAAATTTCCTGCACAACGAAAATTCAAACAAATGTCTATTCGGGCCCATGGAACCATTTCATTTAAATAGCTTTTTTTATTTTGACTTTGATCGTACATTAAATATTGCTATAATAGATATAATAGCTACATAATGCTAAATAGAATATTAAAATTAATGTTCCAGTGCAAGGAAACATGAAACTAATCGCAACACCATCAAAACAATACTTTTTCCCTTTGAAAAAACCTCACTGACCTCAACACGTTCCCAAGAAATGGTTCAATAACAGAGGAGCATTTTTTTAAGATGAATGTTCACACTAAAATTTTCCACCCCGCTCAAACCCACAGGGCTTCCTATGGGCTGCTTGGATGGGCAACAGGGAAAAACCAGTCAGAGGCAAACGGACGTCCCACCTTGGCCCTGCAGCAAACAGGCCTTGAGCAAAATGGTCACTGGATTCAGACTCATCCATGGAGGGGGTACTTTGAGGCTGGGGAGAGTTTCTCTGAGAAATGCTTCTTGCATTTATATCTAGACATTTATAATTTTTCTTTTTGCCTAGGTGACTGTGTTTATTTGTGCCTCCTTCCCTTGCTGATTTCACAGCCATTCCTTGGATCTTTGTATTTTGTTTCCTGTACTGGATTCACAGATAACTTTATATTCCTGATACCAAGACACCTTGACAGGTGTCCCTGCCCACTCTGGGTGATCTTTGACTCCTGTCAGTTCTCCCCAGATGGTGCCCCATGTGAGAAAACAAAATAGTGTGTGATCCTGTAATCAAAGATGGTGTCATAGCGCAGCAACCCCACTCACTGGGGCTGAGCAAGGCAGAATGAACAACCTCCCCAGTAGAGATGGTCTGGAGGGTCTCTGTTTGGTGCCCACAGCTGGTTCCCTGGTGTGACCCCACTGGCATCACTCTTTAGGAGTCCAGGACAGCTGGCTGTATTTTAAAGAAACCTTTTTGAGGGCGCAAGAACAAACCATCCCGACATGCAGAAAGAATAGCAAATATGGCCGGCGACCAACTTGGCTTAACAGAGAAATCTTCGGTGAGCTTAAACACAAAAAGGAAGCTTACAAGAAGTGGAAGTTTGGTCAGATGACTAGGGAGGATTATAAAAATACTGCTCGAGCATGCAGGCATGAAATCAGGAAGGCCAAAGCGCAATTGGAGTTGCAGCTAGCAAGGGAGGTGAAGGATAGCAAGAAGGGTTTCTACGGGTATGTTAGCAACAAGAAGGCCAGGGAAAGTGTGGGCCCCTTCGAGAACAGGACAGGTAACCTAGTCACAGACAATATGGAGAAAGCTGAGGTACTCAATGCTTTTTTGCCTGTCTTCACAGACAAGGCCAGCTCCCAGACTATGGCACTGGGCAGCACAGAATGGGGAGGAGGTGAGCAGCCCTCAGAGAGGGACGGGGGGATAGGCCCCCGGGTATCGGTCTGCGAGGGGGCACCGGGCCAGCCCTTCATGATGCACAGGAGACAGGGGGGCAGGAGGCTCTGAAGGGCGCAAAGCAGAGCCTCCTGTGCCCTCAGCCTCCGTGAGGGGCTGGCCTGGAGCACACTTACCACTGCCTGGCGCCAGCTCGGACAGGGCTGGGCAGGCCCTTCACGACAGGGGGGTGCAGGAGCGGAAGCGGCCACCCCTCAGCCTCCTGCACCCCTCACCCTCTGCCCGTCATGAAGGGCTGAACCGGCGCTCCCCCCCCCCAGGGTGGAAGGGGTGAGGCCACCCCATCCAGGCTGGAGCTGGGCTGCAGGGCTGGATAAATGTGGGGCACTGGGCCAGCCCTTCACAACGGGCAGGGGGCTCAGGAACCGGAGGGGCGTCTGGTCCCACTTCTGCTCCTGCACCCCCCCACGCGTTGTGAAGGGCCGGCCCAGCCCCGCTCCCAGGGCTGGGGGGTGAGGCTGCCCTGTCCCAGTCGGTGCCTGGCTGCGGGGCTGCCACTGCAGGGGGAGAGGTGGGTGCCGCGCACCCGGTAAGTGCGGGGAGGAGGGGACGCGGCAGTTACAGATCAGTTGGGGCAGTTGGGGGGTGGTGCTGGGACCTCTCCTGCCCTATGTGGGGGGAAGGTGCAAATGTAGGCTTGGCCCCCAGGCACCAGAGATCCTTAGTACACCACTGTCTGGAGGATGAAGTAGTTTGCACCCTCAGCAAGTTTGCAGATGACACTGAGCTAGGGGGAGTGGTAGATATCCAGGAAGGGAGGGATAGGATACAGAAGGACCTAAACAAATTGGAGGATTGGGCCAAAATAAATCTCATGAGGTTCAACAAGGACAAGTGCAGAGTCCTGCACTTAGGATGGAAGAATCCCATGAACAGCTACAGACTGGGGACGGACGAGCTAGGCAGCAGTTCTGCAGAAAAGGATCTGGGGGTTACAGTGGATAAGAAGCTAGATATGAGTCAGCAGTGTGCCCTGCTTTCCAAGAAGGCTAATGGCATATTGGGCTGCATTAGTAAGAGCATTGCCAGCAGATCGCGGGAAGTGATTATTCCCCTCTATTCGGCATTGGTGAGGCCGCATTTGGAGTATTGTGTCCAGTTTTGGGCCCCCCACTACAAAAAGGATGTGGACAAGTTGGAGAGAGTCCAGCAGAGGGCAATGAAAATGATGAGGGGGCTGAAGCACAAGACTTATGAGGAGAGGCTGAGGGAACTAGGCTTGTTTAGTCTGCAGAAGAGAAGAATGAGGGGGGATTTGATAGCGGCTTTTAACCACCTGCAGGGGGGTTTCAGGGAGGATGGAGCTGGGCTGTTCTCAGTGGTGGTAGATGACAGAACAAGGAGCAACGGTCTCAAGTTGCAGTGGGGGAGGTCTAGGTTGGACATTAGGAAAATGTTTTCCCTAGGAGGGCACTGGAATGGGTTACCTAGGGAGGTGGTGGCATCTCCATCCTTGACAAAGCCCTGGCCGGGATGATTTAGCTGAGGATAGTCCTGCTTTGAGGAGGGGGTTGGACTAGACACCTCCTGAGGTCCCTTCCAACCCTGATCTTCTCTGAGTCTATCTGTGCACTTTGTCATTCCTACCCACTGTTGTGGCCCTGGTTCCTTTTGGCACCCACCTGGTTCTGAGCAGGAAGTCACAGCCCTTTCCCAGTGGCCCCATAGACCAAGGCCTTTTATCAGCAATACAATTACACCCGCTGAAGTTCGTGATTATATATACATTCTTCACAAATACGCAAATTAGCTCATTATGGGACTTGCCTCAAAATATTGCACATGGAGCTGCACAAACCCTGTCAGCTATAACTGGGAGCCACCCGATCTAGTGAGGGTCTAGAGCTCTGGGCCTGGCCCTAGGAGGTGAATGTGTGGGTAGCAATTCGAGCAGGGACCTGAGAGTCAGGACTCCTGGGTTCTCGGCCCAGCACTGCCAGAGCCCCCTGGATAACATCACTTACAGGCACATTTTCAAAAGTGGCCAGTGCGTTTTAGAACCAGCCTGAGACTCCGAGCCTGCTCCTCCGATGCACCGAATACGCCCAGCACCCATTAATTCCAGCATCTCTAGAATCTGTACCCCAAGGCTGGGAGGGGAGGGGGGTACAAAGACCCCTGCCCAGCAGGGCCTGTGTAACAGGTTTGCCTCTCAGGGATGCCGACTCTAAAGCCATCCCTGATTTCTCCGTCCCATTCAAGCTCTGCTGCGAATTGTCCTCGCCAAGGCTGCCAGACTGTAGCAAGCTGCCAGATCTTTTGTTCCCAGAGAGAACATGGGGCCTCTGTGCCCACAGCTCTGCCTTGGCCCCGGCGCAATTCCTGCTCCCTTTCATGGCACCAGCGTGACATCACATGCATGCAGCCCGGCCAGCAGCGTCTTGGCTCAGACCCGGGCCGCTCTTCTGCAGTGCAAACAAGGTGACCTATTGAATACACAGGCACTTGGACAGTCCCAGGCAAAGCCTGGGATGCAAGGACTGTCCTCTTCTGCCCCACTCCCTCCCCGCACCTTAGGTCCAGCCAGGACACCCTAAGGTGGGGGGCTGCTCTGGGTAAGGGGATCTGCTCAGTGCATCCACGAACATGGGGCAGCCCTTAATGCAGGGAGGGCGTGCTCCTGACAGGGAGAAGCCAATGGTGCTGGTCAACAGAAGGTACAAAGTGAACAATCTCCCCCCAGAGCTCAATTGGTGCCCCTCACTCCTGACCCGCAGCCCCCCTGCTACCCAAACCCTGGGCTCCCCCACCAGCTCTGCTATTCTGCCACTGGGATCCCCCGCAACAGCTCTGCCAGTGCCCCTCAATCCAACCCACAGCCCCCTGCTACCCAAGTCCTGGCCACCAGCTCAGCTCTGCCTGACCTACAGCAGGCCCCTACTTTCCCAGGCCTGGCCCCAGGCTTTCCTTAAGCCACCTCAGGTCTTTCCTAGTGTTTTAATCTTGGGCATCTCCTGCACAGAGCCTGACACGCATCACACGGGGCCCAGCCCCGGCACGCAAAGGAAGGATCCTTGAGGGCAGCTGGCAAGTCAACCCAATGGCACCATGTAAGCTGGGCACTGGGTCAGTACCCAATTTCTTGCAGCCCCACCCCAGGTGACCTCCCCAGGCCTTTGGGGGTCAGCCTTGTCCCCTCCCAGGAATTGTTTAATTCACCAGCCCCCATCTGCGACCCCACCCTCTGCTGTGTCACTGATGCCAATGTCTGTGGCTGGGAATCCGCCTGCTGTCTGGGGTGGGGAGAGCTGGGGAGGGACGGAGGACTTGGCTTGGGCATTCCCCAAAGATGCCCTGCTCTCCCTTGCGGCACCACGCACAGGTCATAGCGGGAATTGCTCCTATCGTGGGCGGTAGAGGAGAGTCCTAGAGTCCAGGCATAAAATCTGAGTGGGAGAACGAGAGAAAAGAGCCCCCTTCCAGCCCCTCCGAGTGACGTGGGATGCTGGGCACAGAGGCAGCCCTGCCAGAGGATCCACTGTCGTTTGCTCTCCACAGGGGTTTGTTCCCTCAGTCGCGGGGTGAAAGCCAGGGACAAAACTCCCCGATTCAGTGTGTTGGACCCCAGACCAACCCAACCATTCAGTAATGAGGTGCCAGGTCCCCCACCAATCGCTGAGTTCCAATAATCAGCTGGGCCCTGTCCCTTTGCCTTCTAGCTTTGAAGCCTTTCAGGTGACACCTGGGTCTCCACATCAGTGAAAGCTAGAAACTTATTGTTTAAAAAGAAAGCTGAGATGCTCACATACCCACAGGACTCCAAGAGCTGAGGATATAAGTGAAATACCCACTATCAAGAAACTTGCAATAGAATCAAGAAGTTGGCAACACTGGTTTCTGGCTGGCTCTCTGACACCTGGTGTGTTGGCAGCCACACTGTGTGTACGTGTAACGGCAGGCCTGGGCCCACAGCTTATGAACCTGGCTTTCAAAAGAGCACAATTCCCAACTCACACTGCTCTGCAAATCCAGACCTGCAAGTCACTTGTACTGTGGAGAACTCAGACGATTCAGCTTTTTGGGCAGGTACTGTCTCTCTCATTCTGGGAACGTACAGCACCTGGCACGCACACGCACATGTGCACACATACTCTGCTGCATGTTAACATTAGCAAAAGCTCTGTCTCCAGCTACCAGTTACTCTGTAGGCTCAAGTGCCCAAGATCTCTGCTGTAGATCTAACGGGCTGTGATGGTGTTTAAAGCCGGTCCCATAATGCATCTGCAGAAGGGGCCGAGTTAGGGTTCCACGGGCAGCCTTAATTCCAGCATTTCCTACCACTTGAGCACTGAGCTTTGCAACCCCAACATTCTTTTAACGTCGTTATTTTGGTGTAATTATTAATGAGAGTCACCATAAATATTTGCCGTACGTGAGCCCTCAGTGGAAGCCGAGTTGTTTGGAAAATCTGGCCCTGCAGGTCCCAGCACAGGAGCTTCCTCATCTGTGGACTCGGAAGAATTTTATTTTTATCAATACATGTCGATAAACATGGATTCCACCTGCCACATGAGCCAACCAATGTCCAGTTATTATTTCCATCAACCGTCCTTGAAATTCACAGAGGCAAAGTAAGAAATCTGCTGCTAGGGAATTTCTTGGAGTTGGCTGGTGGCTTTGCAAATGCCGGCCTGTGGCGCTCACAGGGTGTGCTTTAATGGTGACATAGCTTTAACTTTTTTTATCTCAACGTCTACGGTCATTAAATAATTATTGTCAGACCCCCCCATTTTCCCACAACTGCGAAAATGTAACAAGATAAAAATAGCAAACAATATTTAAAAATAAACCTTGGTCTTTTTATCTGCTGAAACGATGAAAACATAGGAAGTGGATTTGGTCCAGTCTTCTGCTCTGTTCTGCTAAGGCTTTAAAGAAGCGAATCCCAACAGACGTGGCTCAGCCACCTGTCTGAGGAGACCTGGAGACAGCCACCTCCCCCGTTACGGTCCTTTTCATACCTGCCTCCCCTTGCAGCAATCCGAGAGCAGCCTCAGGCTCTCAAAATGCAGGGTCCAGTACTCAGAGGAGACCAAAGGCCTGCTGGTTCATCGCACCAGTGAGCAGAACTCAACGCATAGACCTTGCAGCACTGTACTCACGTGCGCACACAGACCCCTCACCCCCAAAACCCGAGCTCCAACTCCCAGAACCGCCTCCTCCCTGTCATTCTCGGACTGGGAAGGTCAGAGCCCCGCTTGGTGTTTGTCTTTGCTCCCAGAGCTTCCTTGCCATGGCCTTGCCATGGGGCAGCAGCTCCCATGCCTTGTGCCTGGCCTAGGGCCCCCCCCACCCCCCCGAGCTGGGGGCATTCTCTGGAAGCGTACACCTGCCCTGTGGTCCCGTTGCCCAAAGGGGCAGTGGAGCCAGGCTGAATCTAGCCCAGTGTCCCTTTAAACCACGCTGCTGTGTCCTGTTGTTTTTGCTTCCTGAAAGAGGTGGGGCCTCGATTGTGGCAGGGACAGGACAGGGCAAGCAAACCTGGAGTCAAGCAGACTTGTTTTTGTCCTGGCCTTCCTGCCAATTCCTGCTCCTTGGCCCCTGGCTCCTGGCGGAGAAGCAGCACAGGGCCCCAAGCCAAAACCCATGACTGGCCCTGGCCTGTGGGGGAGCCTGCATGGTAGGGTGCCAACCCTCCAGGACTGCCCTGGAGTCTGCAGGAATTAAAGATTATGTCATGTGATGAAGCCTCCAGGAGTATGTCCGAGACTGGCACCCGGCCGCCCGGGGTGAAGCTGCCCTCACTAGCCCACAGGCCGGGAATCCTGGCCACCGACGCCCAGGGGAGTTTTGCCGTTGAATCAACAGGGACAGGATTTAATCCAGAAACGGCAGGTTGCGGAGGGTACAACCAGCACAGTGGGACTGGGGCCCAGTGGGGGCGCGGGGCAGTGGTACGGTGCTACAGGCTTTTCCACTGCCAGGCGGCCAGTTCAAATCCCAGCCGGGTAAGGAGCCAGAAGGTGCGCGCTGGCCTGCAAAATGGATTTGGCGGGTCTGCAGCCAGCCTCCACACAGAAGCCAAGACCGGACTGGCTGTATGGAGGGTCTTCCGTCCTCCACGCTGGAGGAGGCAGCCTGCCGGGGGAAGGAAGTGGTGTACCCCCTTGGGGCACAGATCCCATGTGGCAATGCTGGCCTGGGCTCTGAACCAGTTCCTGGGAGCCACAAATCCTGGCCCTCCCCATGTGCCTAGGGAAAGCTCAAAATGCCCCAGGCAGCCCCATTTTGAGCACTGATGGGGGGAAAGCAGGCTGAGAAGAGGAGGGGCGCTCCCGGCTCCTCACATCCAGGGCTGAGGGGACTAGTCAATGTCTTGGAAGCCCTGGGTTCAATTCCCTGCTTTGAGATGACTCACTTCGGCCCATCCTTAAAAGGATGTGAGTGTTGCCATGCTGTGTGGCTCCCGCGAGAGTGCCCTGGCTCACCAAGCGTGGCACGGGAGAAGTAGGCACCTCAGGAAGGGATTTTCAGAAGCTGGCAAGCTGAGCGAGGAGCCTGGCGTACAGTGCCAAGGAGCGGGGCTCGGGTGCCCAAGCAGCTGACCTGGCGCATCTGCTTATGGGCCTCCCATGGCTCTGGACCCTCAGCCACAAACCCCTCTCCTGGTTAGGCACCGAAGCAGCAGATTTGGCCAGCTAGCCCAGGCCCTAGCAGCCAAAACCATCTCTCTCTCCTCCTCGCGCTCAATGCTGCTACGTTCCTGATGCCCCCAGCTGTCTCTTGTGGGGTGGCCTAGATCCAGCCCTCCTGCCACAGGGCCTGACAGAGACCAGCTCTTAGGGTGCTCAGAGCACACCTACCGACCGTGTTCGAACTACGGGGGCGTTGGGGGGCCCTTACTATTGTCAGGGGCTAGCTCACATCTGCCTTCTGGCCCCTTTCTTCTGACTAGGGTTTAAATTCAAGCCACTTGACATTCGGGATCCCCCTACTTGTTCCCCACAATTCAAGCGCTGCTGGCAGGATTGGGCCCCGCTGTCGAGACAGGCGCTCCCCTGCTTAGTTGAAGGCTTCTGCTTTGGGGCCTCCAGGGTGGGGGCCTGAGTGAGGGCTCCAAGCTGCCCATTAGCTGTGGAGAGGTGTCAGGGCTTAGGTGACATAACGAACGTCAACCAGTGCAAACGTAGGTGCCTAGCCATCAGTCCCCAGTCTGTAGCTGTGCATGGGATTCTTCCGTCCTAAGTGCAGGACTCTGCACTTGTCCTTGTTGAACCTCATCAGATTTCTTTTGGCCCAATCCCCCAATTTGTCTAGGTCCTTCTGTATCCTATCCTTCCCTTCCAGGGTATCTACCACTCCCCCAAGCTTAGTGTCATCTGCAGACTTGCTGAGGGTGCAATCTACCCCCTCCTCCAGATCATTAATGAAGATGTTGAACAAAACCGGCCCCAGGAGCAATCTCTGGGGCATTCCCTTGATACCGGCTGCCAACTAGACATCGAGCTGTTGATCACTACCCGTTGATCCTGACAATCTAGCCAGCTTTCTGTCCACCTTACAGAAACCATTCATCCAACCTATACTTCTTTAACTTGCTGGCAAGAATAGCTTAGGGTGATCAACCGTCCCTTATTGTAAGGCATGTCCCATGACCATTTTAAACATTAAATCGAAGCTTATGCTAATTGCATTTTTATACTTGAGGGCCGTAGAAATGTACACTTAAGAGAAAAATCCATGATACACTAACCTAAAATGGCCTTTAAAATAATGCAGTGCCCCTTATTTTTCATGTGATTTCCCCTTATTTCCATCCAAAAAGGGAGTCCCCATACTCGAGCTATTCACTAAACAAGGTCACATGATCAGAAACTGTCAGAGACTGTTTACACACACACGCAGACACACACACAGAGTGGTCACGTGCATCCTTTTGCACGTGCAGATCAGGCATCCAATTCTGTGCAATCAATTTCAAGGCCTACGGAATCATTGGGCCATGGCTGCGGAAGCTGCCATTTTACTTCCCAGCAGAGGTTCCTCTTTGATGAGCTGTTGCTGTGGTTATAACATTCTTTAAAAAACGCTAGGACATACCTTGCAACAAACGCGAAAGGCGCCTGCTTCCTCCTGCAGCCAGTTATTGAGCTACATTTCCGGTGCTTTAACCATCTTCAGACTGACAAGTTGGCAGCTTCCTGCCTGAGTGTGAATCAGTCTTTTATTGTATTTCAGACATTGGAAGAAAGTGTTTTAGTAGCTGAGGCTTCATTGTCATTAGATGCAATAACTAGAATCTCGTTTGTGCTGTACTGGAGTTTTCCCTTCAGATCACTTGTTAAGTGAGAAAAAATATATTCCCTCTTCAGCTCCGTCAAGTGCAGCTTTAGACCTGAAGCAGAAGGACATTTTACAAGCAGTGACCTTCTTCTACCTTCCTTAAGCAATTTCTTTAAGGTGTTTTGCAAAAGTCTTGCTAAACTAGCACTGTCGGCACGTACAAATCAGGCAAATGGGGAGCCAGGATTCTTAAGTTCTGCTTTGTCCTCTGACACGGATGCACTGTGTAACCACAGGCAAATCATTTAGCTTCTCTGTGCCTCAGTTTCCCTAATTGATAAAACAGGGGCTAATAAGATTCACTTTTTCCTTCATAGGGATGTTTTGAGACTCAAAAATAACAGAGGCAGCTTAAATTAGGTCCCAACATTTGATTTTTGTAGAAACAAACCCTTTGTAAGACTGAAGAGCAATAGAAATGGTTTTCATAAAATGAAACGGAAATGACTTTTTTAAAGCCGACCCACATACATAGGTGTCTGCAGGGCTTGAATGAAACTAAAACCAAAAAACAGTATAAAGGGAAAAAAGGAAATACAATTTTCCAAATTATTTTAAATTCATTAATCTAACCTGTAATTAATGAGATGCGTAAGATTTTTTAAAAAAATACATATTGTTAACCTGAGGGTGGTCCTTGTGTTAAGTAAGGTGTGTTAAAGTGCTTTGAAAGGTGCTAGAGGAAAAATATATGCCTCTCTCTAGCATTTTCCATCCAGGAATCTCAAAGAGCTTTATGGAGCCTCCCAGCTCACTCTGCGTGGTAGGCAAATATCATGATCCCCATTTTACGGATGGGGAAACTGAGCCACTCCCCTGATAAGGGAAGCTCAAACAGTAAGAGAATGGCAGTCAGGATTAGACCCCAGAACTCCAAGTCCCAAGCTCCAACCATTAGACCATGCTGCCTTCTTAGCACAGCACAAATGCACTCCCATACACACTGAATGAAAGCGTGACTCTTCCTAATGATTTCTTCGACAGAAATGCTGGCTTGTTTAAAGGAAGGGGGATTTTTTTATACTCTTGGCCTGGAATTAGACCAGGAGTAATCCACTGACCATCCAACAGAGATGTATAAGCTTAGCCAGCTGCTCTGATTACCTGAATTTCCTGAGTCTGTCCATGTTTTGCAGGACACAAACCAGTCTCAAACGTAAATCATGAAAGAGGGAAATCCCTCCAACGCCTCAATGACCTTTTGCAGAATACAGTGACAAACCCAGTCCCAATCCACTTTCATTGTGGGAGGTCAGACTACCAGGGAAAGATCCCTGGTTCCCCTCATTCTGGTGGTGCGGAGGGGGGACTGAGTGAAGGCAGGAACCCTGGTAGTTTGAGAAGCACGCCTGGTACCTCTCCTAATGGGAGGTCAGGTTAAGCCTGGCATTTTAATTCTAGCTCATTTTAATTCATGCTGGGCTCCCAGGGGCATGTAGGCCCAGATCCCTGATTGCAATGGAAATTAAGAGCCTAAATATCTTTGAGGATCTGGGCCTGAGCCTCTACGACGTGGATGACTGCCCTGAGACTTAACACGAGAGAGTGCTCTGTGCCCCACAGCAGCAGACTTGGCCCCCTCCCTGCCCCACAGTACTGCTGTTCCCTCTTTCCCAGTTTCCTGTGCAGAAAAAGACAGCCCAGGGTTGTGGCGTTCAGACCTCGCCAGGGATTTAGGAGGCCCTTGATTTCCCATGCTTGTGACCAGGTCTGCGTGGGCCGTGTTTGTTTTATCAGCCAGGCTCTGGGGCCAGGCCAGGTGCACGGGTAACCCACCAGTCAGCGTGTGCTCTACACTCCCCACCCGAGCCACGGACGCTGTGTCTGTGAAAGCCTGGCTCTGCATTTAGCTACGGCAGGGACGTGGGCAAGGGGGCCGAGCAGGGGCGTGTGGGGGCGCAGGACTCCTCCGGGGCTGGGAGGTGAGGGGGCGGGAAAGCAAGCCGCCCCCCAGGCCTCCTTTGGTCCCACAAGGGACCGAAGGTACATTTTTGCTCCCAGCCGAGCCGTTTCCGCCCCCACGGGCCCCGCGACGACCCGCTCAGCTCTTTGCATCACAACCTTCCAGAGCCAGGGCTTCCAGGGAGCGGGGGAAGGCGGGCGGGCGCAGTGAACCCCAGCAGTCCCCCGGCAGTGCCGAAGCCCGTGGCAGGGCTGGGGGCCAGGCTGGCACAGGCTCACCCCGCGCCAGAGCCACGTGCCTGCCCCCGGCGCGAGGGACGGGAGCGAGGCACGGGAACGCCTTGCCCCATTGTACAGATGGGGAAACTGAGGCCTGGCCAAAGCTGGGATTGGCTAGGGCGGGGCAGCCACTGGGGGGGCGACCCCAGACTCCCAACCCCGCCCCTAATACGAAGCCACGCCCCTCCCCTAGAGAGATGCCAGAAGACGGGGGGGCTCCTCGCCCAGGAGTCCGGGCTCGCCTCTAGCAGGGGAGGGGGGAGGAGGAGGAGAAAGAGATCCTGTCCCTTTAAGACGGGACTCGTTTCTCGCTCCGTGTCGGGTTTGTTTACATCTCCCTCCGCCCAAGGTCTCGTCACAGTCACCTCACATTTTACGCAGTTCCCCATCGCCGGTGTCCTTCCGCCTCGCACCCGCGAGTCGCCGCTAGGTCCCTGTTGTTCCCAGTCGGAGTTCAGCCCTCCGCCCCCCACCGCCACGCTGCGACCGAGGGAGCGAAGTGGCACAATCCGCAGCCTCATCCGCTCAAGGCAAAAAAAACCCCTCCGGGACTATTTTTGGATCGTACCATTTCTCCTCGTGGGCAGAGAAGACCGGACATTCCACAGAACGCTCGCTGAGGGAAAGGAACGCCACGGCTACGGACCTTCGTCCTTAAGGATCCCCTCCAAGGCCGCTTGGAGCCCTCCGGCCCCCACAAGGAGCTAAACCCCTGAAACAGAATGGTAGCGACCAAGTGCCGCCCCTACTCTCTCATTGGGCTAGCCGCAGACCACGGGCCAATCGCGTTCCCGAAGTCTCGGAGGCCAATGGGCGG
>ML675642.1:1466062-1516998 GCA_007922155.1 Mesoclemmys tuberculata
GGAGGGGCGGGCGCCGGGCGAGGGCGGCCCGCGGGCCCGGCCCCCCGCGGGCGGGGAGGAGGCCTGGCGGCAGCAGCAGCGGCAGCTGGGCAAGAAGAAGCACCGGCGGCGGCCGTCGAAGAAGAAGCGGCTGTGGAAGCCCTACCACAAGCTGAGCTGGGAGGAGAAGCAGCGGTTCGACGAGCGGCAGAGCCAGCGCGCCTCCCGCCTGCGCGCCGAGATGTTCGCCAAGGGGCAGCCGGTGGCGCCCTACAACACCACCCAGTTCCTCATGGAGGACCACGACCAGGCCGAGCCCGACCTGAAGACGGGCCTGTGCCCCAAGCGGGCGGCGGCCCGCTCCGACACCAGCGAGGAGGACTTCCTGGAGGAGGCGGCCGACGGGGACGGCGGCAGCGACGGGATGGGGGGCGACGGCGGCGAGTTCCTGCAGCGGGACTTCTCGGAGACCTACGAGCGCTACCACGTGGAGAGCCTGCAGAACATGAGCAAGCAGGAGCTGGTGCGGGAGTACCTGGAGCTGGAGAAGTGCCTCTCCCGCATGGAGGAGGAGAACAACCGGCTGCGGCTGGAGAGCAAAAAGTTCGGGGGGGACTCGGCCGAGGGCGCGCGGGTGCGGGAGCTGGAGCTGGAGCTGGACAGGTTGCGCGCGGAGAACCTGAAGCTGCTGAGCGAGAGCGAACTGCGCCGGGAGCAGGAGACAGCCCTGGCCGCCTTCGGGGAGTGACCCTGCGGGGGGCGGCTTGCCACGGCGGCGGGATGTAACATTATATACAGGTGTATATACACGACGTGGATCCTTTTTATGACGCGTACTCGGAATAAACCACAGCCTCGTATTGTTCCCGGAGCTGTAGCTGTAGTGTAGTGTGTGTTCTGTTAATTACGTGCAGCTGGCGACTCCCTCCCCTTTTTTACATGTGACTCAAGGGGAGGGATCTCTCTCTTTTTCTTTTTCGATGTGCAAGTAAATTTGACTCCACACTAAGATGCGTTTTATGTTTAAACCAAAAGGGAAAAGAGCCGGGGGGAGGCGAAGGGGGGAAACGCAGGGAATTGTAAATTGGCCACATTCTGACAATAAAAATCAGCATCGAGCTCTAATAAATCTAATTACATGTAAATGTAACAGTTTCAGTGTGATTTCTAGAAAAATATTCTCCCCAGGGGAATATGTTTTGAATGTTTAAAGTGATATTTGTATTTTAAAAAGGTCTGTGTTGTCCTGTATAAAGTCCACAGAACTAAGGCCTAGACTTAATACTTCTGCATCGCCTCTCCATGCAGACTACAGAACTTCCACTTCTAACTCCCACTAATGTATGCAGGGTCATAAACTCATTTTGTTTCTGGTGCTTTATTAAACAGTTTTGCTGTATTAAAGTAAATGCAGGGTTAATGGGGACGGTGGGTTTTATACCGTGCTTCTACTTTATCATGTTTTTATAGTAGCCCTTCACAACTTAATCTAACAAAAAACTGATGTTGGCCTGCCTTAAATTTGAAGGGTGGTTCTGAATTTTTAATTTCATCAGTCTAGAGTTGCTAAGCAGCTAGAGGCACTGCCTGCATTTTAGATGTGTTTATAGGCAGCTTGACTTTTTTAATATACTTTAAACAGCAGAAGTCTGATCCTTTAATAAATGCTTAGTAAAATTGTGCAATAGCCTTGGGAGTTTTAATGTACAATATGACCTGCCTGTGATGGGGCTATAGTAGATCAGTGAAAATTATATGGCTGTCTTAAAACTTATTTTTTTAACCTGTGAAACAATATTTGAATCCAAATGAAAGGAAGATACGACACAAAGAGGACACCTGCATTCTCTCCGAACTACTTCACATCCAGTGTGCAAAGTGTATTGTCATTTTTTGCCTTGTACTGAAATTTTTGCAATTATGTAATCAGAGAAGGCCAGTCAGGCTATTTTCTGTCAAGGCTGGATTTCCAATTAGGCACAGTTGGTGGGTACTGAGGGGTGGCACAAACCAGGGCAGATTACCAGCTGGGCCAATGGACCCTGGCCAATTTGGGGGCCCTAGTCATCCTCTCTCAAGCCCTGCTGGCTTGCTCTTCCCAGAGATGGTGGAGCTAGTCCCCTCTCCCCTGACAAGGAAAACAAAGGTCAGCTGTAGGCAGGGGTGGGCGGAAGCTGTTGTGCACAAGGTGTAAATGCAGCCCTGCTTTCAGTGCATGTACCAAAGCTCTTTCACCCCAAAAGACAATGGGGTGTGGATAGTAGATTCAACCTTCCTAGCTCCCCCTAAAGCCAAAACTAGTAGCCATTTGAACATGCAATTTTCAATTTGGCAACCTCATACTGAGTGAATATTTCTACCTAGCCTGTAGGTACAGTTTACTGAGCCCTACCTACTCGCTGTCTGCACAGCTACTGCATTTAAAAGACAATAGGCAAGATAACTAACTTAAAGATTCACCAGCTGATGGCAATTATCATAGGGGTGGGCAGCACAAGCAAGTCACATTTCAAATAGCAATTGTACAAATTAGTCAGGAATTTGCAACAGCTGGCCATGCAATGATCTAGGATTCCAATATTAAGGATCAAGATGGATTTTAACTACATGTTCCTAGTAGATCTGCTTTTTTGAGGCATACAGTGAGATCAATTGTTAACTCTGGAAATTAAAAAATTAAAGCTCTATTTTGGTAAATAGGTTCATCTTAATTTTCTTTTCCTTCTATGACCTCACTCAGCAGAGACTCAGACTGGTGCGCACTGTAAAGGAAGTCTGGTGAGACAGGCATGACAGAACATAATAGCCTGTAGAGAGTAAAAATGGATGGCACAATTCAGCAGCAAGGAATGGGTTAATTCCAACTTAAGTATAAAGGAAATCCTAAGGAATATAAATTCTAAAAATATAAAAATGTTTTTAAGCTGCCACTCGTCTTTCAAATACTTTGTCATGTTTCCACAAATCAGTTCTTTCCCATTGAATTATAAAACATGCAAGATTGTGGTTAAGTGTAAAATGTTTTCTAGGGAGGAGGGTAAAGAAAATAGCAGGCAGGTGCATTATTACACAGTAGCCTTGGCATTAGTGCTTCAACTTACAGCAATATACCACCATGAAGCTTAGTTTCTAACATTAACATGAAAAAATGAATCGTATCAAGAAAGTGTTAGTCAAATGGCACAGCAGTGGCTGTCCCAAATACAAAATGTCTTACCTAGTCTACAATAGAGTACACCTCATTCACTGGCAAACACATTTCTACATGCCAGTCCAGACACTCAACAAATGTCAGCTCTAGGACATTTACAAAGGTGTTAAACTTAATTGGCAATCAAAGAACTCAAAGTAAAACAATCTACTGGAGACAGCCAAAATTGATGGGAGTTCCTCCGTACCAGAGGAACCAGTTCTCCAAATCATTACTTTGATTGATCAGTGGTTGTTACTTGGGATTGTGCTGCTGGACCTCTAGAGAATGCTTTAGTGAAAAGGTGAGTTCTGCAGTGGGTGAGGATATATAGGTTGTTTCTAATCTCTCTGTACAGGGCTTTCCAGCCAGTTTCCTCCTTCAGTTCCCTTGCGTTTATACCTGTTAATCCACAGCACATCATGCAATCCTAGGTGATGTTACAGAGAGGGAGGCCGTCCCCACGACAGGGTTGGTCTATCACGTGAAAGCTTTGGAAATCAGCAGATGAACACACAGTCCAAGTTGCAGGACACTGGTGTAATATGTTCTCTGCAGCTCATCCTGCTAAAGCCATCTGCTGCTGCTGCTTTGTGAACTTTTTGTCTAGACCCAGGTAGAGTGAAGAGTAGCCCAGGCCAGAGGTGCTAAGCATATGCTCCACTGTGGCCAGATCATCTGAGGGGAACAGGTGCAATCCTAGTAGCCAAAGACGAAAGCAGGACTGCTGCTGTCATATCAAAGGCCAGTACTGAGTCCAGTTTGACCCCAAGGCAGCACGCTGTCTTAGCTACCTGGAGGGTAAGGCAGTGGTGCTTGCTAGATCTTTGAAGTCTTTTCCTCTAACATCACCTTCAGTCTTTCCTAGGTTGTTTGCACCAACTGTCTTTTATTCAGGCTCCAATCTCTTCATTAAGATCAAAAAGACTGCACTAGAAGAGAAAGCTGCACATCACTGTCATCCTGCTGCTACTGCAGCCAGTGTCAACTAGCTATTGCCTATTGGTTGTACCTAGATCCTAAACAAGAGTGGTCACAGGGTTCAGCTTTGTGGGACAGCATGTCAAAGTTCTCCCCCCATCGTGAATCTGGGGCCTGCTGGAAAGGAATATGCTTATAGCACTTGTTTGCTCCTGCTGGGACAAACAGACAGGCCTGATCAAAATACATACTTCAGCTTTATAGCAGCCAACTACGAGTTTGAGAACTGGATTTACATGATTTGAAAAAAGCACATCTCTTGGCTGAGAATGTTTAAACTTACCTCATTGTGAGGTTTCTCCACTTGCTAAAAATAGAACTGTTGGAATACTTTCCCTTATTCTAGGCACAAAATGAAAACACAGCTGATCCTAGAAATGCAATATTATAAAAACAGAGTAATTATACTATCAAATCCTGTTACAACTGGTGTCCTTTTTAATGTGGATGGAGAGCAATGCACCCAGCAGGACGCTGATTCATGTTGCTAGTTGTAATGAATACTGTGAAAGAGTAACTCTACACTCCATGTTACTACATGACAGAAAAGAAAAAGGCTTAATTTGGGTATGAATTGAACAGATCCATAATTACTTGCAGAACATTTTTCTTTATATTTTGAGGAGGGATTCCTAACAAGAGCAGCAAGTGTCAGAGTAACAAGCCTTCCTGTGGCCTGGAACTTATCCTCGAGGATTAATAAATCTAAATAAGACTGGTGGCAGAGGACAGTCTTTTGCAGGTCTTTCCACAACACATTCCTTGAAACTGTGAAATCGTTCCTTTCAGGAAGAAGTGAGAATGCAACCACTGGTTAAAAATAAAACATCTGGATAAGGAGGAAAGATTCAGCAGGAAACTGTCATGCCATAATCTGAAGACTGCTTCCTTATCAATGAACAGTGTGTGAAATGTGTTGAAACGATCAACACATTTATACCCGACAGAGCTACAGAATGAATAAAAGATACTCCTGAAGTACAGAATGGGATCGTTTCTTGATCACTGAACATCTGAGTTTACAGCAATATATATTTTACTAGGATGGTAGTATGTCTTGTAAACTGCTCATCTCAACTTTTGTGGATCAATTTTTCATCTATGGTACCATGGAGAGGCTCAGAATTGAAAACAAAATGTTAGGTCTTGTTTACACAGAATTTGCACTGACTGAACTTCATTTCTTTAGATTTAAATAACAACAGATACGTGAACAAAGACTCTGAGTGCCCTAAAAAATAAATGTTGCAACATAATATCCCAGCAGCATTAAAAAAAAACACCCCCCAGACAATTCAGTAAGTCAGCCATCTACAAAAAAAGCTCCTTTCCACCTCCCATCACTCTGGGAACCTACCAAAAGCCCAGTCAAATAGATGGCTTTTGCAGTGTGGCAAGATCACCAAATCTGGACCGAGAGAAGCAAGTCCTATGGCCCTGATAGACAATACGGTGCTAATTGCACACTCCTGTCTTAAAAACCAATTTAGTTAAGCCAGTGCAAAACCCTATGTGGACACACTTATCAGTTTAAACAAAAGAATGTGAGTGTTAGCACTCAAAGTTACACTAATTTAACTACATCAATTTAAAATCACATCTTTAGTTAGGCAACTTTTTGTATGTAAACTCAGTTTGGTTTTAAAATAAAAATCATCAACGTAAACCAGCAGCTAACGGTAGAATTAAATGAAGTCCGAGTATAAAAAAAGGCATATGGCAAATGGTTATATGCCTGGCCAGTTAGGGAAAGACGATGATTTATAAAAGGTGAATCTTTATATAAACTAGTGAAGCTGCACGGAAGCAAAATATTCTTTAATCTGACACCAGAGTAATGTAAGCAAAGAATTTTCTGCAGAAATTGTCCCTGCTCAATTTGATCTCTCTACTGTGAAAGGTCTCTCATTAAAATTGTACAAACCAATTCCCATTGCACGTTTTGTAAAAGCTTTCACTAAAAGATTCAATTTCAGGGTTTTACAAATGACAAGTTACACCTCAAAATACTCATGGGTAGGCCAGCATTATAACTCTTTTTACAGGTGGAAGAAACTGTGGCTAAGGCCCAAATCCACAAAGGTGGAAGTTATGAGTCTAAGTACTTTCGTGAATCTGGGCCTAAATAACTTGCCCAAAGCTGCACAGTGAGTCTATAACAAAGTCAAGAATACAACCCAGATTTCCTAGTCCCCAATCCTATGCTTTAAGCAGTAGACATATGTTAAAATACATCAAAATATGTTAAAAGTTGGAACATACCCCTTATCTACCATTGCATTGAGACATTAATCATGCATTAAAAGACACTTACCATACACAGACTGTCACAATTCCCACTATTCATCAGGATGATGGACCTACTTTTGTCATCTCGAGAATTGCCTGTTAATACTTCCATGCAACTGTGTATTGTATTGAAGCTTGCACATGAAAAACACTCTACTCACTTATCTTCTGTCTCTACAGCTTATTTCCAAAAGCTAAAGTAATGAAAACAATCACTCAAAGACCAGGTTTGTTCAGTTTATTTATCAGGGTATTTCTACAATGAGTTGAAAAGTTCCCAATCTAGCCTTAGCCCTAGAGACAAGCTGGCACTTTTTAAAAGGTCTCTACAAATGGCATATGCAAACAGTTGCCTCACTTCACAATAGCTACAAGCAGGGATGCCACATTAAATGTGATCCATTGGGTTCAGCAAGTGAAAATTCCCTGAGGGAATTTTGGGTGTGGTGTGGTTTGAATGCATTTTAAATGCATAAAATAAAGGATTATACTCAGGGATTATTTTCCAGTACACCGCCTACAGAATTACACTATATAATTAGGGTGACCAGATAGCAAGTGTGAAAATTCAGGATCATGGAGATGGGGGGGGGCTAACAGGCATTGAATATCAGGACTGTCCCGATAAAATCAGGACATCTAGTATGTAACATCGTACAGTGGAAGCATGGAAAAATAAGACATTTTCTAGGAAAATGCAAGTTACTGTACCAAATGTTCACTCTCAAAATATTACTCTTTCCCTCAGTTGTGTCCACACTTGGTTTCTGATACAAGACTAACTTTGTATTAATTGTCTGATTTCATAGTCATAGGTATTTAAAATTTAACAGAAAGGCTTTAGAAAAATTCTATAAAATTTCAGAAGTAGTTTTTCCCAGAGTTTATTCTAATTTCTACAGTATTAAAGATAAGCATGCATGAGGGATTGAGTTTTGAGAGCTCTACTATCAGATACTTGAGTAACTGTATGCATGTTTATATTTGTGCAAGAACACTAGCTCGAATTCTGCTCACTTACACTGTATCAGCCTGGAGTAACTCTTCCAGCCAATGAAATTTCTTCAGATTTACACTGGAGTAAGTGACCTGAATTTGGCTTTCGAACACAAAAATGGCACGCCACCTACATCGCAATAGCAGCTGGCATTCATGCTGGATTTGAGAGCTCCGTGTCCCACAACGGCGGGTGGCCCCTTTGCTCTTACACACAGAAGACTGAAGCCCAGAACGGCCGAAGGTTCACACACACACGTTCAGGCACAGCTCTCCGGCCCTGCATTCACTGGCCCACTCCGCCTCCCCGTGCTTCCATCAGATGCACAGACCGGGCGCGACACCCAGCGGGATCCGGGTTCGCTCTGGTTTGAAAGCGGGGTAAGGCGGGGCGCCGCGCTGGGCTTCGAGCGAGGCGACGACGCCGCTGCAGCCGCGGAACCGCGCGACCCCCTCCGCAAAGGGCCGTTTTGTCTGCGGGCCCCTCCGTCAGCCGGCAGGGCGCGGGCGCGTCCGTCTCACTGCGGGCGGCCAGGGCAGGGTATTGCCCCGGCCCAGGGCACCCGAGCCGGCCGCTACGAGCCCCGCCGCGGCCCGGGGCCGGGTTCAGGCAGCCCGGGGGGGCGGTCCCGCGGGAGACCCGCCGGGGGTGCCTCTCTCCGGGCTCCCTCGCCAGGCCGGCGGCGCGGCCCCGCCGCCCGCCACACAAAATGGCCGCCGACGCCGCGGCGGCCGCCACAGATGCCCCCGCCCCCGGGCCCGCCCAATCAGCCGCCGCCGCCGGGCTGAGCGGCAGCGGCGCGAGCGGAGCCTCAGACCAATGGAAAGCGTCCCGCGCGCGCGCGGCGCGGGCCAGTGCCGCTGCCGCAAGGGCTTGTGGGAATCGTGGTCCAGCTTGAGCGACGGCGTCCGCCCGTGCGAATGGACGATAGGGCCGGGAAGAAACTATAGCTCCCATGATGCACCGCTCCGGCAGCTCTCTCGGCTCTTCTGTGGCCTGGCGGTGTCCCCCGCGGGGTGCTGCTGCGCGGCTGCCTGCGCGTGGGGGCTGCGCTGCTGCACCGGCCCCGGGCGGGCGGCGATTGCCGGCGGCTGGCTCTGCTCGGGGCCCGTCCCTGCGCCCAGCTGTGGGGCCTCTGAGCCCCAGGCGTCTGTGCCGTCCCTTCCCCGCAGCCCAGCCCAGCCCTGCCCGGGGTGCGCGATGGACACTGACACGCGTGGCTTGCCTTGCGCTGGCTGCAGGCATCGCCTCTCTGTAGCCACCCCACCCTCTCCGCAAGCCTCACCCACGCAGTCCCCACAGCTGCGCGGCGCTAGGCGGTCCCTCTTGCAACCTGCAGTCCCCCCGCTGAGCTCCCACGTCACCCTTCCATGGGAACCTACCTAGCAGCACCTCCACAGTGCCAGGGTTTCCCTTTGCAGCCCCTCCCTCTCCAGGTGTAACTGGGTTCTCAACGATGCAGCAGGGTGCCCTGGCAGTGGGCAGCTTTCTCCCGGCAAAATCAACAGTTCCGAGATCCACACGGTGCAAGCTGCGTTGTTCAGTGTGCAGCCTGCCCGCGTTGGGGATGTCATTGTTTGAGGGAAATACATATGCAGAAATGCACCAAGCATCGTGGGTTTAAGTAGCTGCATCTGCGAAATGCATGACTTTTCCTAATTCTTGCATGGCTTGCAATTGCCTGGAGCCATTTTTCCTCTTCAAAAGCAAAGAAATGGTGAGAATGTTGCCTGTTTTCACAGCTGAAACTGTGAAGGCTCCAGACACTGAGAAGTGACCTTTTTTTAAAAAAATACATGATCTTACACATTTTTGGAAGACAGCACAGAACTGGGGTTGCCACTTTGTAGCCCTGGAACCTGGGCTAGCTCACTTGGGGAGCCATTTCATTTTGAATGCAGTTTTTCTTGGGAGGAAGGGATCTTTGCATTCATGTGTCTAATGAGACATTTACTCTGTGTTTTTCCTGAACTTGTGTGGAACCTCACAGCTAGATGAGCCTTGTTTCCCTTGCCCACATGGTAGGACTTGCAGCATGAAACCCTGCTTTGATCTTAGGCCCTCCCTTCTGTTTAAAACTGCAGGCACTTAACTCTTTGATGTCTTTCCCTTGTGTAAAGATGTTACTAGACAATGCATACAAATTCCCAAATGCAGGTGTGCCCTAGAGAAAGGTAAATGTCTCCATCTCTTAGTGGAAATAGGCAGGTACTAAGGGTGCTCTTTTTCTGCCCATTTGTTAAATGTTGACAGTGTGCTTGGTGCTGTACAGATGTTATAAAGGACTCTTGCTCCAAAGATTTTATAGTCTAAGAGCCCAATCTTGCAAATTGCTGCCTTTGTGGACACGGGTCTGCCTTCATGGAGCAGCCTGCAGGATCCGGCCGTTATAGACAGCACAAGAATGCACTGTGATGGTCAAAGGAACTAGGGGGCTTAGTAGAGGTGATTTAACTTCACAGATGTTTTTCTAGGGTTTCTCCTGTGTTGCCAACCTCAATAATCCACCTGCTAAGCAGCTTGGTGACTGATCCATGGTTATCATAAACTGCCTCAGAAGCGATGCTATTATCGTCAGACTTCCTTGATGTTTTAATTCTGGTGAACAATTGACAGAGGAAGGCTTTGGGGGCAGGGGACGCTTTTACCCTTTGTGTGTTGGCAACAGATTTTGTGTTAAAGGGGCTCAGTTGTGGTAAACAGTGCAAACTGATTTTATTGCTTAGCTTTGTGGCCTGTGGTTTTCTAAAGCGTTTTTGAAAATGAAAACAAACACAGCACTGGAAGATTGGCTGGAGGAAATATGTTGTGAGGAAGAGTCAGAACAGTGGACCAGGGGCCAGATTTTCCAAAGTATTTAAGTACCTAAAGATGCAAAGAGATGCCCAGGGGGATTTTGAAAAATGCCGAGAGGCCAGGGGGACAGGCTCCCATGTGACCCTTCTGCTGGCTTGTTTAGTGGCACAGCAGTCATGGTTCTCTGTGCCTATGATCGTTGGTACCTCTGTAGTTAGTGGAAACCTGTGTCAAGGTGGAGACTTTCAAAGCACCCTATGGGAGTTGCGCTCCTAAAGAAAGGAGGTGAGCACCTTAACTCCCTTAGGGTCTTTTCAAAATCCCAGTTTACCCGTGTACAATCATTGTGGAGCTGAAGGTCCAGTCCTGCCAAACACTTAAGTTGCTGAGTAACTTGACTCATTGAAGTAAATTGGACTACTTGGTGAGTAAAGGTGCTCATGCGGTTAATCATTTGTGAGATTGGGCTCTAAGGGTGTGTCACAGATCACGTATACTTCGGGGGAGTTTGTGGAATGGCAGGAACAGACGATGAACCATTTTGGAAGAAGGCTGCTAAACCAATTTTTTCCCCAGTGCTTCTTAAAATGATCCCTTGATAGCATACCCTATTATTAAGCAGAGCAGGAGTGGTTATACCTGGGATAATAAAGCACATAATCACAGATACTTTCCCTTTAAGGGTTTAATTTCTGCTGTTGTTTAGGGGGAAAAAATTAGTGGGGAGACTCAAACAATGACGTGGGCCCTGTCCAGGTAAAAATCCTAATTTAGGGGAAGTGGGATTCCTTATCTGTATTACAAACAACACTCTAGATTATTCAACCTGAAATATTCTAATTATTAACTTCAACAATCATATTTGCTTTTCATGAGTTACGCTGTTTGTGTAGACTATGCATGTCTCATATGGTGCGGAGGAACCAAAGTAGGCCCCAGTTCTGCAAAGATTTATGCGTGTTTAACAACTAGACTACTCACAGGCCTGCAGTAAAGCACATGACTTTGCAGCATCAGAGCCTTATGTGGTTTCTCTTTTGTTTCTTGCCCACAAAGATAGCGATAGATATTTACGACAAAACTTGAAACCTTCAAAATGTGACATTTTTGCATTTTGAATTTTGCAAAACGACTCCAATTATGCTAAGAATCTGTGAAATCTTTCTAGGATTCCAGTTTTAATGCAAAAAACCCCTCAGTTTTGAAATTCAAAACCGTGCCAACGAAGGTCACTTTTCACATTGAAACCTGCAACTTTTGAAATTTCAAGTGTTCTGATCCAAAAAATAAAATTATAGTAATACTTAATAATATACCCCAACCATTTTGTAAAAATGTGTGTACGGTAAAACATGAGGAATAGAAATGGTCCAGAATGAAATAGGCAATGTTTTTGTTGCAAACCATTGTTCCCTCCCCCCATATCTATATATTGCACAGCTTTAATAAATGCTTTCTAAACAGTTTCACTTCCTGGTTCCCATGCACAAGCACTTGCTGCAATGTTTTAGTTACCAATACTGCAGGGGAATGGTGGAGGTTGTTTTGTTTTTAACTTTCCTTTTGAATTACAAAAACACCTGCAAACACCATGAGAATATTGCTTTTCATTTTAGGTTTTGTAAAATTTCTGATTACAAAATCTAAATTCTGGGCTATATTTGACCGGACTCTGTCCCCTTAAGATCAGAGAGAAATAGTTGCATTTGGGTGAGTACTGTGTGCCTGCGATCTTTATTATAGGCAGCATTGGTAGTGACGCCTACAGTTAAGGTATTTAAGGTTGCCCGACACTTTCCATTATAAGAGCCTGTTTGCAATTCCTGATAACTTTGCCAAAGTTCAATCAATGGGGCAGATCTTTTCCACGTTGTGTGTCTGCCATCAGCTGATTTTTTAAAAAAATATTATTTGTTTGGAGTGTTTCCGGGGGGAGAGGGAGCATTAAATAAAACGGTTCGGCAATTTCTGAGAACTAAGTTGGGCAAATTCTTAACGCTGCTTACTTGAGAAGTTGTAGCGTCTCCATGCTCTGGTGCAGGGACTTGACATTTCTCAGGCCTGTTGCCTGGTGTCAGGGTGGTGTCTTTTACTGTCCCTATGACCATCCACCCCAATATGGCCAATTATAGGTCTCTGAAAAAAAGGCAGTTTGCACATGCTCAGAGGAGACTTGAGCAACTGAGCGTGAGTCTTTCTTGTAGCTGCAGGGAATGAGCAGGGCTTCCCCTGCAATTGTACCTGTAGGCTGCTGGGGAGTCAGGCCCCCAGACAGTGAGTACGGGGTCTCTCCTGCTTTCCCAGTGCCCCCTGCTCATGCCCAGGCAGCGTGCAGGGGGAGAAAGAAACAGCCTGGAGTGAATGCAGAATGGTCAGGGGTTATGGGAAGGGGAATCGCAATGGGGGCGATGAAGTCACCCCCTCAATCTCTTTGAGAAATTAGCAGATTGAGCTATTTAAGTCTCTCACTGTCAGGCAATTTCTTGGGACCTCAAATCATTTTCATGGCTCTTTTCTGCTCCTTTTAAAATTATGGCCAGCACTGCACGCAGCACGCCAGCACCAGCCTCACCAGGCCGGGTGCAGAGGTAACGTCATCTCCTCTCTGCTCCCCTCTAGACCAGGGGTCGGCAACCTTTACTATCAAAAGAGCGGCATGCGGCTCCGGAGCCGCAGGTTGCCGACCCCTGCTCTAGACCATCAAGGTGTTAGTTTTACCTTGGAAAGCCTGAGTGTTTAGGGACCTATGAGATGCTCTCTGGGCATGAGGCTTTGCGGGGGAGCAGCCGTAGTGCTCAAACTGGTGCTCCCTCAGGACAAAGGGCATTTTTTGGGGGTGGCGGAGTCTTGGCTTTTGAAGCTTGTTCCCCCCTTAGGTCCAGAGTCCCCTTTGTTAACCTTCTGGGCATGCTGCAAAGCCCACCATCCCCCGTGTGGTAAGGTGTCGAGGAGGGTGTGGGCTGCGCTGGGTAGATTTACGGGCAGTTCTTGGCCTATGTTTGTTGTAATTTTTAGTGTCTGGGCCAGATGCACTGAGCACTGGATGGTTTCTCTAGGTGTGTTTTTAAAGTTAGAAGGATAAAAGTCCCCTCCAGCCCTGCTGATGACCCACAGGCGACTCTCCCGAGGCTCTACAGGATAGAATCTCTGGTCTTCAGGTCACGTTTTAGAAAGGAAGGAAGTTACCCCCTAAAGCTGCATGTTAAAAGAGCGTGAACATTGCCAAATCAAGCAGTCAAAACTTAGCAACAGAAAGAGGGGGAGCAGGAGAAGAGGCTGTGAGTTGCTCAGCTGGGACGTCCGCCCCAAAGGATGTTAACGGGGAGTCCATGTTACAGGATGCAGCAGATCAGGCCCACGCTCCACGTGTCCGTGGTGAATCCACCACCTCAAAGGCGCTGGTTGCTGGGGCTGGGAGCTCTGGGCTCTTGCGGATCACCTTGATGGGGCTGTTTGGATTTGAAGGGACAGGACAGGAGCAGTTCAGCATCCCCACCCCTTCACACCCTGCTTTCCCCGGCAATGGATTAGGGCAACACAGCCTCCCCACGTCCACATCTCTGGGTCCCTGCTGTGACGCGCTGCAGCCGCCCCATCTGAGGATTTGCAGGGTAGCAGCGCTTGGAGGCCGTAACTGAGATCAGAGCCATGCCAGAGGGTGATAGACAGGCTGGGCCTAAATAGCTCACAGCTGAATCGACAGGACAGACCAAGGAAGGGCAGTTATCCCCAGTGTCCGGCTGAGGACTGAAGGCACAGAGAGGTTCAGTCACCTGCCCAAGTCATGGAGTCTGTGGCAGAGCCAGGAGTTGAAGCCACATCTCCTGCGTCCCAGCCCAGGGCCTGGTCCACAAGACCCACCTGCCTCTAAGAGATGCATCCCAGAACATCCCAGTGTGCGCAGGCCTGTCCTAACTATCCCGGTCTGGTTCTAGGCAGCTCTGGCACCTCGGTGTGACTCCTGCTGTGTGATGGATGCTGGGCGTTGGCTTTCAATGCCCCCCTTCACAGACAGCCAAGGCCAACTTTCGGTAAGGGGCGTTGATGGCTGAAGCATGAGGCCTTCTGTCTGGGAAGCCTCTGCCCAGGGCTGGGATTCCCACTGGAGGCCTATGGCCCGTGAAAGAGCTGGACTTGCTGCAGAACGAGAGCTGAAGTGATGGCGACTGGCATGGTAGGAAGACGCCTGGGAGAAGGCCTCCCGGAGGGCGAGGCATCAGAAGCTGGAAATCAAGCTCAGCTAGAAGGAGAAGCAGCAGGTGGAGGAGAAGCAAAGCCAGCGGGTTTCTAGGGTCAGGGCAGAGATGTTTGCCAGTGGTTCCTTACATCACTCAGTTCCTGACGGTGGATCATGAGCAGGAAGAGCCAGAGCTTCAGATTGGCCTTTACCCAAGAGAGCTGCAGTCAAGTCAGATGATACCAACGGGGACAAATTCCTGGAGGAGAGAGACGGGGAGGAAGGAAGTGACAGGATGAGACGAGACCAAGGCAGTGTCTTCCAGAGAGAGACCACGTGAGGGCTCGAGCGAGGAGGACTGGTCAGGGAGCACCTACAAGGAGGGCTGGAGGGATGCCACTCCAAGAAGGAGGAAACGATCAAGAAGCTGCAGAGGGACCAGAGCAGAACGAAGGAGTTGGAGTTTGCCATCGAGCAGCTCAAAGCTGAGAACCAGTGGCCGGTGAAAGAGAACAGGCCGGCACATTTAGACGTTGCGTCGTTAATGCGCGATTCTCTAGAGGAGGAAAGTGGCAAACGCTGCCCATCCCTTCCGGGACCGAGCTGCAAAGTGCCCTTGGCTTTCTCTAGAGGTGCAGACCCTTAATGCTTTCCTTTCCTGCCCCTGCCTTAGGGAGTGCTCTGAAATCTGGGATTCCGGCTGGCGCTTTCGAAGGGCAGTGAAGTTGGGCCCCTAACTCCCCAGGTCTCCTCAGAAAATCCCAGTCTGCAGCTTTTTACATTACCAAATACCCCCTAACCCATTAGAGGATGCACACTTTACTCACGTGTCCCACCCTTGCCATGCAGGGGGCCCTGGAGTATGTTCGGGACTAGAGGAGACTCTTTAAAGGCCACGACCACGCTGGGATCACGGTCACACTAGCTGCCACCATGCTTCAATACCATGGTTACTCACAGGCTTCTAGCACAGATTCCTTAGCTAGTGTGGACAGGATTTCATCCCCCTGAGAATCTTGCCAGTCCAACACTTCATGGACTAACCCTTTCTATAGGTGCCAGCTGTGCTGTTGGGAGTTCAGGCGTACAGCCTGGAAATCCACAGACCCAGTTCAAGCCTGGTTCATCTTTGCAGTGTACGATGGAGACTAATCATGTCTTAGCCAGATCCCCAAGCAATGCATAGGCTTTCCTGGGGTTAAAGTATGGCTTGTTCCATGCACTACGAGACCAAAGCATGTTCGGGGTCTGTTGCGTTGTAATCAGATCTTGTCTCCTGGTAGTTTTATAGGTTAGACAGGATCCTCTATGTCACGTAGGGAAGCCTGTGATGGCTGTCAGCCAGTTGTGTGTCTATAACACAGGTCTGATAGTAGTGTGCGCCTGTCTTCCTTTCGTTCAAGAGCTTGCTTGAAAGGATGCTTCCAGGATCTTCTTTACTTTGTTCTGGTTTAGGGCCTGATTCTGGGTGGAGCTGTGCTGTATCAAAGCAAATGGGAGTGGAGGGTGCGCAACGCTTTGCCGAAACATTGGGAATGACCATCTTAAATCCTGATACCCAAGACCCCTGTATTTAACTATGTGCCTAGCTTGAGACTTTGCATTGCTGCTCACGTGCCTCGCTGAACCATGGCATGGATGCCTAGAAGCATGGGCAGGATTAAAATCCTGCGATCTCTTTAGACCAACTCCATTTAAAGAAGAACGCATTTAAAACCTAAATGATTGCCGTTGCTGGTTGGAAATTATTTTTGGCCCTCGTGTTTATAGCAATAGTTTTGGACAAGCCACCCAAATAAACACAGGGAAGTTCTCCCAGCTGTCACACTTGGCTTTAATTATCCCGCCAGGCCTCGGCGATATTGCTGGCCAGTAAGCAGAGTGTCTCAGGTCTCTGGAGTGGCTAGGCTGTGTTGTGAACCTGCAATTCATTACTGTAAAGGCTGTGTTTGTACGTGCTGCACAAGCCCATGTGCTGAAGTGCTGAGTAAGAGTTTGATTTGTTCTCTGTGCACTATTTTTAACCACAGGATTAAATGTAAGTTGTTTGTTGCCTTGAGTGTTAGTTTTTAAAATGGCACGTCTCAAAGATCTTTAAACTGTCGTGTATCTATCTTTTTAGAAGATTGAGATGATCAGAAAAAAACGGGAACGTATCCATAGAGCCATCACGGGATGGGCTGCTGAATATCATAGGAGGGGGAAGCAAATAGACAGCTGGCTGCCTCCTAGGGTGGGTGATGGGATACAGAGCCTTTCATTGCTACGTCACCCCTTCAAATATAGTCCAGATCAGCAGTGACTGGAGTCGCTGCTCTGTAGCCTCTGTGAAATGATTGAAGGATTGTCTTAATCCAACTGTGTGTGGGCATATTACTGAATCTACCATCACTGTATCTGCCATGAATGGGTCCCCCTTCTGGCAGTGACAGGCCAAGAATTGAACGGTCTGTGGAGGCTGCTGTCACCTCTCTTACCCTTAGACCTGGCCAGATCATGTGGTTCCAGGCGTGGGGGATGTGTAGGAAGCTGCCCTGCCATTACTCCAGCTGAAGCTGTTCCATACATAGAGAGCGCTGATTTTCGGAGCTGGCAAAAAGCAGAGGATTAGGAGGTAAACAATAGCCAGGGAGGGCAAGCTGAGCAAGTGGTATTTGGCAGACCCAGCAAAGGCTTGGACTTTGGAAGGCACTTGAGCAAGTCCACGACTTCAGGCACAAGAGTGGTGCAAGGCCAGAGAGTGCATCCACCTTTAATGGGACCCCTGCAGCCGCTGAATTCAGCTGCCTGCGTTTCTGCATTTACCTGCCAGTCACTTCTTGGTGGGATGGGATCGGTTTCTCTCCTGCCCATCCATCCCCACCAAGCTTTCCCCAGATTACCAGAAGGCAGCACGCACCTTTCCTGCTGCTGCCTGGCAACAACGTGCTCCAGAGTCAAACGATTAATTACATCCCCATTGGATCTGATCTTTGGGCACATGCTGAAAAGAAAAGAGTCCTCGTATCTGTGGACCCGCAGGGTAGGAATGCAAGGCAAGGCTGGCTGAGACAAGCCCTATCAACAACATGTCATGGAACTGGTTTGGCAATCGGCATAAGTGCTCGTTCAGTCCTTGATGCCTGGACTCAGGCTACTCCTAATCCGGTACTAGTAGCGATGGGCAGAGGAGATGTCCTTGTAGGGCCTGGGCAGAGCCCAGTATACATAGTTCCTACGCTGCCTGCCGATGTACATAACCTCCGATATCTAGGCTGGATTTGAACCGGTGACCTAGAGATGAAGAATGTGTGTCCGATTCCCAGTCATCCTAAAACAGCCAGTCCCCTTCTCTGTTTTTTCCAAAGTCGTTTCTCTTGCTAACGCAGTCATGTGGAAATGCGGTGAAACGATGGTGTCTGCAGACACTCAAAGGATCTGTGGTAACAGGCATCTAAGAAGCTTACAGATGTCTATCCAATACACTGCAGAAGGACCAGTCTCTAGATTAAACATTCAAGATGGTGGCTTAGCATCCCATGAGATCCAGTCGCTCTGAGTCTTTCTTCATGGCAGTTAGCCTGGGCTCTTATTTGGCTGTCACTCCAACCTAGCTCCCATCCACATACACAAATCTCTGACATGAATGTGGGGTGCTTTGCCCCCAGGTTAGCCAGCCCATCTGGGGTCCAAGCTAAAGCCTGGGTGTGTTGATAGTCCTACAGTGCCTTCCCACACAGTGACGGTGCCTTTGAGAGATTTGCCCCCTGAGGGTGTCTGGAAAGCATCTTGAATCCATGCCAAATCCTGGACTGAGACTTTGTGTCCACTCCATACAGGAAATGACAACCAGATCCAAGGCATGAGGGGAGCTGGCTGCCAAAGGGGGAGAACTGCCCTGAAATAGTAGGAAACAAAGGTTGCTTTGAAGAAAGACTCATGGGCCTGTTCTCCTCTGCACTAAGGCCCCGTTACACTGCTCTGGCAACATACAGGGGCTCTAAAGGGCCGTGCTGTGCTGAAAGCCCCCTTTGCGCTGCCTGAGCGTTGTGAGAGTCAAGCCCTTTAAAGACCACGCTCCTGCTGTTCTGTCCCGAGTCCTTCAGCAGAGACGAGGGCGCAGCAAACTGAGATGACAAATGCATTTTCCCCTTTTAAACCAGCTGAAAGGTCTGCTGTGTGTGGGGTGGGCAGCAATCACGCACAAAGCCTTCAGGACTACGGTTTAGGCAGTGTAAACGTCACGTCTGATAGGCACCAGGCATAGGAGCTGATCCTCTGTCATCAATGCATCTGCCCCAGGGCAAAATGTGGGTAAAGCATCCCACAGCATGGTCCTGTTTTAGACTCACTTTGCAATGGTGTAAATGACTGGGTGAGGGCCAGGGCACAGGTCATTGAGGCCCATAATGTGAGGCCTGGGCACTGCTGTTCCACCATCAAGGCACACTTGCTGGACTAAATTCTGCTTTCTTGCTCTTGTCAATCCACTGAAGTTAGTGGAGTCCATTCCAACCTGCACCGCAGCACAAGATTCTGTCTCTCTCCAACCACGCGATCAGCCTTGCTCTGCGTGTTGACACGCAGCTCCTTGGGAGTCTCCGAGGGATATCTGGGGAATCCGTCCTCTTTGACGTGAAGGACGAGCTCTTAAACACAGTGAAGAGTGAAGTTCTGCAGTGATGCATCCACCCTGGACAACAGAGTAGCAGTTAATGAAAAGGGAAAGCAGCAGCTCTCACAAGGCCTAGAGGTGGTTAGAGGTGATTTCATTGCTCCTCCATGTATGGTACGGTAGCACCCCAAGGTCCCAGTAGAGATCAGGACCCACAATGCTGTGCGACACATGCACATACCCTGCCCAAGACAGACAAAGTGATAGGCAAGGAAGGCTGGCCCCGTGGTCTGGAGTCTGGGGGTGGGAATATCCATGTTCAAGACCTTGTGCAGCCACAAACTTCCTAGGTGACCTCGGTTAAATCTGTTAGCTTCTCTGGGCCTCTCTTCCCTATCTGTACAGTGAGGGCTATTGCACTCCCCGATTCCCAGGCGCGGTGTAAGACTAAACACAGTAAAGATGGTACAGGGATGATGGGAGCCTAAGAGAGATGGACCAGAAGTGACCTGCGCAGCAGGTAAAGGGCAGGAAACAGAGCCCAGGTCTCCAGTTTGGCCGCTGTACCACGCTGTCTCACCAAGTTCTTTCACTCCCGGGGTTGAACTGGCACATCAAAGGTTGCAGCTGATCTGGCCACTCAGAGAGGAGACTGTTCTGCAGAGAGAGAGAAAAAGGAATCTGACCTGGGGATGAGCGTCCAGCTGTACACGTGTGAAGTGCTGGCTGATGGAGCCTGCTGGTGTCCGTCAGGTAGAGAATCCGCTAGGTCAGTTGGCTGCCCTTTGAACCTAGGAGTTCGGATTTCCCGGTGGCATATTTTATGGTGGGCAAAGGAGAACCTGAACTTCATTTCTCCGCCCTGGAGATGATCTTGGGAAGGGCCCCTGAGCTGTTATTCTGCACCTTGTTGGAATGGCATCCGGGGCACGGCCCTGGCAAGGACTGTGGAGGCAGAGTGCTTTAACAAGGTGACAGGTGTCCTGCTGCTGCTAGGGCACAGCTGCTTGCCCAGGGTGGCCCATCAGCCCTCGTGATGATCAGGACTTCCCGCAGGGCCTTGTGGGCCAACACTGCTTGTTCGTACTGCTCCAGGCCTAGCAAGGTAACCGTGGCAGCTGCCTGTGCCAATGCCTGGCACTTTGGCAATGCCGGCACACGCCCACGGTGGGACTTAACTTGGCTCCAGTGGTCCCAGTAAGAGGGAAAGCATTTCCCTTGGAAAATCATTTCCTATCTGCACCCCCCTTCTGCGGTGGATGAGTGCCAACCTGAGACACTGCAGCTCTCTCCTCTCCTGGGCTTTGAGCTCCTTGCTGCTCGCACTGCAGAGGCCGTACATCCCTGCACGCAGTGCTCCGTCTTGATCCAGTGAGGAATTGCAGGGTAGGACTAGACCTGAGCCTGAACAAACAGCCTGTAAAGCTGGGATGTGGGGGGGGGAAGAGCAGGAGGGCAGCATGGCGATTCTGAATCTAAATTTAGCAAGTGACCCCCTCTCTTTACAATTACAAAAAGCTCACATCTGAGCACCCCTTGAGTTGACACAGTGTAGAGAGCTGGGGCGGCCTTGGGGTTGCTCTAAGTCTGGATCCAAATTTTACAGTTTGAGCCCATCAGATCTTCAGACCTCACCTCTGGATTAAAGGCAAAGGTGGATGGCATCTGCTCTTGCTCTGTTCTGTCTAGACCCTGGGTTCCTGGCAAGCTGCCAAGGCAGCAGCCTTCGGTGGATCAAGGGTGAATGACCTGGAATAATGCTTGAGTGATAGCGAGCTCACCCCGTTACAGCTAGAGCCAGGTGAAGGAAGCTTTAAAAGCAGGAAGCTCTAGGGATGTCTGTCTGTGTTCCTCTATTCCGACGTAGGAAATTGTGAGCCTCGCTCCTGTGCTAACAATCCAGCCCAGCACATGGTATTTTTTGCATTTGATTTTGGACTTTTTTTTTGAAAAATTAACACAGAAAAATTGAAAAGCACTGGCTGACGTTTCCATGTGCTTCCCGGAGACGATCAGTGAGCGTTGCCAATGGGAATGGGGGGTTTTAAGCTGTGGCTTGACAAAACCCTGGCCAGGATGATTTAGCTGAGGATAGTCCTGCTTGGAGCAGGGGGTTGGACTAGACACCTCCTGAGGTCCCTTCCAACCCTGACATTCTATGATTCTATGAATGGAGGCAACAAGCAAATGCTGCGCTCTAATGTTCACAAATGGTGAACGGCAGAACTAACCACCAGGGTAAATTGCAAACCAACCCTCTAGTTTGCACTTGATGCTCTTGCTGGTTAGCTACACAACTCCTCCACCTGTTGCGGGACAGAAACAATATCACATGACTGACCTCACTGGAACTTTCACCACAAACTGTGCAAGCCACCTGTCGACTGGGGCCCAGATTCTCTCCTCCACCGAGATCTGCTCAGCAGAGGGGAGCAGGGAGAGAGCATCAGGCAGTGAGTTATACCTCACTCATTCTTTTGGTGCATCTGCATTGGCCCCAGTCCCTAGGCACAATTGAGAGCAGCTAAAAGCTGCTCTAACTTACACCAGTTAGCTACAATCCCTGTAGGACCATGTGCCAGCTGAGAATTGGGGGAGTGCAAGTGCACGCTGTCCTGCCCCCCATTGTCTCCCCACATGCCCCTTCTGCCTCCACTGCCATAGTCTGTGGGCGTGCGCTGCTGTACATTAGCTGAGAGTCGTTGTCCCCCACACACGCACGAGGGATTCTCCGCGGACCAGCTAGAACCAGATTCTGCCATCTGAGTGACTCAAAGGGGTGGGACTGGGCAGTCTCTGGTCCCTTAGTGTTCAGTTGGTGGTGGGACGGCTGGATACCTGAAGAAGAAATACACGGCAGAATGTTGCGGTTTGCTCTGTAAAATTCAGGCACTAAATGATCCCTCGCGAGTGTCGCACCCAGCCCTCGTTACCGTCTGATCAGGCCACATCATTAACCCTTCTGGGGAGTAAGAGAAATGTAACTGTCCAAAAATAGACTCAGCTGCAGAAATGTTTCTGCCAGCAAAGTAGAAGTCAAGTCCTGCTCACCTTCCCCATCCGCCCTGATTCCCTTCCAGCCCTGCGGCACCTGGGGCAGTGCAGACCGCTGCCATTCTCACTTGGGAGCACTTACCAGCCACACTGCGGTGCTCACCTCGCGCTGGGGTAAGTGGCTGCGTTAGGTCAGGCCCGTTATCAATGGGGTCACTCGAGTTCAGGAGCAGGGTCTGGCCGTAGATTAGAAGCCAGGAATCCATATCGGGTGTGGTCAGTGTGTGCTGGCTGTGCTAACACTAATCCAGGGTGGGTTGTATGCATGCCAGTGGGTGGGGCATGGTGCAAATAAAAAAGATTTGCCTATAAGCAAAGACTCATGTTAACTCCCAGGGATATTTCACAGGCTAGAACTCAGCCCTGTACATAAAGCTCTGGAAGGCAAAACGTTAGACACTCCTTCCCCCCAAAAAGCGAGGCTGATTCTTGCAATAAAGTTCTCTGGATAGATGGCTGCTTCTGGGACTCACAAACCTTCCATTCCACTCTCCTCTACATTTAAATGACTATGGAAGAAGAAAGAAATGAGCAAATGGTGGATTTGAGTTCCTTATTTTTGCTTGGAGATAAATTACCCGAAGGGTTTAGATCCAGCTCTTCACTCCTTAACTCTTTGGGTGTTTGCTTTGAAATGCTGGAGTGGCTGGCTGTGGAATGAAGTGCGAACTTCTAGCGGACTGTGAAGCCAGAGAGATTGAAAGTTGCGGCCATCCGATGGCTAATAATGCTCCCAACGTGCCTTGCAGCCATTAATTAGCTTAGCTTCATGCCACATGTGTCAGGCAGGTGGATAACTTGTTCTCCCCAGTTTTCTAACGGAGAAAGTGATGTGTCTAAGGCAGTGCAGGGAGTCAGAGACAGGGCTGGGAACAGAACCCAGGTCTTTCGCGTCTGTACCTCTGTCACACACTGTCCCCAGGTCACAGAGGGGGACCGAGCCACAGAGCGATGAAGGCCCAGATCCTGAAAGGTATTTAGGCACCTAACTCCCATCGATTTGGGCCTCAGTGACTGGCCCAGGGTCACACAGGACATCTGTGGCAAAATTGGAGGTTGAACCCAGATCTGCTGAGTCTCCGGCCTGTGCCTTAACCACCTGACCCCTCTCAATGGAGCAGCAAAGACTGGACCATCAGTTCCTAAACCCAACTTAGTTTTTTACAAAATAAAATCATTGGTGTCTCCTGGCCAGACACTGCTTCTCTTCCTCCCTCTTCCATTTCTTGGCATGAAAAGAGATCAACCCTCTTCCTGGAAACCGCCTGCTTTGGTGAAAAGACTCGTCTCCCTGTGTCCCACTGATCTAGGGCCTCTGGTTGCTTGGACCAGGAGCTGCAACAGTACCAGCAGCTGACTCATGATCTGCCTGATCTGATCCTGTCCCTGGCCCGTGTGCCTATTTCTCTTAAACCACGGGCACGTCATTTTTATATTTATTCTTCGTAACCAGAAAAGCTCCCCGAGCCGCCAGACATCGCAGCTCCTGGGAGGGAGCCCGGCTGCCAGTTTGTCATTGCACTGGGGGACACACAAAAAGTAGTGTAAATAAATGGAGTGATCTCATTTGAATGGGCTGTGCACATTACAATGGAGGAGGAATCTCGAGGGAGCTCCAGTGAGAAAAGAGCACCGATTAAGAGATAAATAAACAGAGTGAAATATCCAGATAAAGATGCATTAAAGTGACAGCGGCTGCTCTTTGCTCACTGGGGCGTGCGGCTGGCATGATGCTCTTTGGTGTTGTCAATGGTAGAAAAGAAAAGAATTTCCCACCTTTGTGAAGGGCACTTGGCTCCAGGTAAGGTAGGCGACAGCTGGGGGGAGAGCATGTTACAGCTGTGTCTGACCCGCCCCCATATTAGGGCCTGATGTGCACACACAGCTGCACCCGTTGTAATGTTAAATAACAAGGGCAAGGCACGGCGCAGTAAGCCAGGTATAAACCACAGAGCACGCACACACAAAGAGGCTCCCTGTAGCGAGACTGACGAAGAGGGACCACTGCCCCCCCAGTGGGCGGAGCCAGAAAAACCGTGCCTGCCGCATGGAAGCAGAGGGGCGGGACAGGGACAGGAAGTATAAAGGGCGAGGGCTGGGCCCTCTCTAGCTCAGTTGGGAGAGAGCCGCTGGAGGAGGAGGACGTCTCTCTCCCGCTGCTGCAGCAGCAACCCGACGGGGACCTCTGCTGTGCCGGGGACTGGCCCAACCTCCCAGAGCTTCCAGACAACCCCAGCACCAAGGAGTTACTGGGGCTACCACTGGCAGCGTACCCTGCGGAGCCGTGTGACGCCCCCGAGGCTCAGGCATACCCCAAGAGAAGGGTAGGGAGGACCCCAGAGACAGCAGATTATAGCCAGGCTGTCTTGGGTCAGCGTCTTGCGGCTGGATCCCTGCTGACCTAGTGGCGGAGGACCTTGGGCTGGGACCCAGTGGCGTAGGGTGGGCTTGGGTCCCCCTTCCTCTGCTGCTCTGGGCAAGAAGGCCTGCTTTACAGCTCTGGCCCGCCAGAGGGTCAGAGCTCTAGACTGTTTGGTGCTCAAGCCTGCATGAATGCCTGGCTGATGGATAATTGGGCTATTCTGCCATATCTGGGACCCGGAGCCCCGTAGACTGCTTGCTAGACCTACCCCTGCCTGAGGGCCAGGGCCTCATTATCAGCTTATTGCCCTGCCCTCCCTAGAGGGCCAGGGCATCAGAGACAGGTCATTCCCTTATTTGAGCTAGTCTTAGGTGTGACAGTGAGGGGCACGGCCTCCCTCCGAGGCTGACAAGGAGGGATGGCCACACCCGCTCACACTGCCATTGAACAATGCAGCGTTAATGCAACATCAGGCCTTCAGTTCAACTGCGTGCAGCTGAGCCCTGGCGCTCGGGTAGCACTTTGCAAGGGGCCATGCTGCTTCTGCACCTGAGCCGGGCTTGGGAAAGTCGTCGCCTGGGCGAGATGTGCCACAATCGCTGGGCATGAAGGCGAAAGCCCGACATGCTGAGCAGCCCGGAAAATCCACCCAGTTCTTCCGGGGCCACGCTGCAAGCCAAGCGCATCTGACACCTGGCCCTGCTTGTGGGGTGTCGAGCCCCGCGGGAATATGGCCTGAATCGGTTCCCCCGATATTCGTGGCAAATGGGACTGGGTCAGCCCCTCCCTTAGGCAAGGCCATTATTCCAAAACCACAGGGTAGGGTTTTCAGAATGGCTCAGGGTTGGCCCATCTGCTCCCGTTGAGCTCAGTGGAGGTTTTCCCATTTGGAGACAGCAGAGTTCAACCAGGGCTGAGCCCTCCCGTCATCTGTAACTAACCAAAACAATTGGGGCCGGGCCAGCACCTCAAATGGGTTTTCATAATCCCCTTCAGCCCTTCCCCATTATCACTTCTGCAGAAAATTACACATTTTATGCACATCTTCAAGGTAAGTGATATTGTCAAACGCTTTACAATTTCTGTCCTTCAATCGATGGGACTTGGGGTAATTTTAAACCTTTTTGAGACAGTTTCTTTAAATTTCTTATCTACCGTAGCATCACTGTACTCCATATCATTAAGAACATGTCTCGCCTTCCCAGTTAATCTGGTCAAGAGGACAGGCATCCTCTTACCCTCTGGGATCTTGTGGATCTCAGTGTCTCAAAGGTGGATAGGAAGGGCTGGTCTATCCTTACCTCCGAGACTCGGCAGCAGACGATGGGAGATGTGCAAGTGACTTTAAAAAAGTGTGTAACTTACATCGACTCCGCTGCTTCCGTTCTGTGCGGCGTCCACACTGCGCTGCGCCACTTTCGGAGGTGGTTTTCCTAGGTTGATTTCTGAATCGACTGAGTGGGTCTCTACTGACCGCTCAGTCGATCCAGAGCAATCGATCTGACGTCTCTATGGCACCTGAAGCACGAGAGTGTTTGGCTGCAAAGCTCTCAGTTCCTGCCCTGGGGCTTTCTTTTTATGGGCTCTGCTCTTCTCCTTACAGAATTTTTCAAGGTCTTTTGTCCAAAGAGCATAGCATGATGGCAGTCCTCTCATTGGGTCTATTCTTTAACCTTTACAAATTCTCAGTATCAGGTTTAAACTTTTAACAGGCTGGATTCTGACCTATAAATCCAATTGACCCGGGCACGTGTTTCCTGCCAAGACTACAGCAAATGTCACACTGTCTGGACATGCTCACAACTGCGAGTGCCAATCTCAGGGCAGAGACCCAGAGCTAGCTGTATGTGCTGCAATTTGATTTCACCAACCCAGTGACAAATGTGAACTCTTAAAACACTGTAAGAGCCTTCCTATGGAGTCCATAGGTGTGCGCAGCACATTTCGTTAGGGTGTGCGCCCAGGGAATTTTTACGTTTATTTTTTTTTTATTCTCTTTTAAAGGCGAGTGGGACTCACGGCAGAGAGTAACACCAGGAGATCTCGTGGAATTTTACTCTCCGCCATGAGTCCTACTCTGCCACCAAATCTCAAGGTCTTGCAGTGGCGTGCACAGCAGCTACGGGCCGGACCAAGAAAGTTTGCCACCCCTGCATTAGGGTGTGCCTGGGCCCACCCGGCACACACTGTGCGCATGCCTATGATGGAGTCACAGACTGTCCCCTTGGGCTCCAGTCTATCTTGCCACCCAGGCAAGCTGGACTACGTGGTAGATGGTCATTTTATGCCCAAAATCACAACATTCAGGATACGACCAGTCACTTACCCCAGGCCAATTGTACTCAGATCTCAAACCCAAGCCAACACCTGTAGCCAATCCTGTAACAAGCTAAGGAAAGGTTTATTAGCTAAGAAAAGAAATGAGAGTTATTTACAAAGCTAATTCAGGAAACAAACACACAAGCCAGTTCCAGTCTTAGATTTAACGTAAACTTCTAAAATAAGCAGCAATCTCTGTCCTTTAAGGCTGAGCCATGCCAAGCAGCATGGGGCTCTCTGGCTTATGCTGAGGAATCTTTGCTCCTCCGAATCCAGACAACATAAACAGACCCAGTTTCTCCTCGTCAGGGATTTTTTATCCTCTTCACCCCAGATTCCAAACTGCTGGTATGAGGTCATGCGCAGGTCTCCCCTTCCTGGAGGGAGTGTGTTACCCGCACTCTAGGGCACCCCACCTTTGCCCCAATCCATAGGGCTCCAGTGGAAAGGCACCTACCCTTACCCAAGTCACACTCTAGGGCTCAAGGTCACCCATTCCCTGGCCATAGGGCACCAGGTGTAACATGGTTAATTGAAGTACCCACCCCCAATTCATAGGGCTCTGAGTGTAATCTTCTGCAGGCTTGCAGGGTCTTTTACCAGTGAAGGAGCCTTTCACAGTAATATCCTTATTTTCTATTTATTAACAATTACCAAGCCAGAACACACCAAAGCCCACCACTCCCAATAAAACAGAGAAACTTCCTGGTGGCCAATCAGGATTAGATCATCTGGGGACTCCAGCCTCTGTAAATGCAGTTGGCAAGGTATTGAGGTCTGGCAGCTCTGATCTTGGGCTGTGTCCTGGAGGTAGGTTCCAAAGAACTTCCTTTAGGCCCTCAGTTTATATAGTTAAAACTTGGGTCCTGCTTAGCTAAATCATTTGAAACAAAAGTACTACAAAACACTAATCCTAGCCCATTACAAACAGTTCTTTAACCAATCAGACCCCACCACCTTAGTTGATTTAAATATTGCACGATCAGTTATGCAACAGACAGAAACAATAAAAAACCAGACAGAAATCATTCAGGTAAACAACAGAGAAGCGGGTACCATCAGACGAAACAAAAGGAAGTGTAGATTTTACAACCACAATTATTGCCAATCACATTGACAGAATGCTATCAAACAACGTTTCCTTTAAACATCTCGAGGTGCATCTGACGAAGTGGGTTGCAGCCTATGAAAGCTTATGCCGGTGGAAATGTGTTAGTCTTTCAGGTGCTACACGACTCTCCTTGTTTTTGTCTTTTTTTTTAATCTTGAGATCTGTTTCTTTATCTGGTGGTGGTAGGTACTATTAGGACAGTTGCACCTTCTTAACAGCCTGACATTATCTTGTTTGTAACTTACATGGGGATGTGAAGACCTGCTTCTTAGCTTACGGCTGCTGTCTCTCCTAATATGGCTGCTACTGCTTGGCCAGAGAACAAGGCCCAGACCTTATAAGTGAGGGATGCAATCAACAAGGTTTGTGCTTTTTGCTGCGACACAATGCCTCATTTGCCTTCAATGAGCCACTGTACGCTCAGGATGAGCATTTTGCCTTAATGAATGCTGCTTTTACTGTTGCGCAGTTAGAGGTTTACAGAGCAAACACTCCGTTTAACTCTATGTCCTGGGCTGCAGATATGAAGAGAAGGATTAATCCATGCAGCATCCGACAAACATTCCGTAAAGTCTAGACACGAAACACGTTCTTTTAGCCCTGCTCTCTGTTTTTAACGCTGTCAACCGAAAGGCAAGCCAAACTGGTTTCCAGCTACGCATTTCTCAGTGCTCAGTGAGCCCGTGGGCCTTGGCGTGACCTGGCACCTGGCCTGTCAGCGTCACAGAGGGCAGTGGGGGTTTTACATTTGATGGGATCAGAGCAGTGCTAAGTCTTGGGAAAAATCCCACTGGTGACTTTTATTTTGACAGTGTGCCTTTAAAAGAACCTTGCGCTCCCAGAACTTCACTTTGGGAAAGAAAGCCCTGTTTTCCTGGCTAGGACGCACCCCGAAGCCCCCACCGTGCAGCTCTTTTTTATGTTGCATCACTCTTAAGTTTAAAAAAAACCCAGGGCAAGTTTAAAAGCTTTCGACTGTATCAGAATGGGGTCCGGAGCTGCACCAATGGACGCCTTGGCAGAGTCAGCACAAAAACATTCAGCATAAGCTCCCTGTAAGAATCTCATCTAAAGATCTGGCTGGCTCAGCACAGAAGCCAAGAACTAAATGGGCCACAGAGACTACGAGTGGCAGGATGGTCTAGTGGGTAGCACACAGGACTAGACTAAGGACACCTGAGTTCAATGTCTGGCTCAGCCACGGGCTCCGGGTGTGACATTGGGGAAATGCCCTCAATTCCCCAGATGCACAACAGAGCTAATATTTCTCTGTCTTGCAGTGGGGGCGTGCTGGTAAACCTAAGCATGTTTGTGAGGAGGACTTGGATCCAGCCTGGAGAGATTAGTGTCTGTGCAGGCTGGCGCGAGCAGAGCCAGCACTGTTCTAGGGTCAAAAAGGGGATCTCAGACGTCAGGCCATCACTCCTGCACATTTCAGCTAATTTACTTCAGATGTAAAAATAAAGGAAATAAACGTAACCCTGCCTGAGCCGAGGGATGTAAAACATGGGTTACGCTCAGCCCAGAGTCACTGGCTCTTCAGCGACTGCACCCAAGCACATCCTGCTTGCTTCCCGTGGTCCGAACCATGGTTTGAAACAAACAAATGAAAATGATTCATTCCCAGCCCGAGAACTTGATATGCCAAATTCCAGCCTGCGGCCAACTCTAAAGGCTGAGATGTCCAGCCCTGGAAAAGGGAGTTTACAGTGGAAACATTGAGGGGTTTGGAACTGGAGTGACGGTAGCGCTGCCTTTATTTTAAACCTGAAGAGAGCTGGATTCTGCTCTCAGTTACACTGGCATCAGTCTGAAGTGACTTCTCTGGAGTGAGTGGATTTGCAGTGCTGGAAACCAGACCCACATGCCCTGGACTCTTGAATTTCTCTGTTACTCTCGTGTTGCTGATTTATTTATTTGTTTTAACCACTCTTTTTCAGAATCCAAACTGGCATAGCCAAAACCCCAGAGCTGGCCTGGCCTAGCGACGGAGAAAGAGAGATTCCCCGTGGTTGAGACTGGAAACCAAGTGCCAGCTAGGAATCCCCTATCTTGCAGCAAACAGTGAGCCATCTGCAATGCATGGAAAATATTTGCCATCTTAGTCTGAACAGAGGAGGCTGGAATGATCACTCATGAAGGCACAGGCCGAATGAGCGTGGAGCTGAACACAGCAACCGATCAGAGACTTAACGTCCCCTCGTCTTTTCGGAGGCGGGCAGAGGAAGCTAATTTCCCTGAACACATTCCTCGGCATAGAGACTGGTGGATCCAGGGTGGGGGAGCATTACACAGAGGGAAGGAGCCCTGCAAGCTGTTTGCAAAGCCTGTTGGGGGCTGGGAAGACTGAACAAGCCTAGCCTGTCTGTTTACACAGAGGACGCTATGTTTGGAAAAGCGCGTGCGAGATGGGGTGTGTCTGGGCCCTGCTGGCCCGACCTCCTCCCACGAGAGGAGGGAGGCTTGTGAGGAGAGCGAGGGAGGAACTGACCCACATTTAAGGCCCGACCTGCTCGCTGACTTGGCTATCGAAGCACTGCAGCCTTGTGCCAGGCGCCAGCACTCACTCACTCAGTCAGGCGGGGGGGAGACAGGGGGTCATTACAGCCCCACTCACCGGAGGCTTCTCGCTGTCTCCGCATTTTAGGGTGGAGATTTTTAAGGGGGTTGGGCACCCAGTTCCCGTTGCAGTGACGTGAATGTTATGCTGGGGTTAGGGGTCCAGACCTTGCCACAAAAACAAACAGGGGCCTCCCCCCTCAGGAGATCTGCAAAGGGGGGGATCAACTGAGTAGGGGAGACAGCATAAAGGGTGCAAGACCCGGGTGTGGTCCGAGGGATGGGGGACATCGAGCCGAGAATCCCACCTGGGGACTGAAATCCTCGGTTTACCCTCTCCCCGCTGGCTCAGCACACAGCAGCGACCGAAGCTTCCCCAGCATTGCCTTGTGGGGCTGCTTCAGCCCTGGCTTGGGCAGTGGGAAGAGGGAGGCACCTCTAGGAGGTCAGTCACCATGGCCTATTCACCTCCTGGCCTTGGCCGAGCCCACGGATCAGCGGTGTCCATGCAGCCGCCTGCCAGGGCCTGGCCTGTGTCCTCCCTCTCCTCCCAGTGCCAGTGGTAGCAACAGAGCAGGGCCCTTTTGTGCCGTCCTGGGATATGAGCAGTTCCCACTAAGCCGTCGCCTGGAGGGGGAAGTTCCCTAGCCTGTTGCCTGCGCCCTGAGCCGTCCAGCCCGAGTGTGCAGAGAGCTGAATTGCTGAGCTGGTCTGATCTCCCCAGGCGCCCACCCCAGCCAGGCTGCTGCACGATCAGGGCGGAGGCAGCGTGGCGGCATCCACGTTGGCACCACGCACACGGTTGCGGTCGCACGGCTCCCTAGGTATTGATCTCACACTTCCTGCCATGGTGCCCAGCAGCAGGGCATTCTGGGAGATACCTCAGTGCTCCCCGGGGAGCTGTGGGAGAAGAGGCCAAACTCCCATGAATCCCCTGGGGAGCAGCCACCAGTCTCCTGGTGTCACCTTTGCATCTCCAAGCTGGGCTGGGGCGAGCGCTCTGCAGGAAAGGCCGTGCTGGAGCTCTGAAAAGCCGGGTTCAAGCTGCACCTGTGGGGAGCGGAGGTCGGAGGGTGGCCAGCACCATTTGGAGCATCTCTGTGTGTGGATGCAAGGTAGCACTGCCACCAGTCCAGGATTTCCCAGGCTCGTCCCGTTCTTGAGGGACCTGTCCCAGGAAATCTGTCAGGGTGCTCAGTGCACATTTTATGGGCTCAGGAGCATCCCGGATGGCCTGTTTTTTTCACACCTTAGAGGCGGCAGCCCTAACACGAGGTGTATTGAGTGCTAGGAGGGACCCCACCATGGCTACTACATCGTATTTCCCTAGTGTCGAAAAGCCCAAAGGCTGTCTCCAGCTAACTCCAGCTTCTCACCTGCACTAGGGATTGGCCTGAACTCAGCTGTAGCTGGGCTGGCCCGGTGCAAGCCCTATTGCAGACAGACAAACTGCTCGAAGGCCTGAATTGCACCAGCGCAGCTCCCCGCCTTCCAGGTAGGTGCCAATGGCAGCTTTGTGCATCTGCATGCAGGGGCTGCACTGGGTCAGCAGTTGTGGCAAACCCTGAGTGCAGACAAGGCCTCAGAAGCTCACTCCATATTCTGATGGGGGCAGGGCTCCTGTCCTCTGTTGGTTCCCTCATCAAGACTGGCGACTCCCACTGAGGCTAACGAAACACATGTTATTATTACTGTCTCTTCTGACAGCAGTGTCGCCCCTATGCGGAGTGGTGGGAGAAATCGGGGGCCTGGCAGGTTGGTTTCCGAACAGGGGACAAGTCAATGATATGGAGTTTGACGTGTAACTTGCTTTAGTCTCCGTCCTGAGCAGCAATGACGGGCCTTGGTTCCCTCACATGTCCTGGTCTCAGGCAGACTTAGTGGTGGTGCTACAAGCTGTGGGAGAAATTGGAGCAATAACCACAAGCCAGCTCTTCAATGGGTGTAGCTCCACTGTGGTTGAAGGGCGTCACTGACTGGAACGGACTGATCTGGCCCCATATTTCTAACTTTCTCCCATAGCTCGTTTCATCCCTGAGCCCTTTGCACACCCAGGATGAAGTGCTGCAGTCCTTGCGCCTGTGCTGATCTCACAGCCAGGAATCCCACTCCCTGTCAGTGAAGTGCAGCCATCTCTCAGGTGCAACAGCAGCTGTTGAACAGCGGCACAGCATTTTAAGACAGGATGTGCAGACCCTCGTTGCACCCGACTAAACTCCAAGGGCAATGTAGGAGGGACGAATGTCATGGAATTTGGCCAGGACAAGAGGGTTCACCCCCCAATGCTTGAGAAACAAGCCGTGGGCTTACCAACAGGACAGGCTGTTTCCTTAGCAATAAGGAATGTAGCAGGCGGAGTTGCAGGAACCAGATCTTTGTACTGCACATGCCCAGAGGCCAGAGTTACACAGCCTCACTGTTCACATCTCACCTGCAAGGCAGGGCCGCAGGCAGCCAGGCTGCACACATTGCTAAGGTCAGTCCTAGCTCCGAAGGATGAACTCACATGGCGTAAGGATGGTTCATGGAGCGCCCCCGTCCAAGTAATGGCCGGGATTAGCCCAGCGTGGCCGTGCTAGTAGCTCACACCTGGAGCAGATACCTTGCAGAGGAGCTGAGGATGAAGAGGAGATGCCTAACAGAGGAACTGAGGATGAAGAATTGCCTTGAGAGGCCGAGCCCTCTAGTGGGAGGCTCCCCCGAGGCAGCTGGAGTGCAGCTTCATGGGGAAGCCCAAGAGGTTGATGTCTTTCTCTTTTCTTATCTTTTATTACCAGACTGAGCGAGCCTGCCCCTTATCTGGATGACTGGCAGCCACCCTCTCTTCCCTGCCGCACCCAGACCGAGGGGGACCGACCCCAGCAAGGCAGAGGGCGGGGTAGCCCTCGTTCACAACTCTTCTCTCTGCTAAAACTGCCGCCAGGGGCCAGGCACTGCAAACGGTTTGGTGCAGGGTGGGGTCACCTGCTTGTTAGGATGGGAGAGCGACTGCCCCAGAGCCCCCTTTGGTACCAACCGCTGCACCTGAGCTGCTGACCTAGCAGTGAAAGGCTGAGCCTTGCAGAACAGCTGCTTGGCTGTCTTTCTGTCCCTCCCAGCTGCAGTCCGTATCTCCAGTTCCTTGATGACCAAGGTGCTGCTGTCCTGACAGCTGCCCTTGCTTTTGGCACAGGTTTGCTCTGACAAAGCAGCCGAGTTGCTCAGTAACTGGTTGGTCCTCGAGCCTGAGGTTCCTGGATCAAAGAGACAAGCCTGGCCACTGCTTTGGATTCTCGGCTGCCCAGCACCTGGTGTCATCGTTTCCAGGTGCAAAACGCTGCCAGGTCAGAATGGCTGATCGCTGTGCCCACTTTCTGCAGGGGTGAATGAACGCGTGAGGTGCAGCGCGATGGAGGGCTGGGCTGTCTGTCCCATTCTCCATCCACTACTCACCCTTTCTGCCTCCAGCCCCTGCCTGTAGGCAGTGGACCCTCGGGCTGGATGAACCATCTAGGATCAAATATGAACCTGCCCAAATCTCAGGCCACACGCTGCCTGGGCTTCCGGAGTGTCTGGGTCATTTTCCTTCCCTGCTACTGTTCTTTGCTGCTGCTTCTGCCCTGCCAGCTCTGATCTGACCTGGAGCAGGAAGAACCAGTCCCGTCTCCTGCGATTCCCAGCCTAGTTCTCCAGTCTTTGGAGTTTCAACCCCCAGAAGATTGGAGGCGGGGGTGGGGGCTGCAAGTCGCCGCGTGCTGTCAGGGTAGCTTCCTCTCTCCCTGAGGAGCAAGTTCTCAGCCGGGCTCGAAGTACAGGACCCGTGTATTAGCGTCAGCGCCCTGGGTCTGAATTTGTGCTAAGATTCAATCTCAGTCATTGCTTCCTTGCCCAGGGGCAGCCAGAGACGGGTGAGGCACGGTTAGCTTTAAGTTGCCTTTGCACCCTTGTGTCCGTGAGCTGTGCATGGCCCTGCCCAGACCCACATGTAAGTTAGAGCATCCTCGTGGCTACTCTAATGTACACGCGGCCTCCCATGGCCCCTGTGGGCTCCAGGAAGCAGGGCCCTTCACGCACTGACACCCCCGACCCACCTACACAGGGGCGGAGATCCCTTACACCAGGGCTGGCCCCGTGCGTGTTCTCAGGGTGCTCTTCCACCCATGGCAGGCCCCTGTACACGGCCAGAGCAGTGGCCAGCGGCCGTAGCATGGCTGAGGATCAGGCTTTCCGAAGGCAGAGCCCTCTGCCCTCAGCAGTCGAAGCTCAGCTGAGTACTTCCAGCACCCGCCCTCACTCCACGCCAGTGCGTGGCTGAGCTGTCCCGGGCTCCTTTCGGGGAGGGAGGGGACCGCTCCTCCTGCCAGGCTGCCTGTCTCACAGCAGTGGGATGAAGGGACTTTGTGCCCGCAGAGGGAGCTCCGGGGGCTGAGGCAGCCCGGCTGCTGGTGCCAGGCCTGACTGATGCCAGGGCTGGTTCTGGGGGCACAAAGTCACTTAGTCCTGCTCAGCTCTCACCAGCTGGGGCTCTCCCTGTCCTGCGTCAGGCCCAGGGATTCTTGCTGGCGGGGTGGGGTCACTGGGGCGAGGATGCTCTCGGACCCTTCTCCTCTGGGATTGTGGGCTCATGTTCGAGGCACAGGCAGGTCGACAGGCCCTCAGCAAGCCCCCAGGCACCTGGTGCAGTTCTCAGGTGTCCCCCTCATTGGCCCAGCCGCTCGGACAACAGTAGCACAGACCCTTGTGGGCAGGGGGCTCAGTTCCCTCCCACCAGGGCCTCTCCCTCGCTTGCAGCCTGCGTGCTGGGGCAGTACGTCACTGGCTGGAGCATCTGCTCTGGGTCTCTCTCCGGGCTGCCGCCCTGGAGCAGGATTGACTTTAAATCAGCCTGTGGCCCGTGGAAGGCTTTGCTGGCGACGTCGCTCCATGCCCACTCTGGACTGCACCTGTGCTCACACGCCAGCTGTTTCCTGATTCCCAGCATACGTTGTGCCAGCCTGGCGCGTGGGCTTCCCCTTGGCATCAACCTCCATCCGTCAACCCGCACTGGCACCAAACCCTCCCAGCGCCTGCTCAGCCCAAGGACGGGGCCTCAGAACCGGCCACTAATGTGGTTGTGTCAAAGCCTTGGTCAGGTGAGGAAGATGGAGGGGTTGGCGGTTTCCTAGATGTGTATTACAGCCCCTCCCCGCAAACCGGAGATTGGCAAGAATGAGGAAGAATGAATGGCCTCGTCTATTAATCACCATCTCTGCTTCAGCATGTCTTTGAGTCACGTCCGTTGCCTTTATTGACCCAAGGAAGTCATTTCTCCCATCGGGCTGGCAGGAGCTGATCCAGCTCTGGGCGCGTGAGCTGGAGAGTCCACTGCGTACTGGTGTGAGAATCCTGATTAACAAGGGATGAGGCCAGAGGCAGAAAATCAGACCCCAGGTGGAGTCTGTAATATTTGTTGTTAAGAGACTCCTGTCCTCTTACACAAGAACCAACAGCTGACATTCAAAGGCAACGTGTTTACAGCTGATGATCTTTTTACACAAAATACAGCTAACCTGTGGAACTCATTTCTGCAGGATAGTGAGGCACAGAGCTTAGTCGTATTATCCAAAGCTGCTTATAGAAGACTAATGAGTTACATTAGGTAGGATCAAAGTGAGAAAGGCCGTTGATCTTGTTGCAGGGCAGGAGAGGACCCCCAGCGGGGCTGACTTAGACATTCTTTCTTCCTCCACAAATAGAAACATCTATGGATTTGCCGGCTCAGCCCATTGGGTTTGGAATGGAGAGAATCACCACTGAGACTCACTTCCACTCTGGGAAATGCACCCTACACCTGGTCACCTCTGTCCTTGCCAGCAGGGGTCATTGGCATACAAGCAGAACAGCAGGGTCTTGCCGATGGCGACTATGTTGTAAATATCCCAGCAGGGCATTGACTGGCATTCGTCTTCTTTCCCCCCACTCCCTCCCCCTTTCTCTTCCACTCTCACTTTATTTGCCCTTTTCTGTACCTTTTCCAATTCCAACATACCTTTTTTGAGATGGGGCGAGCAGATCTGCTATTCATTAAACAGTAATAAGTCACCAGGAGTAGATGGTATCCACCCCAGAGTTCTGAAGGAACTCAAATGTGAAAAGGCAGAATTACTAACTTTTGTATGTAACCTATCATTTAAATCAGCTTCTGTGCCAGATGACCAGAAGATAGCTAATGTGACACCAATTTTCAACAAAGGCTTCAGAGGCGATCTCGACAATTACAGGCTGGTAAACCTAACTTCAGTACCAGGCCTATTGGTTGAATCTATCGTGAAGAATAGAATTATCAGACACGTAAATGAACATGATTTGTTGGGAAAGAGTCAACATGGTTTTTGTAAAGGGAAATCATGCCTCACCAATTGACTAGAATTCTTTGAGGGGGTCAACAAGCAAGCGGGCAAGTGTGATCCAGTGAATATAGTGTACGTAGATTTTCAGAAAGCCTTTGAAAAGGCCCCTCATGAAACCCTCTTAAGCAAAGTAAGCTGTCATGGGATAAGATGGAAAGGCCTTTCCTGGATAAGTAACTGATTAAAAGATAGGAAACAAAGGGTAGGAATAAATAGTCCATGTTCAGAATGGTGAGAGGTAAATAGTGGTGTCTCCCCTGTAGTGCATACTGGGACCAGTACTGTTCAACATATTCATAAATGATCTCAAAAAAGGGGTGAACAGTGAGATGGCAAAATTTTCAGATGATACAAACTACTCAAGATAGTTAAGTCCAAAGCAGACTGTGAAGTGTTACAAAGGGATCTCACCAAACTGGGTGACTGGACAACAAAATGGCAGATGAAATACAATGTTGATAAATGCAAAGTAATGCAAACTGGAAAACATAATCCCAATTATACATATAAAATGATGGGGTCTAAATTAGCTGTTACCCGTCAAGCAAGAGATCTTGGGAGTCACTGTGGATAGTTCTCTGTAAACATCCTCTCCATGTCAAAAAAGCTAACAATGTTGGGAATCATTAGGAAAGAGATAGATAATAAGACAGAAAACATCATATTGCCTCTTTATAAATCTATGGTACGCCCACATCTTGAATGCTGCATTTAGATCTGGTCACCCCATCTCAAAAAAGATATATTGGAACTGCAAAAGGTACAGAAAAGGGCAACTAAAATGATCAGGGGTATGGAAAAGCTTTCATATGAAGAGAGATTAATAAGACTGGGACATTTCAGCTTGGAAAAGAGGCGACCAAGGAGGGATCCGATAGAGGGCTATAAAATCATGACTGGTGTGGAGAAAATAAATCAGGAAGTGCTATTTACTCCTTCTTTTAACACAAAAACTAGAGGCCACCAAATGAAATTAATAGGCAGCAGGTTTAAAATGAACAAAAGGATGTATTTCTTCACACAACACACAGTGAACGTGTGGAACTCTTTGCCAGAGGATGTTGTGAAGGCCAAGACTATAATGAGGTTGAAAAAAGACCCTCATGGAGGATAGGTCCATCAATAGCTATTAGACAGGATGGGCAGGGATTGCTGTTTGCCAGAGGCTGGGAATAGCCGACAGGATGGATCACATGATGATAACCTGTTCTGTTCATTTCCTCTGAAGCACCTGGCATTGGCTACTGTTGGAAGACAGGATACTGGGGTAGATGGACCACTGATCTGACCCAGTATGGCCATTTTTATGTACATATGTCTCCCCTTTTGTCCTGGTACACCCACTCTCCTACTGCACGGTGTAGTAGAAGTTGCTGTTTCTTCCTCCACTCAGCTGCCAGGGCCTAGATGAAAGCCACTCTCTGTAAGCAGCTGTGTCTTGCCTCCATCCTTTCCCTTTTGCTGGCTGGTTTCAGAGCTGCACTCGGTGGAGATCCCTAGAGGGCTCGTTACTCATCTCGTTATGGCCTCGGCTCTATCCTACCCCCACCCCCACTCTTCTTTCCTTTCCATGTTTGCGGACACAGCGGGATCCCTCGCAAACAGGCCGCCTGGTGGAGCTGTCCCACCTCGGGCCAGGTGCTACTGATCTCGTACCCACTTCCAGGCCCCCTTCCAACAGAGCAACAACATGAGGAAGCTCATATATGCGAATGCACTGGGGGACTGGATGGCGCAGGGCGCTAACAGCAGGGTAAGGAGCCTGTCACCGGGAAGCTGCCACTTCCAACCCAGCTGCAGCTGGCAGGGGCATGAAGCTGTTTCTCTTCAATGGTCCTAGCGCCAGCTTGAGCTCTTACTGACAACTGATGGGCAGCGCTCACAACCCAGGCCAGGCCTCCCAGCGCCTCCACCTGGTGTGACCAGAGAGCAGATGCAAAAAATTGGGATGGGGGGGGGGAGGGAATGGCCGCCTAGATAAGGCAAGGCCCCAAATATTGGGACTGTCCCTATCAAATCGAGACATCTGGTCACCCTGCCTCCACTGGGGGTGCTGAGCCCTTGAATGCAGCCCTCTGTGCCTGCACTAGAACAGCAGCTGGCACACTTTATACAAGAGCAAGGGCTTGGTGGCCGCCCGTGGGCTCACAGTCAGGGGGCAATGTGACCAGAGCTGCAGTGCAGGGGTGGTGGGGTGGAGCAATTTGCTATCGTGACCACCAGGGGCCGCTGTGACGCTGAGCAGCAGAGCTGGGTAGAAAAAAGGAGAGGAAAAAAATCCTGAATTAAAAAAAAAAAATCTCGTTTTTGCAAAATCGCAAAATTGGAGCCGTTTCCCCATCCCTGGAGCTGGGTGACAATGGGGGGGAGGGGCTGGGGGGGACTGAGAAAATGTTGACATTCCTCCCCTTTAGTTTTCAGCAGCTGAAATGTCAATATTACATAATTAGAAAGATTGACCAGCTCCTCCTCCCTGGGGGCCCTGCCTGTGCTGCGTGGGGGAGCTGGGATGGGGCAGCAGAGCTCCCCCCACCCCCTTTGGATGGGGAGAACGAGGCAGAGAATTCCCCAGCCACCTGTGCCTCTACTCCCACTCCCTCAGTATAAATCACAGCCCAGTGAGGCCCGCTGGGTGTGACTGCAGGCCACCTGGTGAGTGTCCCATCCACCCTCAGCACCAGCTGAGGCCTAGCTGTGCCTAGAAGCTGAGCTCACTGGTTAGACCAGTGTAACCACGGTGTGGCTGCAGTGAATCAGTGCCATGCCATGCATCGTCCCCAGGTATCAGATCAGGAGCTGTCCAGTGGAGCTGGAGGGGTAGCACCCTGGGGTGATCTCTTGCTCTTCGGGGAGGGTTGAAGGCTCTGAAGGCAGGCTGGGGAGGGCTTGCTCTTCCTCCCTCTAGCACCAGCGAGGGCAGTCAGGGAGTGCGAGTCCCGCAGGGGCGAGGTGGGGGCGCTGTGTGTCACCGGATCTGTGCAGCGGGCTGGTGGGGTGGACAGGGAAAGCCCAGGGAGCTGGACAGTGGAAAGGGATGACTGCAGATGACGTCTGCTCTTGTGATCAGGTGCTGCGCTAGGGACCCAGGAGAGCTGGGTTCGTTGCCTGGCTTGGCCAGAGACCCTCTGGGTGACTGGGCAAGTCCCTGGCCCCCTCTGTAAAATGGGGACTGTAGCCCTCCCTTGGCCGGTTCAGACTGGGAGCTGGTTGGGGCAGGGACCGTCCCTCGCTCTGTCTGTGCAGCGCCCGGCCAGACACAGCCCACATCTGGGTGATCTGTATTAAGTAGTGTGGGGCTGCCCAGGTGCCCCAGCTGTGCAGCCACTGGCAGGGCGGCCGAGGGGGTCGGGGAACAGGTGCAATGGGCCGGCGCAGGGCTCCCCATCCACCCCACACAGGACTTGCCCCCTGGGCGGGCCACCAGCCCTCCCTGGCTGGGCGTGCATGGGGGGCAGCCAGTGTGTGTGTGGGGTGGTCTGGGGGTGCATCTCAGTGCACGCACGTGTATGGGGGGGTGCAAAGCTGCACCAATGGCGCGTGGCCGTGTGCGGGGCGGGGCCCGCGCCAGGGAGCGGCTGGCCCTTTAAGGGGCGGGGCGGGGCCACGCGGCGGCGGCTGCGCTGGCTTTGGCCGCCTCCCAGCCCCACGTGCGGCCCGCACTGGGCAGGCGCCAGCGTGGGTGGGAGCCCCGCGCGCACCCTCCCCCCGCCCCCGGCGCTCACGGCCGCAGTTAAGGTGTCCCGGCCCCAGAGCTGGCTTAAGGTGGAATGTGTCGGCCGCGCCCCCCGGCCGCGCCGCCCGCCCCCCTGTACAAAGGGCGCCCACCCCCACCCTGGCTGGCCGGGGGCCGGGCGCGCTGAGCCCAGCCCAGAGCTGTGGGGGGCGCCTGGCTCGCCAGGACGAAGGTGCCCATCACCGTGGCGTCTGGGTGCCCAGCCTGCGCCGGCAGCAGAGCCCGTCCTGGGCCAGTTTCTCAGGCTGTGAGAGGCAGAGCCCCCCCGGGCCGGGCAATGCCCAGAGCAGGGGGGCTTTAAACACTAGCGGGGGGGCCGGGGTGAGCATCTTCCCAGCCCTGCAAGGGGACGCGGGGGATCGGGCCCGGCGGAGCAAGTGGCTGTCAGACGCGGTGGTTCTGCTGTCTGCGTGGGAAAGGGCAGCTCTGCCCAGTTATCAGTGGCCGTGGGGCTGGGCTGCCCAGAGCCGTGGCCCCGTTTCACCCTTGCGGGGTTTTGCAGGGGCACAGAATTGTTGAGAGGCGACGTCCAGCCTGGCCCACTCGGGGGTGTCCCCTGCACCCGGGACAGCTGCAGTGGTGGCGTGGAAGCCCCGGGGGGATTCCATAGCTGGCACGGAGGGATCACGAGGCTGCCCAGGCCTCTAGTGACTGTATGTTGGCAATGCTCAGGATGGAGCCCTGTGGCCTGGCCAGTTCCCCTCCCACAGCAGAACAAGTGCCCACATCTATGTTGGCTGCAGCATAGTTGCTTCATTTCCTACACAGTGGGTTAACATCCCACACTCCAAAACCCCTCTGAATCTCACTTCCCAGATTGACAGCCACCCTCCTCCTCCATGGGATGGGTGAACCGCAGAGATGACTGTGCCCTGCGGTAGAGTCTTGCAGAATCGTACTGCCCACAAGCCCTAAACAGGAACCATCAGGTGGAAACCGAGTCAGTTTCCAAATGTGAGTTAAAAGGAACTTCACTCTGCCCCTGACCTGCAGCCCCCTTTGCCCATCATTTCTCTGGCACCCACCCAGGTGGAAGGCACTGGTGGGGCAGGGCAAACCGTGAATGGCTCAACTGCACAAAGCAAACAAACCAAAAATGGAGAAGTCTATATGTTCCCATTGCACGTCACTGACAGTGATCTCAGGAGCGACAGGCAACAATTACAGCTACTACAGAATCAGGCTGAAGAGGGACTTTTTAAAAAAAGTTCTTCAAATTCTTTTCAGCCTGTGACCAAGGAAATTGCCCAGTTTGTGCCATTATATGGAGCCCAGTTCTGAGCACATGGCCCCAATCCAGCCAAAGATCTTAAGCACACACTTAACGTTAAGCACATGAATTAGCCCATTGACTTCAAAGGGTGAAATCACATGTTTAAAGTTAAGCATGAGCCCGCCTGCTTTTGTTGGATTGGGGCTAGCATGCACAGTGCCCTGCGGGGTTGGGTCTGAGGTGCACAAACTGTAAATGGGGGTGACCGTTGTTCGTTCCTCCTCCCTTGTCTCTTCAGACAGCGAGCTCGCTCTTTTGGGTAGGGCCTGGCTCTCGCTGTGTCTGTGCAGCTCCTGGCATGGCAGCCCCCTAATCTCAGGTCACTAACGATAATGACGCTTTCCCCACCAAAGGACACTGCCAAACTTCCGTGAGCAGCTTTTACAAACAAATCAGCATGCTGTAACTGTTTGGACGCTGAGTATCTTCCTGGGTGCTTTGCTCTTTGTTTTGCTGGGCTTGGTAAATGTATTACCAGAGTGCAGTGGGGCACGGGAGCCGTGATGCACGTTGGCCACTGCTGCTGGCACGTACCCCAGAACCGAGCCGCGCTGGTGAACGTTGTAAGAGGAGAGGCAGGCGTCAAAGGTGCACAAAGCCAGCTGTTCTCCCCTGCAGGCTGGTACCAGGGGACATGGCCCTGGTTGAGGAGCAGGTAGGGAATCAGTCCCAGGTGCAGCCTTGGTTCACGGCTCCCTGAAAACACATGGCACTTCCTCCGTCCCCAGCTTCGACCTCTATCCCCCCAGGCTCATCCTCTCCATCTCACTTCCCTCAAGGCACACCGAGGCCAGATCTCTTTTTGCCAGGGCGACCAGAGAGACAGGAGCAGTGTGCACCGTCCCTGAGAGAAGAGGGCAATGTGTCCCCGAGCCCCAAGGAAGGTAACGGGGGCCATGCTACCTGTGCGTTTAGCAGAGGGTGGGGAGCTGAGTACGTCCTGGCCTGGGCTAGATGGGAACTGGTTCCCTGGAGGCAAAAGGCTCCCTTTCCCCTCCCCTGACCTGGGGCTGGATTGGACCCCGTGCTCTCAGATGCAGGGACCTGTGTGTTTGCACAGCACAGGCCTGATCCCGAATGAGCCTCCGGGCATTACTGCTGCGTAAGGCTCCCTGGGCCCCCGCAGGGCGTAGGCTCCTCTGCGGCTCTGAGCCCGGCTAGAGCTGTCAGGGGCATTGTCAGCCCCGGGAGTGCTCCTTACCTCCACGCCTGCTAGCAACAGTGGGGAGCTTGCCCAGGGAGTGGCAGGGCCCCCTCGCTGTGTGCTTGGCAGGGGTGGCGTGGCAGCCGCGCACGGCACCCAACCACGGTTTGGGAACAAAAGCAGGGGAAGGAGGCCTCTAGCCTGCTTTCAAACCCCGACCCTAAGGCATGCGCAGCACCCCCCAGTCTGCAGCTGATGGGGTCTTTGTGTGCCACCTGCAGGCACCTGAGGGAAATGCTGGTGAGAGGGCCGGCCCTATAAAAAAAACCAGCCCCCACCATCTCCCCAGGCATTTGTTGACAAGATTGCTGCTGAGTCAGCTGCAAAACGCAAATAAAGGGCCCTGTGGGTGGGGAGCATGGGAGATCCTGCAGGCAGCTAGGGAGGCCTTGGGCTCCAATGCAGCCTCAGCTGCGTGCAGAGATCTCTCCCTTGCTGTGGATGCCGGGAATCCGCAGGGCTGCTTGCGGGTTAGCTTAGGCCCTGCTCTGTGCAGGAGGGGAGAGCAGGGGCTGGGAGGAAGCGCTCGCAGCTGGGTGGCTGAGGAAGGCAGAGAAGCCAGCATGTTTTCATACAGCTCGTAAGATGCTGTATCCTGGTTTATGGTGGTAGTTTGCCCGTGTGAGATCTCAACTATACCAGCCCTGATGAATGTGGCCTAGTGGTCAGAACAGTGGCCTGGGAGTCAGAACTCCTGGATTCCGTTTCCAGCCTTGGAAGAGGAAGCTGTGTCTAGTGGTTAAAGCAGAGGTTCTCGAAGCCAGGACTCTTGGTGTCTTTTCCTGGCTCTGTCAATAACTTGCTGCCAATTTCTGTTCAACTGAGTCTGCTCAACTTCCACACGGAGCACGGGCTGATACAGGCCCTGGATTTATCCCAGCTCCGTGGCGGGTTGGAGTGAGCAGGGCTGAAGGGGTGCATGCCCCCGAGCTAGGAGGGAAGAGGGAAGGAACTGGGGGTGTTTAGTTGTGGAAGGAGAAGGCTGAGATGGATCCTGATAAAGAGTTTTCAAGAATGTAAAAGGCTGCCCCAGCGATCTCCATGTCCATTCAGGGTAGGTCCAGAAGTAACAAGCTTAGTTTTCAACAAAGGGAGATTTAGGTTGGATAACAGGAAACATTTACTGACTGTAGGAGTCCAAGGGAGGTGGGAGAATCACTGGAGGTTGTTAAGAACAGGTTGGACAGACGCCTGCAGGGATGGGCTAGGTTTAGTCCAGGACTTGGTCCTGCCTCAGCGCAGGGGGCTTGACTAGATGATCTCACAAGGTCCCGTCCAGCCCAACGTTTCAACGGGTCTGTGCCCTGAGGCCCAGCCCAGATCTTCATCCCCACGAGAGAAGTGGGGGTGCTCGGCAGATGTCTGGGAGCCTGCGAGTTGTAGTAGTTAAAGTGAGGCTGGAGAAAACCAGGGCTGCGGTGCAGGGATTAGCCCCTGGCAGACGATTTGCCAGGCTGCGTCAGTCTACGGGCAGAAGGAGACGCCTTGATGAAATAATCTGAGCTGGGCCTAGCAGTGATTGTTCCCCATGTCCGCGCCGGGCGGGAGCAGGTGCCGGCGACTTGCAGGTTAGATTCTCATTGGAGGAAAACTTGGTGATGTAGAGTTTGGGTATTTCCTCAGCACCTGGTATCTAGCCCCCCTGTGTTCCCCTGCAAGCTCCCTCCTTTTCAGGGACTCCCTGCAACTCCCCCACCCCCTTCCCACGGGCTCTGTGTGCCTCCTATTGTCCCCTCTTCCCCCATGCCAGTGTTCCCCCAGTCTGCCCCCTCCCCAGGCCAGGGGCTTCTCCCACCCCTTCCATTTCTTTCAGGGTGTCAGCGTTTTAAATGATATTGGGAAGAAGGGCAGAGCTGAGCTGGGGGCGTTATGCTGGCACGTGTCGATGGCTACAATCCGCTGGCTCTTTAATCTGTAGACAATTACAGAGGTGATTGAAGCTGTGGTTCTGCTAATCAGATGCCACGGGCTCCATTTGTCCCCCATTTTCCCTTCCCATTTTCACCAAGATCCAACAGGGGTTTGTCCACTGATGCCTAGAACATTCCCTGAAACTTTGGAATTGGTCCGACGTGGCATTCAAAAGTTACTGCATGACAGACAGACAGACGGAGAAACGCCATCATGCTGAGTGAAGGTCCCAGCAACCTCATCCAAGAGCTTGCTTGTTTACACTGTGTACACCAGCCCCTGAACAGAGCTGGTCAAAAACTGCACATGGGCAATCCTCTCTTTCAGAAATCCCACACCGGACAGCAACGCTTGGTGCCCTTGAGAGATTAAGGCAAAGCGTAAACACAGGGGCTATCCAGTGTAATCCTGTAGCGTAGACACAGCGCTGGTGTAGGACCCCTCAGCGAGTGATGGTAGCTAGGTCAACAGAAGCATTCTTTGCTCAGCCTAGCTGTGTCTACACTGGGGGTTAAGTCGGCAAAGCAACTTCTCTCGGGGATGTGGATTTTTCACACCCCTGAGCAATGTCATTAGGATAAGCTAAATTTTAAGTGTAGATGAGGCCAAAGAAGCTGCGTCACAAAGCTAACAACAGCACAGCTCACCCGGAGGCCTGGCCTACACATCACAATTTAGGTCGACATAGTAACAGCACTTAGAGTGGTGAGAAGTCCACACCCTGAGCGCCACTGTGGTGCTGCCCCAACCCCCAGCGTAGCCACTGCTCGGCTGATGGAAGAACACTTCCGGTGACCTAGTGCCGTCGCTTGGGGAGTGGCAGGGGTGTTCCTGCAGCAGTGGAAAACCCGTCCACCATGGGAGCCTGTCGAGTTTACGCCGGCCTCGCTGGGGCGCCAGAGCGGTGCTGCTGTCATCCCACAGTGTAGACGTGGCCTCGGGAAAAGGGGGCCAGAACTACAAAGATGCTGAGGGGCCACACCTCAGATGTAGGCACCTACGTGACAGTTTGAGGTGACCCCCAAAACCCCACCTAGCCCTATAGGTGCCTAATTCACTCAGCACCTACATTTTTGCTGTCAAATTGCCCTAGGTGCCTGAGTTTGACTTGGGCAGGTGCCAGATGCCTCTCTCATGCCTGCGTCCCCGCGCGTGGGGACCACGTTAAGGGAGGTGAGGCAATGCCTGTCTTGGCTGACCCAGGGGGCGAGCCCAGAGCAGGCCTACCGCCACACAAGATGGCCAGGAGGAGTCTCCCCGCCCCCACGCTGTGTTGTGTGGAGTTAGGTAGGCCCCTAAACTGTTCCCCCAGGAAATGACTTGGGTGCGTACGCCTGTCAAGCCGGGAAAGGGTCCCCGGCAGCAGATCGCCGAGTGTCTCCCTGCAACCTGGACTCATGGCTGAGCTTTCCGAGAGGGTGGGATTTAGGACCCCGCCATCTTGTCAGCATCTGCCACTGGCTGGCATGCAGGCTCTGTTGGTCCCACGGTAAGGGGCCTGTCTTTCCACATTCATCACACAGGGAGCTCAGGTGCGCTGCTCAGGATCTGTGGATTCCAGTCTTGTTCCTGTGATTTTCTAGGCACCTAAAAGTTAGCCATCGCAACACTCAGTGTCACGATGGCGATGGCCCTCTGTGGAGCTAGGTCTGTGTGACTGTGTGTGACAGTCGCTCCTGCCATGACGCGGGTCATGTTTCTGACTGTCAAATCACAAGATGGGGTGTGAGTCTGTAATAGACACCAAATCGGGCTAGAGCACAGGACAATCAGCTCTTTAAACATCTGTCGATAGCTAGTAGAAGGTCACGGGGGATTTCAATCCGGGGAACACATGGCAGCGGTCTCGTGCTGCCACTAATTAAACCACCTTGGAGTGTCTAAAATTATATGTGGGGTCTGAATGAGCTCTCCCTGGACACCTAGTGACGAGCTGGGGGCAAGACTTCAGGAGCAGGCCGTGTTTGTAAAGACATGCCCACTCTGTCTAGGCGCACAGCGTGGCGGAGCTGCTTTGCCAGGATCACTTTTGGCTGGTGTGGGATCACGAGTCACTCTCATGTTGAGTGCAGGGGTGATGGAGGACTGTATGATTGTATGAGCGAAGGGCAGCAGAGCTGTGCCTCACCCGCCCTGAACATGGGGGTCACTCTCAACTGAACCTCACTCGCTAAGCAGGGGATAGAAGTGCCAAATCCCAGTGAACGAGAAGAGGGATGGGAGGGGTGTTTTCAGCCGAGGGAGTGGTGGCTCTGCTCAAATAGTCTGTGATCTCTTCCGGGTTAAAGACTAAGCTAATTAGACTTAATTGGGACTCATTGTTTCTATGCAGTGATCACTGGAGCAAAATCACTGATAAGTCTAGGGGCTACGCTTCAGACTTGGTGTCAGGAATAGTGGTGGAAGGAAAGAGAACATAGAGACTGTACTGGCAGTGAGGGTCCCTGCTCCCCAGTGAAATCACTAAGAGCTGAAATCACTAAAGAGCTGGGTTAATTGAGTGGTGGAATCTCAGAACATGGCAGCGCAGAAGTGGCAAGGAGGGTCGAACAGCAGCAGAGAAAAGCAGTGTCAGCAGCAGCAGCAAACAGCCAATTGCAGAGGCACACAGCAACATTGCTCAAGGCCCCCCTGACCTTTCTGGGGTGGGAGGTGAACCCTGCCACACGCCTCTGAACTCTGGGTCAGGGGTTGGTCCTGGGGCTGGTTTTGTTCAACATCTTCATTAATGATCTGGAGGAGGGGGTAGATTGCACCCTCAGCAAATTTGCAGATGACACTAAGCTAGGGAGAGTGGTAGATACCCTGGAAGGTAGGGATAGGATACAGAGTGACCTAGACAAATTAGAGGATTGGGCCAAAAGAAATCTGATGAGGTTCAACAAGGACAAGTGCAGAGTCCTGCACTTAGGACGGAAGAATCCCATGCACAGCTACAGACTGGGGACCGGCGAGCTAGGCAGCAGTTCTGCAGAAAAGAATCTGGAGGTTACATTGGATAAGAAGCTGGATAGGAGTCAGCAGTGTGCCCTGCTTTCCAAGAAGGCTAATGGCATATTGGGCTGCATTAGTAGGAGCATTGCCAGAAGATCGCGGGAAGTGATTATTCCCCTCTATTCAGCATTGGTGAGGCCGCATTTGGAGTATTGTGTCCAGTTTTGGGCCCCACACTACAAAAAGGATGTGGACAAGTTGGAGAGAGTCCAGCGGAGGGCAACAAAAATGATTAGGGGGCTGGAGCACAAGACTTTTGAAGAGTGGCTGAAAGAACTAGGCCTGTTTAGTCTGCAGAAGAGAAGAACGAGGGGGGATTTGATAGCAGCCTTTAACTACCTGAAAGGGGGTTCCAGGGAGGATGGAGCTAGGCTGTTCTCAGTGGTGGCAGATGACAGAACAAGGAGCAACGGTCTCAAGTTGCAGTGGGGTGGTCTAGGTTGGATATTAGGAAAAACTTTTTCACTAGGAGGGTGGTGAAGCACGGGAATGGGTTACCTAGGGAGGTGGTGGCATCTCCATCTTTAGAGGTTTTTAAAGTGTGGCTTGACAAAGCCCTGGCCGGGATGATTTAGCTGAAGTTGGTCCTGTTTTGAGCAGGGGGTTGGACTAGATACCTCCCGAGGTCCCTTCCAACTCTAGTATTCTATGATTCTTCACTAAACAAGGCCAGCCAACTGTGACGGGTGCAGCTGAGGGAAGGGGAAGTGAGATGTTAAAGGGACATTCCTTTGTCAGACTTCCCGACCACAAGGTGGGAAGCTGAGGCCAAGGATGCTGCCCAGTGCACTGTGGGGTTGGGTTTTTCCATACAATTGTATGCTTTTGAATGTGGCTGTGGTGTTTTCCCAAACCGATGCTGGGTTCTCTTTCCCTTTTCATAAAAGTTCTCTTCTGTTGAACATAAAGTCGGTGCTTGTGGGAAGGGAAGTGTTGTCTCTTAGAGGTGCCCAAGGTGGTGTTAAGTTTTCCCCGATTGCCATGTAGGAGCTCAAGCAAGGTCTGTTTTGTACTGTTCAAAGGAACCCTTGCTGCTGCTGACTCTCCCTGGCAGAAGGGTTCCATATAGATGGTAATTTTCAAACACAAACAAGTATATCCTACTTAGAACAACTCTACATTCGATCTCCTGACTAATGAAGATGAATTGACCACTGAGCTAAAAATTAGTGGCAGTTTGGTACAAGTGACCATAATCTAATTCTATTTCTCATGTGCAAATAAAATATAGCCCTAACCAGTAATATCCCACTTGCCTCTTTACAAGGGCCGATTTCCCAAAGCTGAAAACAATTATGAACAATGCTGATTGAAAGGAAAAATTTAAAGAAAACCAGGGAATGACAATTGGGAGTTGCTATATGCCAAAAACACAGTTACATAAGAAAATGTCATTGGTTAAAACACCATCTTGGTTAACAACAAAAGTGAAAGCAGCAACATAAAATAAAGTACAATAATAAAATAAAATATATAACAAATAAAAAAGGAAGAAGCTGACCACAATGACTAAAAATTAGCAAGTATTAAATGCAGACCGTTGAAAAGGGAAGCTAAAGGTATCAGTGAAAACTATATGGCCAGTAGGATTAAGAACAATAAGAAGGAATATTTTAATATACCAAGAACAAAATAAATTGCACCAATGGTCTGGGTCCAATACAGATTGGGATCATTCCGTTCTCAATGATGCATAAATGGCAAAAGTTTTGAATTAATTTTGCTGATGGGTGCTTGGACAGAAGCTGGATGATGTATTCACATGTTACAGTGATAATGAAATACTTCCCATTCCCACAATAACTAGGCAGGATGTTAAACAGCAACTACTAAAGTTAAACATTTTAAATCTGTAGGACCAGATAAAACTTGCACCCAAGAGTGTTTAGAAGAAATGGCCAAGGAATTCACTAAGATGTTAATGCTGCTGTTTCCCAGCATTTCTAGATTTGTTAAAGTTCTAGAGAGCTGGGCGGGGAGCTAATATTGTGCCAATATTTAGATCAAATGCTAACTGTAGACCAGTTAGCTTGACATTGATCCCAGGTAAAATAATGGAAAGGTTGATACTGAATTCATTCAGTAAAGAATTAAAAGATGGCAGCATAATTAATTCCAGTCAACATGGTATAATGGAAAGTAGGTATGTCAAACAAACTTGACAGAGCTTTTCTGATGAGATTATAAGGTTGACATCATATACATATTCTCCTGTCAGGCTTTAGTCCCCTAGATATTCTAATTTTAAAATGAGCACTATACAGAATTAATACAGTCCATATTAGCTGGATGAAAAGCTGGCTAACTGATAGATCTCAAAAAGTAATTTGTAAATGAGGAATCGTCATCTCATAGATGTGGTTCTTAGTGGGTCCCACAGGGATGTGCTCTTTGTCCAACACTATTCAGTATTTTTCTTCAGGATCTGGAAGAAAATATAAAATAATTGCTGGTAAAATTTGCAAAGGACACGAAGATAGATGGAGTGGTAAATAAAGATAGAGACAGGTCAGTTATGTAAAGCGATCAGAATCACATGGTAAGCTGGGCTCACCTGAACAACATGTATTTTAATACAGCTAACTAGAAAGTCATTATTAGTTCCATAGATTACAAGGCCAGAAGGTGCCATTATGATAGTCTAATCTGACCTCCTTCGGCACACAGGCCACAGAACTTCCCCAAAATCATCTCTAGAGCAGAGCTTAGAAAAACATCCAATCTTGATTCAAAAATTGCCATCATGGCCCTTGGCAAGTTGTTCCAAAGGTTAATTATCCTCCCTGTTAAAGAAACTGTGTCTATTTCCAGTCTGAATTTGTCTAGCATAAACTTCCAGCCACTGGATTGTGTTACAGCTTTGTCCGTGATCAAGTCATCCCTTAATTTTCTCTTTGTTAAGATAAATGGATGGAGCTCCTCAACTCTATTGTTACAAGGCAAGGTTTCTAATCTTCTAATCATTCTCATGGCTCTTCTCTGAACCCTCTCCAGTTTATCAGCATCCAGCTCGAGACAAAGAATGTAGTTCCACATATAGGATGG
>ML675642.1:1521998-1534636 GCA_007922155.1 Mesoclemmys tuberculata
AGGATGGGGACTCTATTTTGGAAAATAATTACTCAAAAAAGGACTTTGGGCCATAGGGAAACCAGCTGAACATGAGCTCCTGGTGCAACATGTGGCTAACAAAGGAGTGGGTAGCTATTACTTCCACATGCAACATAGGTGAGACCATTCTTGAATCCTGTGGTCAGTTCTGGGGCTCACACTTCAAAGTGGATGTCCACGTGGAAAGGGCTCCAAAGAGCGCTACGAGATGCTTCAGGATCTGGAAAACCTGCCTCACAGAGAGAAACTAACGAAGTTCAAGCTATTTAACTAGCCCGAGAGAGGCTGAAGGGGTGAACTGGTGATGGCGATGGTGGACTAGCTGCTTTGAGGTCCTTCTCCCCGCTCAGCAGGCCCTTTGTATTTCCCTGGTCCATCTCCACCACTGCTGGCCACAAAAGTCTTTCAAAATAAAATCCCCCCCAATGCAAATCCTTGAAAGCAAAAGTCCTTCCACCCAGTGGTGTTCTGGGGGAGGGGCTCCATCCCTCTTCCGCACCCTGCAGGGGGGACTTTGGGTCGTCCCTTTCCCTCCCAGAGTTGAAGGACGACTGGCAAATGGTCCCTCTCTATTTCCCCTCCTATCCCCCAGTGAGAAGAGGAGCTTTTTGTCTGGTTTTCCCTCCAGGGTTTTAGTCTTTGAGTGAATGATTAAGAGAAATGGAGGGTAGTCCCAACCCACAGGACACAGGATGTTACTCTAACTGCACAGGGCTGGGGCTCTCTCTTCTCCCCAAGGCTCTGGCCCTGCCCACGCCACCCCGCTACAGCAGCAAGGTTACAGCTCTCCCGGCTCTGCAGGGCACTAGATGCTTCCTTCAGCGATGGCAGGGAGCTTTCCAGTCATGTTGGGAATGTACCTCCCCGAGCTACAGGAGCGAGGGAGGTCGACGGAAAAATTCTTCCACTGGCCTAGCCACATCCATGCTGGGGGTTAGGCTGGTTTAACTATGGCACTCAGGGGTGTATCGCCACCCCTAGCTGAAGCTAGGTCAAGCTAACTTTTAGACCAGGAAAGTGTCTTGTCTTGGGACCATTTCCTCTCTTCCTACTTATGCCCCTCTGTCCCCAAGGCCCTCATTCAGTTGAGCCAGTTTGGACCCCATCTCCCCCTTCCGCTTTTCCTCCATGGATCAGTGTGCCCCAGATCAGCTGTCTGAATGCCAACAGGAGATAGGATTTCTGCTAGCAGAGGGGACTTTTATTTAGCAGACAGTGGCAAAATGAGACCCCGTGGTTGGAAGCTGAAGCCAGACAAATTAAGACTAGAAATAAAGCACAGTTTTGAAGTGAGGGTAATTGGCCATGGGGAAAACATACCTGGAGGTGTGGCACATTCTCCATCGCTTGGGGTTTTCAAATCAGGAGTGGATATTTTCCTAGAACGCATGCTCTAGGCCATCTAGAAGTTCTGGCTTGATGCAGGAATCCCTGACAGAGATTCTCTGCCTGGCCCAGGCAATCACAGTGTCATAACCTCGCCATAATGATGCCATACCTTCGTCCTCATGGGAAAGGTTTAAAAGGAGGTGGCCACCAAGGGGGTCTGCTGCCAGCAGGAGGCCTAGAATCCTATGTAGGATAGAAACAATGGCTGGGAAAAATTCTACCCAAGTTGTAACTTACTGGCAGAGTGGTCCAGTGGTTAGAGCAGCAGCTGGGCATCAGGACAGCTGGGCTCCGTTCCCAAAACTCAGATGTGCATAGAGGCTAGTGATCAGAGCAGGGAAACAGAAGCCTGGATTCCTGGGTTCTCTTCTTGTCTGTCTGAGAGGTGCGGGGTGCAGTGGTTCCTGTTGTGGAGTCAGGGTTCCTGGGTCCTATTCCCAGCCCTGCCTTGACTTGTGGTGTAATTGTAGCAGGTCATGGCCCGTGTTCGTGCCCGTTTCCCCATCTGTAAAATGAGGGGTAATCGCACTATTTTACAGTGGGGCTGGGAAGTGTAAATTCGTGTAGAGCACTTTGAGGCCCTCAGATGCCAGGTTTACAGAAATGCAGAGTTTTACTACCATGGGACAGCGAGATGAAAGTCCTGGAGCTGTACTCCGCCTCGGTGGCAGGTTTCTTTGCATTTCCGCAGCACCCTCTGCAACCAGGTCTCAACGTCCCCAGGACGGTGGCCTCCTTTTTGGATGGTTGGGGGTCAGGTTTTGCTTCAGGACTACAGCGACACCTGGTGCCCATTAGATCCATCACAAGTGCGCATTCATATTACTCCTGAAAGCAGGGCCGTGGCTGGCCCCTGGACACTGATCTCAGTAGCTCCTGGTTCCCCGTCTCCCTGCCCAGCATTGCTACAGATCATAACAGTTTCAAGCACACTTGTCTTTCTGGGAAAAGGGAAAGTGGAGAATGGAGCTGGGATATTTTCAGGGAACTGATATTGATACCCAACATTTATACAGCACCTTTTCTCCTTTACATTTTGCTTCACCCATCCTGAAATGCAGCCACCTCTAAGGTGAGATGCAACAAATGTTTAACAGCCACAGAACAGTGCTGCACAGGAATGGCTTACCAGGCACTGAAATGCAGCCCCCTCTGTGGTGGAGCATGGCAGCTGCATAAGAGCACACCACCACACCACCAAAGAGTGGAAGGTAGGAAGCTGAGAAGAGACGTGCACATCTGAAGCTGCAAAGGGAATTTAGGGAGGCAGAATGGAGTGGAAAGTGCCATGGGATCTTTAATGACTGGGACTGACAGGGGAGCGTGGCATCACACTGGTTGACAGTGCTAGTGGAGTTCAAAGGAAAGAGCCCCATCTATTAAATAACACTTCCTGAGCACCCGAGTGTTTGTCGGCCTACCCCACTGATCCACGCACGTGCTGAGTGTGGGTCTTTGTTCTCCCCTAGGAGCTGGTCTAAGAGGATAGAAATCTGCACTTGCCAGCTGGAGAGTGCCAGTGGTAGACTGTCATGTGTACAGCACAGGCAACCTGGGGTCAGCTGGGCCTTGCTGCCGGCCCAGTGGGATCAATTCGAACAAATCAAGGCAATAAAGCTGCCGAGGAAAACTGCCTTACAAATGAAACCTCAAAGAGTTCACTCGAGATGACAGCCCTGCGAGCAGAGGGACAGATAAACGTGTCTGCTGGCAAATGAATCTGGTTCTGAATAGCTGGGAAGACTCCAGCTTCCTGATGGGAGGCAATTCCTGGAGCGCAGCTCTGTCACATCTCACTGTCCCGCCACCAACTTCTGTGTGGTGAATTAGTCTTGTTTCTACATATTACAGAGACTCCGCTTGGTTTTACTTACGTCAGTCTTTGAGTAACCCGCTGGTGGTCCCCACAGGTCCCCTCTATGCCTGACCCACAGAGGATGTGAGTATGTTACAGTCCCAGCTAAGGAGACTTAGCTTGTGGCTTGTAGCACTGGAGGTTCCTGGGAAAATCCCCAGTGTGTCGGCAGGATAGCTGCTGTCACATTTGCTCTTGTGCGTTTGTGGTGCAGTCCCTGCTGTGTGTGTCACACACTAACTGTGGGGGGGGTACAAACGCCACGCTGTGCTCACTAGATGGCAGCTAGTGCAGCACAACGTAAATGCGATGTGTCCGTTCCATGCTTTGCACTGAGGCAAAGCTGCTTTTCGTTCCTTGAACTCCGGTTACAGAGCATGACGCCACCGAGGGAAGCCCTGAGCTCTTGTGCTGAGTGACTGGGGGCAGCAGACACGACTGTTCCCCGGGCAGGGCCCTCGGCTGAAACCGTGGAGTAGGATTTTCTTCTTCTGTGAATGTATCTGAATAACTGGACATTGCCCCTAGCTTGCTAGTTTTAGCCCCCTGCCAATCCCAGAGTGCCAGGCAGAGTCCAACTTCCCCAGCACGTGGCAGGTCGCCATGACTGCATGGGGCAAGGGGCAGCCGTGGCGAGCAGGCTGTGTGGCCGACGGCCAAAGAGGAACCTCTGCGTTCTGTGCCGGGCTCTGCTCCCGCGGGGGATTTAACGCTGACATTGGTTGATTAGCCCGTTATTGCAACAAGCGGCTTTTAAACCAGACCCCTGGGCCAGCCCGGTTCTCAAGGGAGGTCCTGGGGTCAGGTGCTTGAACAGGGCCCCTGAGCCGCTCATCCCACCCAACTGCTTCTCCGCACAAGACTTTGTGCAGGGCAGCCTCCAGCCCTGACTCCCGTGGCAGTGACCAGGCTGGGCCAATGCCAGGCCATACAGCCGGGGGGATAGCTCGGCACGGGCAGGGAGACGAGCTTTCCCTCCTCTGCCTACTGGACCTGTGGTGACGGGGCTTCCACCAGGCCCTTGGGAGTCTTGCTGCTAGAGCGAGATGCTGATCCCTGCTGGGGATCTGGGCGCTGCCTCTGCAGGCCGGGATCCCTGGTGCCAGGGGGCACGGATGGCGGAAGAACTCCCCGGCAGCCGCCCGCACGCTGGCGAGGGTCAGCTAACACCACTCTCCGTCCTGGGCCTGGTCCGCTGAGCGGCGTGCAGGGCGCCAGGCTTTCTCCACCCCCTGGGTGCCTGGTGAAGGAGCACAAGGGTCCGGCTCCTTCCACACCCCGGTCCCCCCCTCTCCACTATGTTCCCCAGGGCCTTGCTCAATCCCTCCCAGTCATGTCATGGGGCTCTCACCCAGGAGACGCTTCCCTGAGATTCCTTCCAAATGTGCCTGGGCCTCATCTCGTCCCGCTGCAGGTGCAATGAGGACCCCGAGGAGGCTGCAGTTTTGCAGCGAGCATGGTCTGGCCTTGTCCATTTTTGCCCCATAGCATTTCCATCCGGTAGGGGGCAGAGCCCACGTCTATCTCAAGTTGTAGTGCAGAGCACTTCGCACGGGCCAGCCCGGCCCCAAACTGCATCGATCGACTCACCCACCCCACAGCTGGGCTGGAGCTGCACGGGCTGTGTGTGTGCACGGGGCGTGGCGGGGCAGACCCACCCCTGTTCCCATCTGTCAGCCTGGAGATGGGGGGCAGAGGCTTCTCCATGGGGGTGTATTGATGCCCGGGTTGCTGAGCCCCAGGGCTGAGAGCACTGTACCGTGAATGGCCTGTGCTCTGGAGTGGCATCTGGGCTCCTCAATGGCGCTCTTGCCCTAACTGGTGGGAGGCCGGTAACCCAGAAATCGATCACTCTTCCCTGCCACTGGGGCGGGGCCAGGCCAGGGAGCAGCTCCCTGGGGACACAGACAGTCCAGGGTGGCGCCTGTCTCCCACAGACTCCCACCTGCAGCTGTGGCGACGTTTTGGGGTGCGAGGCTGTCACATGGGGAGGTTCGCTCGAAGCTGACCTCTTGGGGTCATGCAGCTGTCACTGCATCCTTTGCTGCATCTTCTCCTGACAGATGTGCCTGCTCCCTGCCCGTCTGCACCCTCCCCCTGGGGTGGGCTCTCCATCCTCACCTGCTCCGGCACTTGGAGAGGCCAGGGAACAGGAACCAGCTTCTCCGGCTCCAGTCAAACCACCCCAAGCTAAGGAGCCTTGGGCTTGGCTGGTTCTGAGTGGGGAGGCCAGGACACGCCAGGGCACGATGGGGCTGACGCTCTCTGTGCCAGGGCTGCACCTGGCCCCGCAGGCTGTGCTGTGCTGGCGGAGGCAAGACCCAGCTCCAGGTGTCGTGTGGTCATTTATGACTCCAGCTGACTCCGTGCCATGGCTCTGTTCCAAGAGGCCAGGAAGCACGCCACCCCTGAGATCCCCCCGGCGGTTTTGAGGAGCAGAGTAAAACACGGCCCCTCCAGGAGCGCTGCGGCTCAGTCCCTGGAGTCATGCGGGCGCCAGTGACCTTGGAGCCCAGACCACACAGTGGGACCGTCCAGGATGCACACAGCCTCTCCACACCAAGCCTGAGGCAGCAGGGCTGTCGTGCCGACTGGAATCGCCACTGCGGCCCCGCTGTTGGCTTTTTGGACTCCTGCACTCACACGAGAGCCAGGAGACCTACCCAAGAGCAGCCAGGCGGGAATCCAACCATTGCCGCCAGCTCCGACTGGGGTCTGGGAACGCTTCTTCCCAGCCTGGGGAGTGCGAGCCGCGTTGGCTGCAGTGGGAACTGCAGGCGCTCCACGCTTCAGGAGCCGGCCCCAAGGCGCTTGGTATCGGTCTCTGTGTATCAGTGCCCCAGTTCAGCCAGGCACGCTAGCCTGTCAAGGGGCCGAGGCCCTCAGCGCTGCTCCGGTGGAATCGGAGTGTCATTCTCCTGTCACCGCTTTGTAGGTGAGCGGAGAGCGGCCAGGCAGCACCCACTAGCATGGTGAGCTCACACCGGCTCCCTTCTCTCGCTGGTTTACACCGATGCACCTCCACCGATTCCATGGAGTTAATCCGGATTTACACCAGTACAAAGGGAGAGGCGAATCAGGCTCTGTGTGCATGTGACTTTGAGCCTGATTATTTGGTTTGCAGTGGTGCCTGACAACCCCAAGGAAGGTGCAGGGCCTCATGGTGCTAGGCCCTGTACACACACATAATAAACGAGAGGGTCCCTGCCCCAAAGAGCTCACAGGCTTAACTTATGGTGAGTGAAGAGAGCAAAGTAAACACACACGGGAAGGGGCAGGGGTGAAACAATGAGAGTTAATAAACCCTTCTTCCTTTAATCCCAAGCTAGTCTGGGAGGGTTACCAAAGCACTCAGTGCAGCGGTGCAGTTGGGGTGCTGAGAATGTGGGATCTGGCCCCGGGTTTCCAGGTGAAGACGTATTTATTTATGGCACACTTGGTCGGATAGGTCTATTTATAATCAGTGTGTAAAGGGGTAAGAAATTATCCGGTGCGATTACAGGTCCATTGCAGAATGTGAGGCACAGGGGGTAGCAACTGTTGGAGGTGTAACCCACCGGGGCAGTCTGAACCAGGGAGCTTTAACTCATGCTGTAGCGGTTTGTCTGTTGAGGTCCCTGGTTCACTTCCTGGCTGACCTGCCAAGGAGGCTGCCCTCCCCCATGCATGCTGCTGGAAGGGGTGTTACAGATGGCGATTAAGCCCTTGTACCCTACAGGGCAGTGGGATTCTATAGCAATTGACTAAAACATCTGTGACTCATTTATTAACTCTTCAGAGCTGGAACTGATAGAAAGCGTGACCTTATTTATCCTCTAACCACACTGCCCGTGCACCAGCCTCTGGATGCATCGCCAGAGATTGTATACGTGCAAAAGCCTGTTCTACAATAAACAACCACAGTGGGCCCCGGCCCCTCAGCTGAAAGGGACCCATGGGGTGCAGGGCAGCAGGAGAGCTCTGCCCCCCCAGAAATACTTCCTCACAGTTCCCCCTTGCTAGGAAGCAGGGGTGCTGAGGCCTGCAGCCCTAATGCGACCTCTCCTCACTGCTCTGCCGGACCCACACGGCTGCAAAATGAAAGGTTTTTCCACAGAAAAATTTCAATTAAAAAAAAAATCATTTTCATTGAAATTTTCTGCTGCAAATGTTGGCTTTCTGGTCAAAACTCTGAAAATCAAACGGTTTCATTGTGAAATGCTGCTGCAGTGCTTCATGGGACTTGTAGTGCGGGTGCCTCACCTGCCCATTAGCGGAGCTGCCTGGTCAGACGACATCTCCCATGGGCAGGGGGCGACTTTGGCGTGCAATGTTGAGTAAATTTCACAGCAGATGCGCAGGGAGGGGGAAATGGTAAAGTCCAAACCCCACTCACCTCGCAGCGGCCCCTGCCCTGTAGGTGCAGACGGAGGGGCGGACGGGCCCAGCCTGAGTGGCCCTGCAATCCCGTGCCTGGTCGCAATGCCACACCATTTGGGGGCCTGCTAGATGTGCTTTTGTTGCCATGCCAACATTTCAAGGCCTTCAGGCAAATTCATGATTTCTGTGACCACAGGAGAAAACGGTCGCCTTACCATGATGCCCCATGGTCTCCCGCCTTGATGGGGGGCCGCCGTGAGGAGCTGAAGAGCTGTGGGGATCCTGGCCCATAAAGGAGACCGTGGCAACCAAGCCAAACTTCCACCAGGCCCTGCAAGCAAAATCACCCCAAACCCAAAACTTCTGGGGTTTTGACATTTGTTTTTTCAACAGAAAAAATCAAAACCCTGCGCAGGGAGCAGAAACTTCTGTGCAAAAAATGTGTTTCATTGACCACCCCCCTTACACCCTAGTCTGCCATGGAAAACAGTTCTGCGCCGCCTGCCTCGGTGCCCCGCAGCCCAGCCACCGGCAGGCTGAGGGTGACGCTTGCCAGTGGTTGGGACAGTGTTAGGGCTGAGGGCGTCAGGTTTGCAGGCAGCAGGGAAGCTGGAGCCGTACTGGGGCTTTGAGAGCTGGCACACCTGTTGCCAGCGCAGCCCACGGGCTTGAGCTCAGCTGGAGATAATAACTGGTAATAACCAGTCTGGTAATAACTCACCTCGCCCCCGTGCCCAGGAGCTGGCCGTGTGTATTTGGCCAGCCCAGCTCTCGCGGCCGTGCAGCCGCTGCGCCCCCAGCAGGCCTGGCTCTCGCCGACGTTCTGTGACTCCCCCAGCACCCGGCCGGGCTTTGCCAAAGATTGCTGGGTGGCCAGGGCCACTGAGAGATCCTACCCTGGGGCTGACCCCGCTCTGTGGGTGTGGGCATCTCTGCTGTCTTTGATCCCCCTGTGTGTGCTTTACCAGCAGTGCCACCACACCCTGCTCCCTTCATGTGGCTTCACCCGCCCACACAAGGGCAGGCGGGGGCCAGGGGGAGTTTCTTTATTTGCTTGGCAGGCACATTACAAAGCCTGGCCGCCCTGCCCAGGACTCCCCGCTCGCTCCGGCCCAGGCGGAGCCATGGCAGCTTGGGGTGCTGCCCAGACCCCAGGGCTCAGCACCTGCCATGAGTTGGCTGGGCTCTGCCTGAGCTCGCTGGTTTGCCGCCTCGGTTTGCAGCCCTCATGTGGGCGAGCTCTAGACATGGGGGGACTGGCGCTGAGAGCCCGCCGATGGCCTGCGGGAAGGACGGGCCTTTCCTCGTCCGTCTGGTGGGAGCCATCACGGAGGCTGGGTGTGAAACTGGCTCTGGCCGAGAACAGACCCACTGGTCCCAGGTGGGGGCCACGTGGGGAGACGGCAGCACCCCAGGATCACGCTGGGCCTGAGCCACACACCCTGCGTGGCCCAGCCGTGGCACACGGACAGGCTCCCACCCAGGGCACGGATGCTGGGAGACCTGCCAGGACTGGTGCTGATGCTACAGTGGGGAGGGGGGAGGCGGAGAGGCCCTGGGCATGTAGCCTGGCATTATTGCCCACTCAGGGTGTTGGGGGGAATCTCAGGGGTGAGTTTCAAAAGAGCCCAGGAGAGTTAGGCACCTAAGTGCAACTGCAATACAAATAATAAAAAACACACATGAATGAAGCCCGCCCCCCAAGGACAGGCCTGCACGCTGGGAAGAGACTTGTCCAAGGTCCCAAAGCGAGTAGTAGAGGGCAGCCAGGAAAGAACCCAGGAGTCCTGGCTGCCTGGCCCTTGTTCTAACCACTAAATGGGGCTCCTTCCTGCTCTTGAAGGTGCTGAGCTAGAATAACTACAACCCGCCCTGGACACCAGTCACCTTTCTGGGCATTGCTGCACTTTAAATCCTATGGGCTCCCAGCCCCACAAGAAACCCCTCGGCCCTTGGAACAAGCTGGAAGCTGGTTTCCTCTTGTCACCCCTGTAGGGGAAATCTGCCCGCGCGGGAGGCTAGGCCCGTGTGGGAGCAGCACAGAAGTGTCTGCAGGAAACGGATCCAGAATTGCTCCGAGGCTACAGAGCTGCACGGGAAGCCTTGGCCCTGAATACAGAGACACTCCCTTCCCCAGTAGTTAACCTCGGTAATAGCTCCACTTCCCTATTCCCCGGGCTGCTGGCTTAACGCGCCAGGGCCTGCTCTGGCCACATGGCAGCTGCTTCATTTGGAGCGTTCGACGCCCGCATTTCCTGCCCTGGGCGAGCTCCCCGAGCCAGCGGCTGAGGAGTCCTGGAGCTGGGCTAGAGCCGAGGGGGTGGAGGAGGCTAGGATACACCCCGCGGGGCCAGCCTGTCACTGGACAGAGCGCCTGAGCTCCGGGGCTGAAATGAGCTTCCTCTCCCCACAGCTCCGTGCACCACGGCCTGCTGCGTCTGGCTGGGAGCGTCTGGCTGACCTGCCCACACCAAGGGCACAATCTGTAGCTGCGTCAGCTGGGCTGAGCGCTGGGCGGGATGGACCGCGCCCCCCACACTCCCACGCTGCCTCAGCTGCTGCTGCCTCGGGGGGCGGGGGATCGATGGCGGGGCGGCTGTGCCACGTCCAGTCATTCCCTGCTTCCAGTCAGGGACACTCGCCAGCTTGTCACTCACTCACCTGCAGCTGCTGCCAAGTCTTGGAGCAACAGGGGAAGGGCCGGGGGAGCTACCACAGGGATTAGGCCAGGCAGGAGGGCAAAGGCGGGTGGGCAGGCGGGGGGAAGAAGAGACTTGCTGAGCCCTGATCTCTCCTGCCCATCATGGAAACATCAGTGGAGGGCCAGGAGTCCTGTGCCATTGTGGGCTCCCCATCTGCGGCTGCCAGCCCCGCTCCGGTGCTGTGTTTCCTCTCCACGGAGGCTGGCTGGTTCTGTCGCTGCCCTGCACAAGGGAGCCAGCTAGGCCGGGGTGAATGGGCAGGTTCAGGAGGGAACGAGGGGGCAAGGTGTGGGGCAATGCAGGATCTGCCCCTTTGTCTCTCAGCACCTCCGGTCTCCATCTGTAGCACAGGAAGAACGACATTCCCTCTCCTCTCTCCCGCCCTGAGTGCTTTCTAAGTGCTTTGAAACTCCCACTAGGTACCTAATCCCTTGGTCTCTCAGTGCCCCACCTGTACAATAGGTACATGGCTCTACCTCACCAAGGGATGTGAGGAGAAATAGGTTAGACATTGTGAGGCACACGGATGCTGTGGTGATGGGGCCACATAAATCCCACAGGGAGAGCAGGAATTTAAACTCCTGCCATCTTTTCCCTTGGTTTTGGCCCCTTCTTTTCACCCCCCGCCCCTCACATCTCCCTCTTTTCTGAAGGTAACCTAGGCTCAGAGGGCTTGCCTGTATTTCTTCTGAGTCCCTTGCGTTCCCCCGTTGATCCATCCCACCAAAGGCACGACTTCCAGGTCCTTAACTAATCGCCAGCCCTTTCTTTCTTAATCCCCCTGCCCCCGCCTGTCAACACCGACTCCCTGCCCCAGGGGCACAAGCTGGGAGCAAGCCCCCTCCTCGGCAGAGAGCACTCACAAGTGAGAGCTCTGCCTGGGGCCAGGCCAGCGCTCCTGTGCAAAACGAAGGGGGGCAGGAGCCCCCCAGACAGTGCCCCCGCGCTGTGTGATGTAGGGGCATTGGTGCCCCCAGTTCCAGCTCTGCCGGCAGAGCGCCCGCCGGGGAAGAGCCCTCGCTCTGTTTTATAGATGGGGAAGCTGAGGCTGTGCGAGGGGACGTCCCTCCCAAGGTCACTCCGTTAATCAGTGACAGGCTGCCCTGATTTCCAGGCCTGGGGTTTCACCACTAGCCCCTGCTCCCTCCCAGGGTGTGGCTCCTGGCCTGGGCTGCTGCTAGCTGCACAAAGGGAAGGGATGTTGCTGGGCCAGGTCGCTGGGGGATAAATAAGCCGTTGTTGATGAGAGGCTCCCTTAGTCGCTCGTTAGTGGCGGAGCAGAGGCAGGAGGACTCAGGAGCTGTTTTCCCTGCCTGGAGCCGTCAGCTCCCAGCACCAGGGCTCAGCAGGTCAGTGGGATTTTACAGCAGGGCTGGGGTGAGACGGCGCCTGGGCCCTCGACTCGGGGTCTTGCCGTGTGTTGCGGGGATGGGGGAGCAGTGCTGGCCCCGTTAAGTGGGGGGTGAGGCATAGATTGCTCCTGCCACCCCCAGTCTCGCAAACCAAGTCAGCCTGCGGCTGAAACTAGCCCCTCAGCCCCTGGAGACCAAACCGTTGCTTTAACCACTAGACCTGCTGTCTCCATGCTGCCTTTCCGTTAGGCGCGAGCCAGCTGCCTTCCCCAGAGCGCGCGGGGGCTGGCCAGGGCCGTGCGCCTCCTTTCTGCTCTTTGTGCGGCCCAGGCCCAGCTGAGACGGTCCCCGTGTGTGCAGCCCAAAGCATCCCAGCCGGAGCGCTAAGCAGCCACGTTAGCTGGTGATGTCGCTCGCCCGCGGTGAGGATCTGCTCCCATCCCTGGTGCTGCCCTTTGTTGTGGGTACAAAGAGCCCTGGGTTAGCCAGGGCCTGAGGGTTTGTGGGTGGAGCGAACCTGACCCTGCAGATCCTGTGATGCCAACCCCCCCCGGGCCTGATTCTGTGTGGACGACTGTGCTGCAAGGGCAGCTCTGATCGCAGCAGGGGTAGGCACACCTGGGCTGGCAGAGATAACAGCAGCAGTGAAGACAAGTGCCCTGGACCCACCGCAGGCAGGGCCCCCGTGCATGCCCCTGCGCCCTGGCAGGCTTGCACTGAGCTGGCAAGCCATGGCACCCTGCTGCCCCTGTGAGCGTCACCGCGCTGGGAGATTGAAGCTAGCGTCAGTGTGCCTGCCCACGCTCCAGCCACTGAACTCGCAATGCAGCCCTGCTCTCTGTGCTCACCTACGCCACTGCAGACTCTTCCCATGCTGCTCGGAATGGCTGCCCGAGGGTCAGGCCCCGTGGTTTTGCATCAGCTAGCCCCAGACTCACTCCTGCCCCCGTTCTGATGGCC
>ML675642.1:1535036-1562117 GCA_007922155.1 Mesoclemmys tuberculata
TGCTCAAGGTCACCCAGCCCGCAGTGGCAGAAGCAGGACTAGAACCTCATATTCCCTGTGTCCCAGGCCAGCACTCTCCAGGCCACCTATCCAACATGTCACGCACAGCCACAAAGCGTATGAATAAATTGAAAAGCCCCGAGCAGGCGCAGTTCACTTCGCCCAGTATATTACAGCTGCAGGTGTGTCCTCCCCCAGGCATAAGGCTGGAGACAGATGTTCCCCCTTGTCCTAGGTTGGCTTCAAACAATTTCCTGGTGTGCCCTGCTGACTGGCTCTCAGGAACTTGGTTCTTTATTCCAGCAAATTCTGTTACCAGTTTTCAGAGGCTGCCTCTCCCTTTACAAACCAGCCCCACCCACTGCTCCTAGCTATCCCTAGCCTAGAGTATCCCTAGTATAGCATTTCTTCATCAGAGCCCAGGGCGCCTAAAAGACCGTGGGAGATTTTGTGGCTGGAACTCGGGAGATTTGGGTTCGTTTCCCAGCTTGTCGCAGATGCCATGTGTGACTTTGGGCAAGTCACATAATCTCCCCGTGCCTCAGTTTCCCCATCTCTGCACGGTATCTGCTCACCAGAATCTGAGTGGCTTTGGGATTGCTCCCGAGTGCTTTGGGAGCCCTCAGCTTTGGTGCAGTCTAGGGGAGAATTGAGACGTGCTGTCTCACTGTCCCTGAGCTGCAGGGGATGAGATTGCCGGGGGCTAGCACTAGCCGACATCGCTGTGGCTTGTTCCAGGTGATCCTGTGAGGCTGCTGCTGGCCCATGCAGCCCACGTGGAGGTGAAGGGGAGAGGAGCCGGTGCAGCTGCATTGTGCCATTGTGGGGACGTTAGGCCACCCATTGCTGCCTCCTGGGGGAGAGAGGAGACAGGTGAGCTGCCTTCGAACATCACAGCTGATGTCGCCCGTACCAGCAGCTACTCTGCTCTGGCATGTGTGGGGCAGGGGCCCTGTGGGGTTGGGGGTGGGTTACTAGAGCTGGGACCCCAGACACCAGGTTCGGAGCCAGATTTGAGCTGTCCAGCAGTTGCTGGGGTTTGGATCCAGACAGAATGACCACAGCATGGGATCTGTACAGGGAGGTGGGCCCAATGGCCAGGGGCCTTGTCTGCTTCGGCCTCCAGGCCACCACTCAGTGCTGGGGGTCCTGGGCGTGACCAGCTGTCTCCTGCAAAGTGCGCTGCTCCTCCCTGGGCACCCGGGCGGTCCCAGGCAGCCCGTCCCCTCTAGGGGGGACAAATAAAGCGCTAGGACCCTGCAGCACAGCGGGCAGCCAGGATCAGCTTCGGGCCGTGGTCCCTGTGCGGCAGCGGCACAACCGAGGTATTTCCCTGAACAAGGATGGCTGGGCTGCCATGGTAACCGCATCACCCTGGTGTCTCACCTAGGTCACTCCCTGCCAAACTGCTGGCTCTGCGGGATGGAGTGCAGAGTCCACAGCTAGCGCACTCACGCTGCTCTTCGCACGCCAGGTCGTTACCCTGGCTGCTGCGTGTGCGGCTTATTACGGGCCAGAGTCCCAGCTCCCCCGGCGGCAGCAATTGACGGCCGCTTGCTGCGCTGAGGAGGGGAACCAGGATCGTGGACGGGGATGCAGGTGGGCGGAAGGGGTTTGGGCATGGAGCTAGAGTTCAACCTAGGACTTCCCCACTGCCTGGCATCCTGTCCCAGGGCTGCATGTGGCAAGGTCCTGAGGCCCTGCTGCACCCCTGCTCGGGGCTGCATGGGGGCTCATAAACAATCCACTCACCCCAGACATGGCACAGCAGCTCTCTCGGCTTGTCTAGCGTCCCCAGCAGCGCCGGTAACTCCAGTGAGTATCTCTCCCAGTAACTCGGCTCTCTGGCAGGGTCATTGTGACCCTCTTAGTTCCACCCATGGCCAGGTCCCAGCTGTACAAACTAGAAGGTGCAAAACGCCTTTAACACAAACCAAATCCTTCCCCGCCCATTCCTCAGTCTATCTTCAAGGCTCAGCCTGCCGCACCCCGCAGCCCAATCATCCTTGCAATGGGCTTGTATGCCAGGGCAATTTAAATCATTGATTTAAATCACTAAGAGAAAATCATTGATTTAAATCAAGTTTTCCACTGTTACTTCTTCACATATTTCTTAAACAATGGTGCAAATCCAATCACTAAAACGTTAATTTACAACTCAGTACAGCATTTGACCACATGGAGGAGGGTATACTTTGGGTAATTTTTCAGATATCTTGATTTGTATTAATTTAGGAAATAGCACATAATACTCATTACCTGTGTCAAGCTGTAGATGCAGTAGCAGTGCATTAGGAATGGTAAACTAAATCACACACACAAACACAATCGCACTGATATTTTATTAAACTAAATCTTAAATGTGACATAAACATTTCACATTTGCAGTTGCAGCAGTCTCCTGAGCTGCTCGCTGACAGCTGTCCTTAAACTCTTTTTTTTTTTAATTTTCAAATTTTATTAACTCTAACAGACAAGTCATCACAACACAAAACTTATACTGTCCTTAAAACTTCTACAATTTGCTCTCCTCTTCCCCACTCCCACTGTCATTTTTATTCATAGACAAACAGAAATACGAGTTTTCCTGCTTTTTCAACTCCCAGTCGATTTCTTAGCTTTGAGTGAATAATATCAAACCATGAAAATATTCTCTCTGTGCCTGCAGAGGAAGCTACTGCTGTGAAAAGTTGGCTTAGCAAGTGAAGGAACTCTGTTTCAAGGTGCCTGGCTAATGATTTCCGCCAATTCAGGGGAATGACTTTGTTCAAAACATCATCAGTAAACACGTACTTGACATGTTTTCCCTTTTCACCCAGGGAAGGAATTTCTTGAAAATATTCCCAGATAGAGTCTCTCTTATGCCCAGAAGCCATGACAGTTTTTCTGTGGCAAAAGTGGGGGGGAATATAGGAAGCTGTGTGTGTCCTGAGTAATGTCTTCCCTTTTTCTTTCCAGTCCAGTCCACTGTCCCTTTCTACTCTGCCTGTCCTTTGTCTCTGTCTTTAAGACAGTGTCTTAACTAAGTCCTCTGCCTTGCTGGGCCTAGCTCCACCACCACATAAGCACAAAACAGCAACAATCCTGTCCAGCCTGTCTTTCTTTGCACATGGGACTTCAGTTTGCTGAGAAGCAGAAACCAAAAGCCCAGAACTTTCAAGAAGCCAGAGCTGGTAGTTAGGCTGGCCTAACTAGGAGAGACTGGAGCCATTCATACATTTGTATGAGACTGTAATGGCAGGTGTAGCAGGGTTGTGATGAGATTTAATTGTCACTGTTATTTTTTAAACAGAGGAAAATTTAGTATTTGATTGATGATTTTAAAAACATCCCAAAAAAATCTGATTTAAATAAAAAAATTCAATTTTTAATTAAAAAAATGATTGATTTTTCTCCCCCCTGTTGTACATCCACTTCCCTGGAGCCAGAAGGGGATCCCAGCCCCCTGCTCTGGGTCAGGGCCCTGCACTGAACAGCCAGGTCTGCTCCTTTAACTGGACCACTTCCTACCCAAAGGCTGATTCCCTCCAGCCTCTGCTCCTACACTGAGGCTGCCTGTTTCCCCTCTGGGTCTCTCCCAGCCCAGGCCTCCCTGCTTGGCGCTCCCCACAGCTTATTTTCCTTCATGGCTGGCCTGCCTCCAGCTCATTCCCCAGCCAGGGTTCATCACCGCTTGCCCCTGGCTGCTCTTTCTCTTGGGGTAGCCACTTTCTGCTCCTGATGGGACAGTGTCTGATTCCCCCCAGGTGAGGCTCGTTCTGTAATCAGGCTGGCCCAGCCCAGGCTTTCCACTCTGGGGCAAAACCACCCTGCTACAGGGCTCCTGCTTGCTTAGGCTTGGCTTGGCAGCCAGCAGTGGTGCTGTGACTGCTGTAGTGGTCTGTTTCTGACGGCATCCCCAGTGCAGGTCTCCTCCTGGCAGCAGGGGTGTGTTGCCAAACCCAGCCCCGTGAGTGGCACGTGCTGTCTGGGAGCCTCCTGCCAAGAGCTGAGCAGCTGCTCTGCCAGAGATGGGGACGAGTGGAACCGTGCTGTCAGCCGCTGGCTCCCTGGCCTGGAGAGGGGCAGACAAGAGCTGTGGCAGGAGTCTCCTTTGGATTGCCGCTTCCTAGCACCAGAGAGACCTGGCGTCTGGCACAAAGCTCTGCTGTGGACAGGGGAAAGGGGGGAGTGGCAGCCCTGGGGAAGGCAATGGGGACAGCCAGTGGGTCTCAGCAGACGAACCAGCTCCTGAGCTGAGGGGAGGCTGTTTGCATCCATCCTGCTAAGAAGGGACCCACGGAGGGGGGGCTGCTGCATTGGTGTCGGTGGCCGATGGGGGCGCCCTGGCACTGAGCTCCTCAGTTCTTCTTCTTCCGATCACCAGTGGCTGGAGAGGGGATTCATGTTAACCTCCAGAGAGAGGAAGTGCCCTCCTGGCTTCTCTCTGATGCAGGGAGGCCTGGAAGGGGTCTGGCTTTCGCTAAAGGTTTTGCTATTCTGCTTTAAAAAAAAAAACTTGCCTCAGTGCCCCCAGCAGGTGCGGAGCTGTCTGGAGTTGTGAGGGGAGAGCCGGTTCCACGCCTTGGCCCCAGCACCTACGGGCCCGCGCCCCCAGCAAGGAGTTGGGAGTTGCTAGGATGTCCCAAGGAGAAGGTATGGTGCTGACGGCTTTCAGTCCAGTGCGCCTTGTCCCTCTCCCCCGTCCTCTGCCATGGCCTGGGGCAGACACAACCGCTGCCACCGGGGAAATGAACACAAGCAGAGGTCGTTTGCTATTTGCACCATGGGCGGGCAAAGCCAGACCCAGATCTGGGGGCTCTGCCCAGCCAGGGGCACTTGAGGCCCACGTTCTAGGGTTGGTTTTGCAAAGCGCCCCAGGGCTAGAGCTGACTCAGCTCTGGTTGGCCTGTAACAAACCTTTGGGCGCACGGGGAGGCCAGCGCTGTCGCTATGGAGCACGCCATGGCCAGGCAGAGCCCGTGGGAACAGACCAGCCCAGTGCCTAGGGCTTGAGCTAACAGAGAATTGCCCCAAACCTCCGGGGGCCTAGGGCCCTGACACCCAGCTGAGCAGTTCTGACTTCCCATCTCCCTCTCCTGTGGCACCGATAATTCTCACCTGCTCTAATTCCTCCAGTTGCCCCCCTGCCCCTGCATCTCCCCTGTCTCCATGATCACTCCCTTCCCCTCCAGCGCCTTCCCTTCCCATTACTGGCATTGCCACAGTGCTTAGGGACCCCTGTTGGGCTAGGCGCTGTACAGACCACACAAACCTGGTCCCAGCCTCCAAGTGCTCGTTGGCCAGGATTTAGACCATGCCCCACCAGCGAGCCCAACGTGAATGCAACCTAGTCTCTGTTGGGTTAGTGTTGATGGAGTAATTGGGCCCAGAGGGTCAAAGGTGTTACCGTTACCATGTCAGCACTGAGCTGCTGCGCTCTGCGACCCAAAACAGGTGAATGGGGGTTGGGTTTTGATAGAGATTTTGGTCTTCTTAGTCCCAAAGCAAACACACCAGAAATTCCCCGTGTTGGTTGGGCTAAACTAGAGTACAGAATGAAGAAAAAAACCTAAAGCATTTGAAGTTGAAGGTGAATGGTTTTGCAAAACCAGCTTAATCTAAACTCCTCAGAGCCCTTCTGTCCCCGATCCACAGGGTCTGTGCTACTCCACAGCTTTTCCGCTGTCCCTTGGAGGTGCCCCTTCTCTGTGCCAGTCACCAGGGGTCCCACTCTACCCTCAGAGCAGGCCACGTGGGCTCAACACCTCCCAGCCGGTGAGACAGATGCCTGGTCAGACATTCACACTCTTTGGGGACCAGAGCCCCTCTGCAAGTGTTTGCAGTGACGCCAGGCAGCCTGTTCAGAACAGAGGAAGGTTTGTTAGTCAGCTGGACGCAGCACTGGGACACCCACAGGTTCGCTCAGAGCAGCAAAGGTTTTGAGTAAGACATAGTCCTCTCAGGCCAAGCCGGTGCTGCACCCAGTCAGGCTGCCTGGGAACTGCTCGGGCTCTCCATCAGCCCCCGCTGAGAGCTGCCATGTCTTTCCCAAAAGCCAACCCATATTCCAGCCACCTGATGCCTTTCGGGCCATTGTCAACTCCTGCAGACCCCTGCTGAGTTTGTGTGCACCGCCTGCCTGCTGGAGATGCCCATGGAGCAGTGTCAATGGCTCAGTTGTTGGTGCTTCCGTTGTCTTTGTGGACCCTCCATCGTATGAATCAGTTTGAGCCAGTCCTTGAAGGACCCATTCACCCCACCCCAGACAGTCACATCTCACGTTTCCTGCTCTGCCCAAGGGCAGCCTCTTAACCCTTTCACAGCCACTGGGTAGCAAAGTACAGAGGGAAACTGAGGCACCCCTAGGAATCATAAAAATATTACAGAAAATTTCCACTTTGTGTCACCCGCTTCCAGAAAGAGGCTATGGGTTAGAGTTTTATCCTTGCAGACCGCCCTGGGGAGGAAAGGACTGATTGGGTTGTTGAGTTTCAAGGGGATCGCTGTGAATCAGGGTTACTTTGTCTTGTCAGAAGCAGGAACCCAAAGAGGGAGAAGAGAGACGTTGGGAGAAATACAGAGGTTCTCAGGGCCAAAGCAGCAGGTCAAGCCAAGCCAGATGCTCTGTGCTGGCAAGTTGTTCATGACAGCTGTTGCTTCCCCAGTCTGAGACACCGTCTCCTGGTCTGGGCAGGGTCCTTCTCGTGCATTAATCCTGCTCAGGCAGGGCAGAGCTCGATGGGGTGTCTCCTCCCATCGCACTGGAGCTGTGTGGTGCAGCTGGTCTCAGGACAGGAGAAGATAGTGGAGGATGGAAAGGGACACACAAGGGAAGGGCGGACGGAGCTGGACTCCTGTGTATCAGGCTGGGATCCTCGCTGATCCAGGGGCGCTCACTAGCGAGCTGGTCAGGACATCCCGATGACCAAGGCTTCCCAAAAAAGGACCAGACTCTGGGGCACAGCAGAGGGCCGTCAGCCTTTCCTGGGGGAATCCCCAGGGCTCTGGCCTGTTCTTGTGAGCCTGACAGCCTTCCCTTTGAGAGCCCTCTGGGTGGGGGTGTGATGGGAGTGGCCCATTCCCCTCATTATTTTGTTTACTAGTTAGGTCTAATTTCTGACACGCCAATTTGGTCCACTAATTTTGGGTTCCATTCTTATCTTAACATAGTCCTTGGATGGTATCAGTAGCCTCTTTTGTCTGGACTAATTCAGCCTTTGTCTCCTCTGGGGACTTAGCAGCATTTATTGTGAGCGGCCATTGCCACACTCTCACCCACACTCCAGCAGCTGAGTTCACAGTTTGGGCAGATCCCAATTACTACCATCACCTCCACCCTGGGAAAGTCCAGCCCATCTGCCTGTCCAGCCGTCCTCCCTTCTCTGCTTCACCTCCATTGACAGACGTTGCCTCGAAGTCTCTCTCCCAGCCCCTCCCTGGGTCTCCTCCTGGCTTCCCCTCTCTGTGCCCCACAGAAATTGCTCTTGCCAAAACTCTGAGCCACCTTTTCCAGATAGCTCTCAGGGCCCCTGCTCCATCTTCCTCCTTGATCTCTGCTGCTTTTGTTGCAAGTGCCGATCCCACAGCAGCACCTGGCTAGTGCAGGAGAAAGGGAAAACAACTGGAAACAGTGTCAGCAGTGGCCAGGAGAAGAAATTCTACACCCTCCTCCAGTGGTGGCCGTAAGACAAGTACGGCGCTAAATGCTGCTCCTCTGCTGCATCTGGGCACAGTGGGGTGTGTCTGTGTGTCGCTCAATTGCTCCTCACCCCACTGCCCTGTCTGTCTCCTGCAGGTGGGAGAAGCCAGGAGGCTTTTGAATATCGCGATGTTACGATAAACACTGTGGAGAAAGCTTCAGACCTGTACATCCAGCTTGAGAAACTTGGGGCGTAAGTGGACGGTGGGGTTTATATGCAATGACTGGGCACTGCTGGGACGGTCTTTTCCCCAGAGATGTCCCGCTGCTCAGCTCTGGCTTTCGCATCAGAAATGTCTCAGGGATAGGAGGGGAGCGCTGCTCCTCTGTTCTGTTTCCGTGTACGTGCAGGGCAGAATGTCCTAATGGAGAGCTGCTGGGCTGAGCGTTAGGAGACTTGGCTTCTCTTCCTGGTCTTGTCCTTCACGTGCTGGGTGACCTCAGGCAAATCACTTCCCTTCTCGGACCTGCTGGTTTTTCTTCCCCCACTGGTGTGTTTACATTGCCTTTGACAAGAATCTTCATAGTCTCTCTCTGTGCCCGTGCAGTGCCCGGCACAATGAGGCTTCTGAGCACTGATACGATGCAGATAATCTGGAAAGCCATGCAGATGCTCAGACGCCGTGGTAGTGGGCAGAGCTGTCTAGGGGACTGGAAGGTGTTGATGTAAATGACCAGGCTCTTTCTTTTTCTGTTTGCATTAGATGATGGGAGAGCCGGGTCCCCTGGCCTCCTGCCCCATTGTCCCATATTTCCTCTGGCTGTCATGATTGGCCCCGAGGGGGATCTGGGGTGAGTCCCCATGGGGGGCTCACCTTCCTATTTAAAAGATGAGGGAGGCTATTTGCCAACTGCTCATTGTGGTCTCTAGCATGTGTCCGTGATGCGAGGATAAAGCGCTCTCCCAGTGCTGTGGGGTACTTCTCAGAACCGCACGCTTCTCCGCAACGTTCGGAGACTGTCGCTTCTGCCACGACCTTGTCCCTGAAAACCGTTCTGATCTCATTTACACTGGGCTGGCGTCTCCTGTTAAGCAGGAGTATCCGGGGCCCCTTGAGCCCGGCCTTGGTATTTAGCGAGCTCGTTCCTCCTGTAGAACCCCTCAAATCCAAAACGGGCTGGATCTGGGCTAGACCCTTGCAGCTCAGGCCCGTGCCATGCTCTACGTGTGGTTGGATGAGTTCATCACCACTGGCAACCTAGCGACTGATGCGAAAACAAGGCTGCTCCGGTCGAGTGCCATGGGGCAGGAGTGATCAGCACCGCGCTCAGCAGAGTCTCTCTGCCCCCCACTTTGTTGCAGCACAGCACTCCCCCAGCTGGTGAATAGTGCCCTTCCCTGACTGCTGCGCCCAGCCCGGGATTTTGGGTGATCCCCTCGAGGCAGCACAAGCTGGGAGCTAGAGGCAGAGAAAATCACAGGGTCTGTCTGTGTCTAGCAGCCTTGACAGAGGATCCCCTTTGTTCAGCCCAGCTCCGTCCTGTCTCGAGGGACGCTGTGTCTGTTGCCTTCCTCTGAAGCATCGAGTCAGAGGCAGGATCCGGGCCTGTGTGAGCCACTGCAGCAAACCCTCCTGAGCTGTATTATTATTTATTGTATTACCGTAGCACCTAGGAGTCCCGGTCCTGGGCCGGGACCCTGGCGTGCCAGGCGCTGTACAGACACTGAACAAAGACAGTCCCTGCCCCAAAGGGTTTACAATCGAAGTAGACGGTCACTCTCTGCCAACTGTACTAGCAACGTTCTTAAGTCTGTTCTGTGCAGTTTTCCTGGGGGATCCCCAGCTGTTTAGTTTAAATTCTGGTGCTGCTGGGATGCACGTAGGAGCTGGCCTGGAGCAGCCCATTCCCACTGCAAGCTGCCTTGCTTGCTGGAAAGCAGGAGCCAATACCCTCCTTCCTCTCTCTCCCGGCTCCCTGTCTCCCTCAGTGGGAAGTTCGGGATGGTTTACAAGCTGCAGGAAAAGGCCACTGGGACGATCCGGGCAGGGAAATACTTCCGGACGCGGACATCCAAGGAGAGGGAGGCCGCCTGCAAGGAGGTGGAGCTGATGAACTTGCTGCATCACCCCAGGCTGGTGCAGAGCCTTGCAGCCTTCCAGAGCCAGACGGAGCTGGTGATGGTGATGGAATAGTGAGTGGGGACGTGCTGGGCGGATACTGGAGGTGCAGAGGTGGGGTCTGATTAGAGCAGCCTCCGGTGACAAGCTGCCACGTGCATGGCGTGGGGATGGAGGGGGGAAAGGGCACTGCTGGATGCACAGAGTGAAAGGGTGGTGGTCCTGGCTGCACCTTGAAGGGGGGCTACATGTGTTACTGGGGCATGTGTGCCCCGGGGTTTCACAGAAGATGGATCAGAGCTGAATCAGAGGCTGAGCCTAGAAGTGGGCAGCGTGTATGTGAGCCCCCACCCGCTTTCTGACATTAGGAGTTCAGACGGCTGAAGGGTGGGTGGTGCGAATCCAGGTTGCTGGCTAGCAGAACCCCCGCCTCAGACACTGTCAAGAAGGGATAACAAGGTGCAATGTTTCCAGATGGCTCAGTGTCCAGGGCTGCGGCCTCCAGCCCTCACTGGTAAGAGAGGGATCGGGGCTGGGGGAGGGTTCATACAGGGTTTCCATTTTGGTTTGGATTTGACTTGGTTGGGTGTCTTTGCTCCCTGCCCCAGGACAATGTGGCCAAGGGGCTTCCCCACGTACCTGAGGTGTTTTGCCTGTTGAGTTTGAGTTTAGTGCCAGAGCCGAGTCCCTGGGTGGCTGGGATCTGGCACAAGAGAGAACCGTCCCTCGGGGAGAGGGAATCCTGGCTAGGCTGCCCCTCTCTGCTCCCGGCAGCATCGCGGGCGGGGAGCTATTTGAGAGGATTGTGGATGACGACTTTGAGCACACGGAGCCCACCAGCATTCAGTACATGAGGCAGATCCTGGAGGGGATCCAGTATGTTCATGACCAGAGCATCGTCCACTTGGACCTCAAACCCGAGAACATCGTCTGCATCAGCAAGAGCAGCCCTTGGATCAAAATCATCGACTTCGGCCTGGCCCGGAAACTGGGTGAGCAAGAGGGGCCCAGCTGGGAGCCATTACTGGGGTCTCCCCTTTTACTGTCCCAGTGCTAATGGCCCCGATTCAGCAAAGCACTGATGCACGTGTGTAACCTTAACTATGTTCCGAAGTCCGTCCCCATTCAGCAAACCACGTGCTTCACGTTTGCTGCGTCCGGGCCGGCAAGGAGGCTTCCCTGCATTGCTAACCGTGGCGTGTCCGGAGCAGGGGTGGGCAAAGGAGTCCCAGAAAATAACTGGCTTGAACCTTTGCCCAAAACTGCAACCAAACCTGCTCAACTTGGGAGTCTGGGGGGAGTCTGAGGCCCGGCTCTCCAGGGCGCTGAGCACCTGCAGCTGAAGTTAGCGGGAGCTGCCAGTGCTCCGCATCCCTGCAAATTGGCCCCCCAATTTGGGGCTTGCCCCACCTGCTGGTAGCTTCAGGATGCATCGAGCCTCCGCTCGCTTCTGTGCCTTGTCTTTGCCGTGCAGCTCCCCGGCCCCGGCTGGAAGCTGAAACCCCCGGCCAGGCAGGTTTGGGGTGGCTGGAGTTACAAGGACTTTCCTACAATGTTTCCTGCCCATTTTTGTAGCGCCAAGACACTTGGCAGCGGGCTGACGCTCTGGGGAGCCAGGGTCTGTTCCCAGTTCTGCCACTGCCCTGCTGCAAGTCTCAGCCCCTCTGTGCTTTGTGTCCCTGCCTGTAAAGTGAGGGTGGTGACATGCACCTGGCAGGGGTGTTGGGTGCTCTGTTCCTGAATGTCTGCGGAGCATCGGCGGCCCACAGAAGCCAGGTGCTGTCAGCAGGCGAGGCGGATTTCCCATCTCTACTGCAAATTCCGCTCCAGCTCCATTTCAGTTAGATGCGACCTGCGATGCAGCTACCTGGGCTCCGCCCGTGCCCCTTGGCACTGGAGAGCATAAAACCAGTTGCCTGTCTTCTGCGGTGCTTCGAGAAGGGGCATAGTCTGCACTTCCTGCTTCCCCAGCAGACCAGCTCCCGGGGCACATTCAGAGCCAAAGCAGCTGAGTCGAGCGTCAAAGACACCATAGCAAGGCACGGATGAGTGGGAGTAGACTTGCGCTTTATCCCAGGTGACCCTGGGTGCGTCTCCCTGTGCCTCTACTTCCCCTGCTGCCCTTTGTCAATTCAGGCTGTTCGCTCGTTTGCCAGGGCCTGCCTCTCACCATGCACCGCCTGGCACAATGGGCTCCAGTCTCAGTTATGGCCTCTAGATGCTGCTCCCCTGCACGTATGGGTAACGGCGGCTGCAGGGTGTCACCAGGGATCCAAGAGACATGGACACGGGGAGGCTGTGCTGCCCCATGGCTGTTGCTAGGGGAAGCGCAGGCTGCGGGGATGGGGGGTGCTGGACTGTTCCTCTCATCTCTTCAGATCCAGACACCCCCGTGAAGGTGATCCATGGGACCCCAGAGTTCATGGCCCCAGAAGTGATCGCCTTTGAGCCGGTGGGATTCACCACGGACATGTGGAGCATCGGCGTGATCTGCTACATTCTGTAGGTGGGCACCCCGTTAATGGCCACTGGGGAGGAGATCCCGGCCGAGCCACTCACAACCTCTTCTCCTGCTTCCGCAGGCTGAGCGGGGACTCCCCCTTCCAGGGGGACAGTGACATGGAGACGCTGCACAACATCACGGCTGCTCAGTGGGAATTCGACGAGGAGACCTTCTCGGAGGTCTCCCAGGAGGCCAAGGACTTCATCAGCCAGCTGCTCCGGAAGGACTGCCGGTAAGAGTTGCTGATGCGGGAGGCAGGGAGAAATGGTACTTCCCCGAGTGCTGTGGGGGTAGGAAACAGAAGGAGCACTCCAAGGGAGTGGGATGGGGGGGGGGGCCCACCGGGCAGAGAGCTCTGTGGGGAGCAGTGGGTGGGGACTGAGAGGTTGGCCCTTCCCAACTCTCTCACCAGCCCTCAGTAGGTGGTTGGGAGGGCTGAGGGGACCGGAAGCCCTGATGGGAGGGGGAGGGAGAGGGAGAGAGAGAAGTTGAAAAGCCAAACTTTAGTGCACATGTGCCATTCTCTGGCTGCTCAGATGGAGACTTGATGTGTGCTGGAGGTACACAAACACATTTAATTGGAGAATTAGAACAAGGGTGCTCATATTAGAAATGAACATGGTATATTGCAAATGAATTGGGAATAAAGGAAGTCTAGCGTGACTGTTTTGAAGAGCGATGAATGAGGAAAGCTGAAGGAACTAAGAACATGAGTCCTGACAGATTGCATGCAGGAGGAAGAGATTGTAGAGGCACTTAAAAAAATGAAAAAAGGAAAATGAGAGCACACCTGAGCCAGGTGAAGTACTGGTGGATGCACTGAAGCCATGGGGAATGGAAGGCGTGAAGTATTTTACAAGTCTCTTCAGTTTTATTCTTAAGAAAAAGAAAACCCCAGATGAATGGTGTAAAAGCTTTGTGGTGCCCATTTTTAAACATATAAGAGATGTTCTACTGTGTGCTAATTATCAGCTTAATTGGGTGATGTGATATATGCTATGGAAGAAGATTATTGAAAAGCATCTTTGTGGAACAGCTGACATTTGGAAAGGTCAATATGGATTTATGCTAAGAAGGAGTACAATTGATGCCCTATGCTCTATGAATCCTCCTAGAGAAGAGAGATGGCAATGGGGCATGGTTTTGTGGACTTGAAGAAGGTGAACGATCATGTACCAAGAGAATTAGTTTGGTTTAATTAGCGATGGAGAAATGTGCTGGAAGGATGTGTCCATCCTTTCTAGGACTACTGTAGTCAAAACTGAATGAAGCTACAACAGAAAATTTCCAGTAAATTCTGGCCTGCAGCAGGGGTCAGCGTTGAGCGTTTTGTTTGCGGTTGTCTCAGATGTGATAAGGGAGACTATATGAAGGGAGCCTTGGAATTTGCTGTTTGCTGATGACTTAGCGATATGTGCAGAAGATCGTGAGGCCCTGCAAACCAACTCTGAACAGTGGCAACACAGTTTTGAGCAGGCTGGATTTAGAGTGAACGCTGGTAAGATTTTGGCTCTGATAACCGAGAGGAGGATTCTCCATAAAGGATGTTGCAGGCTGAGAACACCCGAGAAAACCAAAGCGCCCTCAATATGTATCAAGTTTTCCTATTATTTTTTTATCAAGGTTTATGTATGTGGCCAAGCTCTTTCCCTGCAAGAATATCTTTACAAAACCAACCACCTCTGAGTTTTCTGTAGGCCAGTGAAGTGACTATATTTATAACCCCCAATGTTATTTTTTTAAACAATCGATTCAGTCACAAAGTATTTAAAATAATATTAAATCATTCTTCTTTGTATAATTTTGATAACACTTCATGTGCACATCCGTATGTTATCCAGCAATTGCCATACATCACTTAGTTTATAGTAAAATCGCATAATTGTCCAAACAGCTAAAAATAATTTTTGCTTCTTACCCTCCCACCCCCACTTCCTCCCAGCCTCAGCTCTGCTCCTTCTATGTTTCTTCACCCCTTTCCAGGGCCTGGGCAGCTCCAGCAACTCCTCCTCCCACGCTGTCACTACCCAACGAGGGCAGGGGGGGAAGCAGTGGGGTACAGTCCAGTCTCTGTTGCTCACTGGGGGAGCAGGGCTACCCTGAGCTGCTGGGCTCTTTGCTCCCCTCCCTCCCCCCATGGGGCAGCGACCAGAGGGGACAGACTCCGCCAGCTTCTGCGGGGCTGAGCTTTGCAAGGGGCTGGAGCTTCTTGTGGCACTGCCGGACGGGCTCCCCTGGAATCCGTCACTGCAGAACAGCGAGAGTTGGCAACGCTGGGATACATGGAAATCCCAGGAGGCATGTAGGGCCCTGTGCCCATGGAGCCTGTGGGGTGGGCAGCGCCCCCGCTGGGGGAGAAGTCGAGGTGGTGAAGCTGCAGGCGTTGCCACCTCCTCTCCCACACCAAGATCAGAGCATCCTGCTTCCTAGGCTTAGCGCCCAGCCAGAGGGGCTTGTGAGGGTGGAGCTGGCGCCCACAGTGGAGATGGCCGCCTGGCCCCAAGGGCAGAGTCAGTGGTGGAGCTGTACTAACCCTTTCCCACGCGCTTGCCCCCAGCTGCCGGCTGCCCAGTGACCAGGCCCTGGCGCACCCCTGGCTGCAGAGGACGGAGCAGAGCGGCACGAAGGCGCTGTCCAAGGAGAGGATGAGGCGATTCCTGGCCTGCCAGAAGTGGCAGGTGCGCTTGGTGCTGGGTCTTGGCGCCGGCTCTGCCGGGGTCACCCGCTGCCTGCCGGACAGGGTGCGACCTGTACCCTGCAGGCAATGGGCTCTGTTGGGAAGGGGGCTTCAGGAAAGAGCCTCCCCTGTAGCCATGGAGCCGGGGCAACCCATGCCTCTCTCCCCCGGGGGCAGAGGTTCCTGGCCTTCGTGCTGCATGGCCAGCCCGTGCCTGGGGCCTGTGGGGCAGGGAGTCATCACTTGTTCCCAGCCCGCTGAGATCTTCCCTCTAGGGACCTTGACTGCCTCTTTCCTCTCTAGAAAACCGGCAATGCCCTGCTGGCCCTGAAGAGACTGTCCCGGCTGTCCTGCAAGCTGGATGACCCCGTGGCCGCCCCCAATGCCCCAGAGAAGGGAGGTAATGTCCCAGCCCATCAGAATGCATCAACCCCCACCGCAGCCAGCACAGGCTCCTCATCTTCACCCCCGTGACCCTTTGGCCCATAGCCCTGCCCTCTCCGCCACAGCTACCAGCTCACCCCGCTGCCATGTGGCCAGTAACAGCAGCATCCCTTGCCCACGCACCCGCCCTCTCCTGCCCCCATGCTGTCCCCCTGCCCCTCACCGTGCCAGCCTCTGCTGCAGTGCCCCCGATTTCCCCGCCCAGCTGGATCTCCTGCTCCACTCCTGCTTTGTGAAGTGACAGGCTCCAGCCAGCTTGGGGTTGAGGGAGGGCAGAGACTTAGCTCCCCCGTGGTTCTGTGGCCACAGGCAGGCCAGTGAGTTTGGGGGAAAGCTCTGGATGAAATATGGGCCTTGTGCCGCCTCCTGAAGGGGGAGGTTTGTGCAGTGTGATTTCTCGTGGCAAGGACTGTGGCTGCTGGAAAGCTCTGGGTCCTGCCCATCTCTGTTCTGTGAACAGGCCGGTTGTGCCTCGGGATGTAGCTGTCCCCGCAGAGCCCGATTGTGGAGAGAATCGTCTCTGAGACAGCCCTAGGCTATTGACACTGAGTGATGGGGTTTGTTAAACTGGTGCATGGATCAGTGGGGCCAAGCCCACTTCCCTCAGGCTGCTGCTACCTATCGCTGGGAGATGGCATGGTAGCAGCGGGTGCTGGTTAGGGATAGGGGGACCATGCGGCCCATTTTGGCCGGAACAGCCCCCTTTTTAAGCCCTGCCCCGACATCCCAACTTCTTTGGCAAAACTGGGTGTTTGTCCCGTCTGCCCTTGACAGCTGATCAGTTGGGAAGAGCAAAGGGACAAATGCCCAGTTTTGCCACAAAAGTGGGGCACGCCCCTGAACGTTGAGGGGGGCGAGTGGCGATGTTTGGGGGAGGGGAGCAGGAGCCGGGCTGAGGTGTCTCTGCCATGCCCTGCCCCCCCAGTCAGGGAGCGATGGGGTGTCAAGTGCTCTCTTTGCAGCCCAGTCAGAGGGCAGCGCAGTCAGGGCCCTAATTCAAACTCTTCTCCAGCTGGGCCATGCAGCTGTGACTCGTGGGCCCTGAGACCGACTGCGCAACCCGGCTGGGAGCACCCAACTGGGTCCCGCAGCATCCACTTGGGCCAGGAAACCGAGTGTGGCACAGCCTCCCTGGCAGCCCCCAGAACGGTTCCCGGAGCCCCCATCCACCAGCCTTCGGGGCCAGTCCCCTGAGCCCTGCCCAGCTCTCCCTCCTCCTCCCCCCGGCTTCTTTTCCTACCCAGTCTGCCTCCAGTCACCCATCCCGGCAGGGCGCCATTTAGGGAGGTGTTTCACACCAGTGGCCAGGAGTGACCCCATCCCCCTCTCCTCTCCTCACTGGCCAGGAGTTGCCGCCCCCACCCAATACCACAATCTGAAATGGCGTCCCTGCATCCTGGCCTTCCCCCACCTCCCCGGGGCTGCTCTCTGCTCTCCGTGGCCCCTCCTGCTACCTGGGCTGTCCTCCTTGCTTCTGCCATCGCAGCCCCCAAAGGGACATCACCTCACTAACTGGGCCATAGGCCAGTGGCTTCACCTCCTGGCTCCGAGCCCTAAAGTCCTCACACTCCCGCCCTGTTTTGCTGCCCAGCCCCTACCCATTCCTCTATCCCCCCGACCGCCCCGGCCCACACTTCTGCTGCTTGGCTCAACTGGGGGGCACGGAGGAACGTGCGCGGGGGACGAGCGGTGATGCCAGGCAGCTGGGGGCCTGCCCCGCCCTGCGCGTCCCATTCTCAAGTTGGGGAAATATGGTCACCCTACTTAGGCAACGAGTTTGGATGAGCAGTCTGGAAGGAGTCCTGGCCTGTGGTCCATCTTGGCAAGCTGAGGCAGACGCCCTCAAGGGAAGAGGATATTGTGTGGCTGCCTAGTTGTGCAGAATGATTTTTCCTTCACCCACTGACTTCACTGGCATCTTGCCTGAGTTTTCATGGATTCACGAGTTTTTGTTTTATTTTAAGACCAGAAGGGACCGTTGTGCTCATCTAGTCAGACCTCGTACGTGACAGAGCAAAGGACTTCCTTGGACTGACTCCTGTTTAGAGTCCACTAGCTGTCATTGAATTAGAGCAGATCTTTTAGAAAAGATATCCAGTCTTAATTTAAAAACTTCCAGTAATGGAGAGTCCATCACAACCCTCAGTAAGGTTGTTCCAGTGGTTAATTACACTCACTGTTAACAACACGCACGTTATTTCTGCTGTGAGTATGTCTAGCTTCATCTTCCAGCCATTGGATCTTGTTAGCACTTTGTCTGCTAGATTGAAGAGCTCTCGTCTCTTAAAAATCTCCCCATGTGGTTATCCACAGACTCATCAAGTCATCCCTTAACCTTCTCTTTGATAAGCTAAATAAGAACTAAGAATGTCCATGCTGACTCAGACCAATTGTCTGTCTAGCCCAGTGTCCTGTCTTTTGACAGTGGCCAATGCCAGGTGCTTCACAGGGAATGAACAGTACAGGGCAATTTCCCGAGTGACCCCTCCCCTGTTGTCCAGTCTCAGCATCTGGCAGTCAGAGGTTTAGAGAGACCCAGGGCATGGGGTTGCGTCTCTGCCCATCTTGGCTAATAACTAATGATAGATCTATCCTCTGTGAACTTAGCTAATTCTTTTTTTAACCCAGTTGTACTTCTGGCCTTCACAACATCCCCTAGCAATGAGTTCTACAGTTTGATTGTGCATTGTGTGAAGTATTTCTTTACATTTGTGTTAAACCTGCTGCCTATTAATTTCATTGGGTGACCCTTAGTTCTTGTGTTTATGTGAAGGGGCAAATTACACTTTTCCTATTAATTTCTCCACACCGTTCATGATTTTATAGACCTCCGTCATATGCCCCCATAGTTGTCTCTTTTCTAAATTGAACGATCCCAGGTATTTTTAATCTCTCCTCATAGGAAAGCTGTTCCAGACCCCTAATCATTTTGTTTCCCTTCTCTGTATTTTTTCTAATTCTAATATACGTCTTTTGAGATAGGAGGATCAGAACTCCATGCCACATTCAAGGTGTGCCTGTACCATGGATTTAGAAAATAGCAGAGTGCTACTATGTATTTTATTATCTATCCCTTTCCTAATGGTTCTCAACATTCTGTTCACGTTTTTTACTGCTGCTGCACATTGAGCAGATGGTTTTTAGAGAAGTATCTACAATGACTCCAAGATCTATCTTGAACCATAACCGCTAATTTAGACCCCATCATTTTGTATGTAGAGTTGGGGTTATGTTTTCCAATGTGCAGCACTTTGCATTTATCAACATTTGAATTTTATCTGCCATTTTGTTGCCCAGTCACCCAGTTTTGAGAAATCCCTTTGTAATTCTTTGCAGTCAGCTTTGGACTTACCTTGAGTAATTTTGTATCCTCTGCAAACTTTGCCACCTCTCTGTTTACCCCTTTTTCCGGATCATTTATGAATATGTTGAACAGCACAGGTCCCAGTACGGATCATTGGGGCTATTTACATGTCTCTACTGTGGAAAAATGACCATTTATTCTACCCTTTGTTTCCTGTCTTTTTAACCAGTTACTGATCCATGAGAGGACCATCCCTCTTGTCCCAGAACTGCTTACTTTCTTTGAGTCTTTGGTGAGGAACTTTGTCAAAAGCTTTTTTGAAAGTCCAAGTACCCTGTATCCACTGGATCACCCTTGTCCACATGCTTGCTGACTCCCATGAAGAATTCTGATTGATTTAGTGAGGCATGATTTCCCTTTAGAAAAGCCACGCTAACTTTTCCCCAACATAGCGTGTTCATCTATCTGTTTGATAATTCTATTCTTTATTAGAGTTCCAACCAGTTTGCCTGGTACTGAAGTTAGACTTATCAGCCTGTAATTGCCAGGATCGTCTCTGGAGCCTTTGTTAAATTGGCATCACATCAGCTATTCTCCAGTCATCTGATGCAGAGGCCGATATAAGTGATCAGTTACATACCACAGATGATAGTTGTGCAATTTCATCTTGGAATTCCTTCAGAACTCTTGGGTGAAGACCATCTGGTCCTAGTGACTTATTACAGTTTAATTTCCAAATTATGTCTTATTAATGTTTTGTTCCAAAACCTCCTCTGTTGACATCTCAGTCTGGGACAGTTCCTCAGATTTGTCACCTAAAAGGAATGGCTCAGTTATGCAAATCTCCCTTGTGTCTTAGATGGGGCTCCTCAAATGTCTCACTATAAGGTATGTTTTCTAACCTTTCAAACATTCTCATGGCTCTTCTCTGGGCCATCTCCAATTTACCAACATCCTTCTTGAATTGAGGACCCCAGAACTGGGCTCACCAGTGCTAGCATGCCAGTGACAAATAATCTTGTTTATGCATTGAAGGATTACGTTAGCCTTTTTGGCCACAGCATTGCACTGGGAGCTCATGTTCAGCTGATTATTCACTCTGATCTCCAAGTTTTTTTCAGTCACTGCTTCCCAGAATACAGTCCACTGTCCTGTAAGTACGGCTACATTCTTCTTTTTCCTGAGATATTTACATCTAGCCATATTGAAAAGTATGTTGTGGACAAGTTGGAGAGAGTCCAGTGGAGGGCAACAAAAATGATGAGGGGGCTGGAGCACAAGACTTATGAGGAGAGGCTGAGGGAACTAGGCTTGTTCAGTCTGCAGAAGAGAAGAATGAGGGGGGATTTGATAGCAGCCTTTAACTACCTGAAAGGGGGTTCCAGGGAGGAATGAGCTGGGCTGTTCTCAGTGGTGGCAGATAACAGAACAAGGAGCAACGGTCTCAAGTTGCAGTGGGGGAGGTCTAGGTTGGACATTAGGAAAACGTTTTTCCCTAGGAGGGTGCTGAAGCACTGGAATAGGTTACCTAGGGAGGTGGTGGAATCTCCATCCTTAGAGGTTTTTAAGCTGCGGCTTGACAAAACTCACTGGAATTATTTAACTGAGGTTAGTCGTACTTTGAGCAGGGGGTTGGACTAGATGACCTCCTGAGGTCCCTTCCAACTCTAATATTCAATGATTCTATGATCCCTCTGTATCAGAGACCTGGCCTCTTCATTATTTACCACTCCTCCAATCTTTGTGTGACCTGAAAACTTTCAGTGATGATTTTATGTTTTCTTCTAGGACATTGATAAATATTATTAAACAGTGCAGGGCCAAGAACTAATCCCTGTGGGACCCCAGTAAAAACATATCCTCTTGATGACTATGCCCTGTTCAATTATATTTAGTGGAACTGCTACTGGGAGGCTGTGTTAGGGTTGGATGTTTGATTGGTCAAATAATGTCAAATTATAAATTGATTTTTTTTTAAAAAGTGCTAATTATTAGAACGGTAACAAAAAGAGTAAAAATTTATGGTCTCCAACAGGTGAGACTTCGATACTTCTACCTAATTACAAAACCAAGTTGAATTCAGAAGAATGTGAAACGTGATGAAATGAAGTTGAAAAAGTGAAAATAATTATTATCTTTAGTTACAGAAGAGGAATGAAATTAATCAGAAATAAAACATGGAGCAACTATTAAAAAAAGTCATTTTTAAGTTCACTTACACTAGGCATGCAGCAGGCTAACTCGTCAAGCTACATAATGGCTGTGCATCTACTCTCTTTGTGTGGGAGGAGGAGGAGGTTTGATCCCTCCTCTCCCTCCCCCACTTCCTTCCGAGTTGAGTTCTGTACACTTGTCTAATAAGGTTAGACTGTAAACTCTCCGAGGCAGGGACTGCATTTCTTTACATATTTAATGTGCTTTGTAAGCCGCCACATACATCGATGGCCTGTGCACAAATAAAGATCTACATACAATGTCTGTTCTAGAAGATTCCAACCAATCAAGATGCTCAACTTTCAGTTAGTTCAGCTTTTTCCCAAAAAGGTGGCATTAGCGTGTGATAAAATGAGTGATCAGGACATTTAAGTGGCTTGCCAATAGATGGCACTGTGATGCAATGAAAAAGAAAGGCTATTACCTCCAACAGGGCATTCTTGCTGTAATATCTGATGATATTTGCTGATAGTAGGCAGTCAGCTGATGTTGTTTGGTCAATTGACTGGCTTGCCAAGCCGATACTGCGTACAGTTCTGGTGTCAACCGTTCAAGAAGGATGTTGATAAAATTGGAGAGGGTTCAGAAAAGAGCCAGGAGAATGATTAACAGATTAGAAAACCTGCCTTGTAGTGATAGACTCAAGGAGCTCGATATATTTCGCTTAACAAAGAGCTGGTTAAGGGGTGGCTTGATCACTGTCTGTAAGTACCTACATGGGAAACAAATATTTGATAACGGGCTCTTCTGTCTAGCAGACGAAGCTATAAAAAGAGCCAATGGCTGGAAACTGAAACTGGCCAAATTCAGAGTGGAGATAATGTGCAAATTATTAACAGTGAGGGTAATTAATCATTGGAACAACTTACCAAGGGCCATGATGCTTCTCCATCACTGGAGATTTTTTAAAATCAAGATTGGATGTTGTTGATCACTGTCGTTCAAACAGGAATGAATTCAGCTAGTCTGATTTCCTGTATAACACAGGCCATAGGAATGTGCAGATCATCATGGTCCCTTCTGACCCTGGAGTCTCTGAATTTTGAGATCTATCAGTTAGCCAGTCTTTGATGCCTTTGATCCACATGTGCCATGTTAATTTTGTATTGTTCTAGTTTGGTAATTGATAGACTCTGATTTTGCTGCAGCCAGATGCTCTGCATATTAATCTTTGCATGTTAACATGTCACTTCACCCCACTGCCTTTCCTGGTCCCCAGAGCTGTGCCACAGCCAGGAAGAAGATGAGGTCTTCACCTTCCTGCAGCAGCAGATCAAGAAGGGGCCTAGCTTCTTGGAGCCACTGACTGACCAAGTGGCAGTGGAAGGCAGCAGTACCTGCTTCCAATGTCACATTGAAGGTAAATTCCTACAAGAGCGTGCAAGGTTGCCCGCCCCCCAAATGACTGAAATCCTTGGAATGGAGCTTGTCCCTTGGCAGGATGCTAGCCCTCAGAAGCAGACTCTGCCGAGCCTAAATCACTCTTGTGCACAAGATTTCCCTGTGTTGCACGCATGGGGGCTGCACATCTGTTAATACAGTATCCCACTGCAGTCTGTAGCCTGAGCACTTTGTGCTTTGAACTCTTGCAAGCTAAGAGTCAGTGCTTGGATGAGACTTTCTTGGGGTACCTTGGTACCTAGGAAGTGGGGGCACTGATCCAAAAGGTGGTTATCTTGTACTGGACTAACACCTGGTCCCGTGGTGCTGAACGTGACAGGTTTCCTAGTCTGCCCGTGGGAGAGGACACAGCTGTGTGGCACTTGTTGCAGGTGGATATGGAGTTGAGTGGCTGTGACACCTGTAGGGAGACCCAGTAGGGTTTGAGAAATGTCCCAGTAGTCTGGGTGGCACACTGGACCTTTGGCCCATCACTGTTGCCTTCTTGCCTTGAAGGTTTCCCCGACACGGAGGTGACTTGGCTCCGGAATGATGCCCCACTACAGGAATGTCCTCGGCTCCGCATAGACAGCAAGGGGAATGGAAGCTGCTCCCTCACCATCACAATGCTCTCGATGGAGGACGCAGGGCACTATGTGTGCAGGGCCACCAATGGCCATGGAGGGGTGGAATGCAGTGCCCAGCTGACGGTGGAGAGAGGCAGCAGCACACAGATGCCAAAGGCAGAGGAGGGCGCTGGAACTGACAAGCCGTGAGAGCAGCAGGCCGTGGGCTCTCTGCCCTGCTTTGGCCATAGGGCTTACAGGAGGCACTTTGCTTCCAGTCTGGCTCTTTCCCTTAGCCCTGGTTATTTTTAACTGCAGTGCTGGGCTCAGCATGGGGCAGGGGCATGGCATGCAGCTACAGAGTGGACAAGAAGGGCCCGATCCTGCAGTCCTCAAAGGGGCCAAATCCCCAGTCAATCCATTTCACGGTGCTGGGAGTCTGGCTTGTGTGAGGAGTGCAGGGTCGAGCCCTGCGTGCCTAAACCAGCCCATTGCCTGCTCCCCGCTCCTCTCTGCAAGGCTGGGAAGGCGTGGCCCAGTTACAAGACAGGCCAGGGGCATCTCTTTTAACTCCGCCACTGCTGCTCCCACTGTCCCAGCTAACAGGGGCCAAAGTACAAAGCCATGGGGCAGCTGCCTCCCTCCTCTATAAACTCCTCTGTATGCCTCATTAAATCCCAATAGCCTGGCTTCAGCCAGCGTCTGTATCGTGTGACAGCATTGATACATCACGTGCTTTCTTTGGTTTATGGAAGGGGACGGGGGGACACACTCTCTGTCTGTCTCTGTCTGTGTGTGTTCTAAGCCTACACCGTCAGGGGAAGCCTGTTGGCCTTCGAGTACCAGCGCTCAGTTAAGCCTGCTGCCGGCCTGTGTGGTCCAGCCACTCTCCTGACTTCGTCTTTCTAGGCTGGCTGGGTTCTCAAGTCTCCTGAGTTGCTGTTTTTCTCTCTCACCTGCTTTTCATCCATCCTTGCGCCAGTAGAGACTCCAGCGGCGGAGAGCCCCTGGCCCCCAGCGTGCAGAGCCAGCTGGGGTCTTGCAGGGCTAATGGCCTTTTTCAGAGAGGCGAGCTCAAGTGTCTGTTGCCAGAGACTGAGGCTTGACTTATGGCTGGCTCGCTCCATGGGTGCAGCTCCCCCGAAACCAGCAATGACACAGGCAGGTGCAACAGCGGGGTCACCAGCCCCACAGAGAGCAAAGGGTTCACCTAGCCTCTGCCTGAGGAAGGGGAGCAGGGCAGGCACCTGGCTTCAGCCCGCTGTGAGAGGAGTGAGGGGGGTCTGTGTTCTGGGAGGGGTCTGGAGCCAGACTCTAGAGCAGTCCTCTAGAGCAGTCCTCTAGAGCAGGACTCGTGCTCTCTGTGCGGTAGGGGCAGAGTCCCTCTCCCCAAACCCCTGTGTTGGCGCTCCCAGCACTGTTCGGCTAAATTCACCCAGCTAAAGAGCCCGCCGGAGGCCCGGACCCACACCAGGCCCTTGAGCTGCATGGGGTGGATTTAAAGTGCAGCAGGGCGCTGAGCGAGTTGGATGGGACAGCAGCTTCCACGGGCTCTGGGGTCAGCTGCTGCTGCAAGGGGAAAGAGCTGAGCCCTGGAGGCGGCAGGGGAGGGCCTGGGCAAGGGAGAGGGGCCAGGGAGCTGGCTCCCAGCTGCAGCATGGACACCCCCCAGGGCTGAGCTGCCCTCAGGAGGGCACAGTGTCCCCTGCACTCAGCCGGTGCCCTGTGGAGCAGGCGCAGGGGAGGCAGCGGTTAGGGGGCAGAGGCTGCCTGTCTGAGGAGGGCTGTGCCTCCCTTTGCTGTCGCGGAGTCCCAGGTGGCTGTGGCAGAGAAGACTCCCGCTGTCCACCCTCTCTCCCTGCAGCACCCTGCTCTCGGCTCCAGCGGGGCAGCCCCGGGGCCGGGGGGATCGTTGTCCCCCTTTCACAAAGGGTCTCCTTCCCTTGGGAGAGTACAGCATCCCCTGTCGGCCCTTTCTCAGCCGCCTCACACCCTTTGGTGGGGTCTTGGGCTGCTTCTCCCCCAGGTCTGGCTTGGGGAAGGGGGCCAGATCTTCTCGCCTCGGCTGATGGCTGTGGATGAGCTGCTGTTTAAAGAGCCCCCCTCATCTCCGGCAGCTCCGTGGAAACCGGGGTCAGTGGGCTCCACTGCCTTTGGCTTCGTTCCCCCTTTAGCTCTGCCACGGGCCCTTGCCCTCCCCTCTCTCTGATCCTTGGCCCCCAGGATGCAATAAGTGCGGTCAGTGCTCAGTGCAGAAAATGCTACACTTACCCTACTGCAACTGGGGGGAGGGGTCCTCCATGTGTCCCATGCTCATAGGGCCGGCAGGACCTCTGGCATCAGCGATTTTTGGCCCCATCAGCTGACTAATTCTTGTCACCCTGGCCTGCATCATGTGATTAGGATCCACACTTCAAGTCCAGCGTGCTGCCTGTCACACTACCAAGACAGGAAAGGGCGTTCCTGGCAGCCCACTAGATCCTAACCAGCTAGCAAGGCTGACTCCAGGGCACAGAGAGAGAAGGCAATAAATATTCTGGGCCAGGGCTTTCAAACAAAAACCCTGGCACACATGAAGCCTGCCTGTGTGTGAAGCAGGGAGTTACAGGCTGTTCTATGGGCTAGACCACAAGCCCTGTCACTTACCCACAGGGGTTAGCAGGTTTAGGGGTGACTTGGTTAGAGGCTGTAAGTACCTACGTGGGGAACAAATATGTAACAAGGGGCTCTTCAGTCTAGCAGAAAAAAGTATAACAAGATCCATCGGTGGAAGTTGAAGCTAAACCAATTCAGGTTGGAAATAAGATGTAAGTTTTTAACAGTGAATAATTAACCATTGGAACAATTTATCAAGGGTTGTGGTGGAATCCCCATCACTGACCATCTTTGAATCAAGATTGGCTGTTTTTCTAAAAGCTCTGCTCTAGAGATTAGGTTGGGGCAGGTCTCTGGCCTGTGTTACACTGGAGGACCATTTGCCAAGGATCCTGTGTCACAGGTGACCTCTTTCTTTCTGCAGCAGGGAGTCAGGTCAGAAGCACTTGTACCTTTTTCTATTTGTTGCTTTTTTTTTTTTCTCCCAGGCCCAATAGTAACACTGATATTTACCCAGAAAACCGTGGCATTAATTTTTGGCATCAGCTTTCACCCTGTGAAAGGAGGTCCCTTTAAAGAGAAGGCCCCTTCACAGGTGGCCAGGCTAGATGATCACATGGGTTCCCTCTGGCCTTGGAATCTATGAACTTTCTACCACAAGGGCTCGATGGCCTGTTCACAAAGCCTTTTTGTTTAAAAGTTCTCAGGAATTTCTCAGAGTTCATTACAAAACCAATGGCAGCTTCAGTGGGCCTTATTTTTCTCATGATTTGATTTCATTATCACCTACCGCCTCGGATCCAAAAACTGGCAAGGCGACTGCCCTGTCCCGAAGATCCAGTACCACTCCACAAGATGCCAGCCAGGAACCAACCCTCGTAACTTTCTCAGTGCAGCACGTCACCAGGATGTGCTCAGGAATTCCGTCTGATGAACGAGCTACGCTCGGCAAGCAGCCACGTGATTCCCGGGAAGGCATCACATAGGTAAGGAATTGTGTATATGTGCCCCCAGGAGTCACAAGTCTCAGACCTGTAACTGGACCCTGATTTTCCCCCAGCAGGACACTTGGGAGTACTGCAAGAGACTAAGAGCTCACGCCTTTTGGTGGCCTCAACCTTTTGGCTGCCTCCTGTGATATTTGTGCTCATGCCAAAGGCCCACACCCCAAGCCCTGTGCTCTCCTCCAGCCTTTGGACACCCCATCTTGACACTGGGCAGCCATCACTGTAGATTTTATTGTAGAATTACCAGAGTCCAACAGATTTATGATAGTTGTAACAATAGTGGACCACTTTACCAAAATGGCTTACTGCATCCCTTGCACAGGCCTCTCCTTCCACTTATGAAACAGCCCAATATTGGATTATGCGGCTAATCCACCTCCATAGCTTTACAGAGCACATCATCTCAATCGGGGACTGCAGTTCACAGCCTGGTTCTCACACAAGGCCTGGTGGGAGTCCACACATGTCGTTCGTCTGCTGACCATCCCCAGTTCAGAATGGAAAGGGCCAGCCAGATTCTTGAGCAGTATCTGCAGTGCTCCCTCAGTCATGACCAGGATGTTCAGTTCTCACTTCTCCCGTAAGTGAAGTTTTGCCTGCAACAATGCAGACCATGAGTCCACAGGTCAGAGCCCCTGTTTCACCATTTA
>ML675642.1:1562517-1575819 GCA_007922155.1 Mesoclemmys tuberculata
GACCCTTCCTATGCTATCTTACCCAGCATGCTTTGTATGAAAGCTCACAACCATTTATGAATGATGAACATGGGGGTTACAACTGAGTCTGACTTCAAGGTCCAGTGTGTCACAGGCAGGCACTGGTATCTTGGCGCATCGGCGGAGTACGGTCCTGAGGAATGCATCGGCGAGCCTGAGGAAAATGTACACATGTGAGGGGGCGTTCCATAAAGATCACCCCATGAAGCCTGGCCTTATATCCCCCTGAGGCCACCTCTTGGGGAGAGGGCAAGGCCGGCTGCAGGTCTCGAACTGTGGTCTCCAGGGCGCTTCGGTGCCAGTAAGCAGCACCCTGCCACCCAGTGATCTGCTAACGGTTGCTAGGGTGGAAGCTGAACCCCAACAGAGGGCCCCAGTCCTGGAACTGACTGGCAGGATGGTGGGGGCGGGGCCTGATTGGTCCACAGCTTCTATATAAACACCACAGAGGGCCAGGAAGTTGTCCATGCAACTGGGATTTCCCCCTCCTTTGGACTATGTGCCTCTGGCTTGAATTTCTGGTATCTTCACCTGGCTTGGCTCCTGGCATCTGACTGTGGTTCATATCTCCACTTTGTCTTCTGCATCTGAGCTCCTAGTATCCTGACTCTGAATCCTGTCCTGTGATTGTGGACCTGGCTCTGACCACTAGGTCTGGCTGCCCATGACCTGTCCATGACACCAAGGCTCTGAGACAGCCTAGTACTTACTCATTGTGCTGCTGGGTCTTAGAGCTAGGTGTCTTCTACAACCATATAAGCACATACAAAAATGAGTAGAGAATTTATTTGTATGGAATTTCCTAATAACAAAAAAATGAAACTGAAAACATACAAATCCCATCACGTGTCGCTATATTGACCCCAACATGAGCCATCATCTTGGGGGGACCACTAGATCTGCACAGACTTTGACTGCTTGAGCTAGCTGGTAGAAGTTGGCTGTTATCTTCTGTGCGGATCAGCCCCTAGAGGGGCATGAGAAGCAAACGATTTGCTAGCGAGTTTCACAACAGAGCAGCAGTGGAACGCTGAGACCCTCCTCCTGCGCTCTGCATTTGGTGCTGGCGGGGGAACATGCTCTCTGGGCTATAAAATCTTTCTGTTCTTGTCCCCTCTGCAGCCTGCAGCTCTTCTATCTACCCCGTATTCAGGGCAATCCTTCTCTGCTCCCACTCCTGTCCCTGCCTCCCCCTGCTTTTAGCTCCCCCACCCCTCTGCCAGCGCCTGGCACTGCCCCACTGCTTGTATCCCACCCCCCACTTGTCCTGTCCCCACTCTGCTCCTACCCCCCTCCCCATCCTGGCTGCTCACTGTGTCTGTCCTCACTTTGCTCCTCAGCCCTTTTCAATTGAGTCAGGCCCACGTCCTCCACCCTTCTGCCTGGGCACCACCCACAAGGGTGTCGCTCAGCTGTCGGTTTTGCTGCCTGACCCCAGGCAGGGTGATTTGCAGGCAAAGTCCTGCTCAGTCCCTACATTCCCAGGCTGACGCATGCTCTGACACCCTCAGCCCCCTTGCCCTATGTCCTGCCCATGTCTGTCCATCCACACTCCGTCTGGCCTTCTGCCATCGACCGCCTTGGCCCATTTCACAGGGCGGGCAGGTCAGTGTCCACATCCCTGGAGAACAGCTTTTCAAAGCATCACTTTTTAAAATCCCAAGAAAAGCCAGGCAGCCTCGGCTCCTCTTGGCCCCTCTGCACCCCTCACCCAGAGCAGCTCTGCTGGGCCCCGCTCCAAACCCCCACATCACCAAGGGACTGTGGGTTTCCCAGGCAACCAGGTATTAGGCAATGTAGTCATTTCCTAAGGGTTTTTTTTTAAATAAGCAAATGAAAACATCGTGTGAAGCCATCATGACCCCACGGGGCAGCAGCAGGTCCGGCCCGTGAGATCACAGCACAGACTGCGAGCCCGTGAGCTAACTGAGAAATGAGCAGCAAAAGGCCACTAGAGGGGTATGCCACACATGCTGGCAGTGCATTTTGCAGCTGTTTGCCGACAGCAGAGGCCGTCTGAGATTCAGCAATCCTGGATTTAATGCCATGCTCTGGAGAGGAGCTTGTGCTAGTGATTATAAAACCCTTCTGCCTCTGTCCTATTTCCCTCTGTCCAACACCCACCTGCCCAGACTCCCATCCATGTCCCCCTCTGCTCCTATTCCCCACTGCAGGTGCTCCTGTCTCCACCCCTCGCTGCACCTTGCCCCTGTGCATGGGTGTCAGCTGCTCCCACAGAGGACAGGGAGGAAGCAGCCTGCACTGAGATGAGAGCAACTTTCTGTGGGGATCGTTTGCTGTCGGACTGAGTCAGCCCCTTTCCACAGATCGAGAATTTCCTTCTGTTCTCACCCCGTCATGTGGGGACAGCATTACCCACCAGAAACCAGGGCACAAAGCAAAGTGGGCAACAAGGTTAATTTGAGAGCCAACTGCCTACTGAGCCCTGGGAGCGCTGGGCTGGGCAACGCCCCTCGCTACACTGCATGGCAGCCCTAGGGGCACGCGGGGCGCGCCGCTGGCATTCCAGGTCTGTCCCTTCAGAGTGGCTCCAGTTTAGCAGAGGGCCGAATTCTCGCAGGATGCCAGCCTCTGCTGCTGTTATGGCTACGCCCAGCTTTCTGTTTAATGCTTACATCGTCAACGTGCACTAAAAGCCACAGGATTACTTGGGTTGCCTTGAAATGTGGTAAGCTTCATGGGGGTTGGGATAGCACTAGTCGTCCAAATTTGGGGTCACGTGGCCAAGGGCCTCCTGAGACACAGCCCCCCGGGAAAGCAGCCTTTCTCAAAGAGGAGGGGTTCGTAGTAGGAGTGGGATTCACAGCCACGTTTGAGAGACTGTCCTGAATATGCTGAGACACACCCCACATTGGGCCGGGTGGGGGGGGTAGCAAGGGGGCACGGCAGGGCCCAGGCCAGCCTCTACAGGGGCCAGCACTACCCCACCCTGCTCTACCCCGGCCCCCCAACCCTGGCTGCCGGCCGTGGTTCCCCAGCTTGCCCAGCTCCGCTCACAGTCTCGCATCATAGCCCCACCTCAGCCCATAGCCACCACGGCCCACCTGGGGCCACAGCCTCAGCCACTGGCCTTGACCCCCAGCCCCCAGCCTCTGTTCCTGACTGAGCCCCCAGCTGCCACAGCCCTGCTCCCAGCTGCAGCCCCTCGCCCCGACCATGGCCCTGCTCGAGGCATGGACGGGGGGGGGAGGGGGGCGGGGGTGCAACCTAAAAGGTTTGGGGCCCATTGCTCTACTGTCACTTGCCCTTCATTAAACCCACAGACCACACTGCTCTCCACCTCACTGCCGACTCCCCTCAGGGTGAGAAAATCCTTGTGCCCTGTGCCTGACACCCTACCCAATGCAGCTCTGAACAGCGACACGCTGGCTCTCCCAAGGCACACGTGCACCCCACCTCTTTCCTTTGGTCACCCACACAGGGCCAGGGAGAGGGGCTCCCTCCCACCCCTCCTCCAACATGAGCCGGCCCCTCCAGATCCCCCATTTCACATGCACAGCTCTTCCCAGCTGCTCCAGTGAATTCCTCCACCATTCAGTGCAGCCACATGCCCCGCTCCCCCAGACACTGCCCTGGGAGGGCCTGCAGAGGATCCCAGTGGCTACTGCCAGCTCTGGGGGGTAGAGTTCAGCTTTCAGGGGCGTTTCCCTTAACGCTAGTGCCTGGGCTTGGGAGGTTTGGGTTCTGCTGAACTCGACATGCTGGAAGGGCACCGGGCAACCTGAGCTCTGTGTGGATTACACCGTGTTGTCACTGAATGTCTCCGGAGCTGGGGTGTTGTGGTTCCCTCGCTGCCCGGCTTCAGAGCCATGTATGATGCTGTGTCCAGAGCCAGGAGGTCCCAGGCTTATTCTCAGCGGTTCCCTGCTCACACTCTGCTGAGGGCGGTGACTCCATCTGGAAAGGCTCTGACGCCCCTGTTCACCTCGTCCGGCCAGCGGCGCAGACGTGCCAACAGCCGGCTCCTGGCTGGACCAGTCTTCGGGGCTTGCTTTGATGCGCTCTATCCACGGGCCCAGCAAGACGTCACTGCACCTGCGCTGGCCTAGCGCCGGGGGCACCCTGGCTCTGCCTGCTGTGTGCTGGGTGGGCTGGAAAGAAGGGGGCGTAGAAAGGATTTGGGGGCAGAGGGTTACAGCGGGGGAGGTGTCGCTTTTCTCTCCAACCTCAGGGTGTGTAGCGCTAGATGCTAGCTCGGTTACACTGCTGTCAATACAGAGCCACTCAGCGGAGAGACTCCGGATTCACACCCGTGGAATGGAGAAGCTGACCCAAGCGCTGCGCACAGGAATTGCCAGGCTGGATCTGAGCAGCAGCCCCCTTTGTCCAGTATCCTGGCTCTGAGAGTGGCCAGCAATTATGGGCAAGCCTGCCCCACAGGAAAGTCCCTTCCTGACCCTGTTCCCTAGAGGTCAGCTTGAGCCCTGGAGCAGGAGGGTTCCCTTTCCATCCCTTGCAAAGCAAAGCTTTCTATTGCCTTGGCTGTGCATGGAGCATAACCCTCCCAGCGGCTGCAGTCTGCTCCATTCGATGCAAACTAGGCCTGCCTTTGGGCTCCAAGAGCATTGCCCTTAGTTTGAAAAAGGGCGTGCACAAAAGAGGCCCCCTCGGTATTCGTGACTCAGCAGACACAGCCTTTACCTGTGGCAAAAGCATCCTCCTCCTCTGCTGAAAACAAAGGGAAGTTATCATTTCCCTACCCAAACCTGGGGCCTGACTCACCATTGCCCTGTGCCCTGTGCCATATCTGCACCAGTGCAAGCCCTTCCCATTCTGAACTGGTAGCATGAGACTCCCACTTTGCATGGCTGTGAATGCTGCCAGAACCAGGCTCGTGGGGTTTTGGTGCCACTGGCCCTGGGGCTCTCTGTGGACACCCCAAAGTCCTGTGGGGGTGTCTGCCTATGAGCGTCCCACCCCTGTTCTCGCACTCACTAGAGCTCCCAGCTGATCCGGACTATTCCTTAGTCCTCTGCACAAGAGTTTCCTGTGTCAGTGCATCAGCTGCCAGCTGAATCCCTAGATCTGCTATTCCAGGGCTTCCTCAGGGAATGGTGCCCTAGAAAAGTGTGTGACTGGGGATGGAACAAGAGCAATGTAGGGCAGGGATGGGAGAGCAACACGGGCTTTAAAAACTCCCACGGATTAATGATGGGACCGAATCCTGAAATGCAAGCTGACAGATCCTGAAAGGGGGTTCCAGGGAGGATGGAGCTAGGCTGTTCTCAGTGGTGGCCAATGACAGAACAAGGAGCAGTGGTCTCAAGTTGCAGTGGGGGAGGTCTAGGCTGGACATTAGGAAAAAGATTTTCACTAGGAGGGTGGTGAAGCACTGGAATGGGTTACCTAGGGAGGTGGTGGCATCTCCATCTTTAGAGGTTTTTAAGCTGCAGCTTGACAAAACCCTGGCTAGAATGATTTAGCTGAGGTTAGTCCTGCTTTGAGTGGGGGGTTGGACTAGATACCTCCTGAGGTCCCTTCCAACTCTAATCTTCTATGATTCTATTCTATGAGGGGCAGGGCCATGCCCCTTGCTGGTGGCCTGCAAAGGAATTTAAACACACGCGATCTGTGCCCCTTTTGGGCTTTTAGATGATGTATAAAGAGAGGCTGAAAGGGGGGTTGTTAATTTAAAAACCCCTTTAACAAACTATGATCAGTCACAGTGAGTATCTATCTTGTGGTGCCTGGCTCTAGCTGTGGCCCAATACCCCATCGGGCCAGGTACTGTGCAAACATGGAACCAAAAGATGGTCCCTGCCCCAAGGGGCTTACAGCCCTGCTGGTTCTTTTACTGTAGCAATATCAAGTCTTATCTCAACTGGTGCTGACAAACTGGCCCCCAGAACTCCTAGGCCACAGGCCTAAGCCTTCGCCTTGAGTTCCTGGACAAACCCAGCTAATGGGGTCTCAAGGTAGGCACCCAAAAACAAAGACTCTCAAAATCAATGGCCACTTTTGAATTATCAGCCCTGGGCCCTAGGAGTCTCTTGCCCAGAGTCCTTCCACATTCATTACACTTGTACCCTGCTTTTGTGCTACCTCAGCTCCTCCAGGGGTGCGCCAGGGCCTCATCACTGACAGTAATTGCTTCAGTGTCTTTGCCCCAGCGTGTTCGTGAATACGATCGGCGTGAAATCACAGGCGTGCCAAGCTTGAAGGGCCACACGGGCACCTCATCTCCCCGACCTGAAGTGCCCACTTCCTAGAACAGGTAGTGTGGGCCAGTGGCCAGAGGCATGGATGCAGACTTAGGAGGGCTGGGTTCTGTTCCTGGCTCTGGTGTGCTGGGTGACTTTAGGTAAGTTGCTACTAACCCCTTGGTGTGTCCACTTCCCACCTAGGAAGTGGGGCTAATGGTAACGATCAGCTGGGAAGCACTTTGAGCTCTCCTGCTTGGAAAAACACTCCTCAGTAAACACCTGCGATTATCAGGGAAGGGAAGAGGAGGTAGGGGCACTCTAGGCTATGTGATCTTTTCCATCACCACCCTGGGACCCTTGTACCATTTAGTAAAGAAGTGTAGTTGCAAACCTCACCTGTTTGTGCCCCCTTAAGGGTCGTGACCCTAAACTGAGCACCCCGGCAGGGCACCCTGATATAGGCTGGGTAAGCCTGTTCCCATCCCCCGGCAGCCACGCCACGCACATTTGCAGCCTGACGCTATAATAATTTGTTTTTCTAGAAGTGACTTTCAGATGGGGCTCTCAGAGCTGTTTGCAAACATCCATTAAGCCTCACTAGGGCGGGGTGTGTGTGTCCTGCCATCAGCCTTGGTTCATAAATGGAGAAACGGACGCTCATGCAGGTGAAATTACTTGCTCAGAGTCTCACAGCACAGCAGGGGGAATAGCACCCAGGAGTCTGGCCTCCCAGTCCCCTGCTCTAACCACTAGAAGACAGTCCCTCCCTGCTTCTAAGGTCTCCATTTCCTCTGCTGCCCCTCCTGCAGTGGCTCTGGGTGTCGCCAGGCGCCAGGCTGCACAGCGCTGCCTGGAAATGACAGTCAAGGGATGTAGGAGAATAGCCTGTAAATGTCTGGGGGGAGGGAAATGAAATAAAACATTCATGGCTCCGCCACTTGGGACCCCAGCCAGTTTCAGAAAGTGACTCCGACTGTGTTTCATGGCAGACAAGCCGAGCGTGGAGAAGAGGTGAAGTTGCATGAGATGGAAAGCTGCATTGGCCCATGAGCCTAGAGAGGGCGCAAAAAATGGCCTGCTCTGGGACAGGCTGGATGTCGCCTCTGTTAACTCACACATTCCCTGACCGCTGCTGCAGCTGCCCTCGCTGGTACCCCGTGGGCACTAGCACCTCGCCAGCTACGCCGCCTCTGGCACAAAGCAGCTAGCCTGGATGGAGCATTGTGCATGTAACAACTCCCCCTCCCCCATGCTCCATCAGCCAGAGTAGACCTGGCTGGACCTTCAGCTTCTTTATCACTGGAGCTAAAGGAATTGCTCCATTAGCTAGCTAGGGGATTGGGTGCTAGCCTGTCCTAACTGAGACCTAACTGCTGTGTGACCTCGACCAAGTCATTTCCCCTCCCACCCTTTGTTTTGTCTGTTTGGCCTGTAAGCTCCTTGAGGCAGGGCCAGTCTCTCTGTGTGTTTGTAGAGTGCCCCGATCTCTGTTCCAGCTACGGCTGTAATTGTATGGGAGCTGGCAGAAACCCATATGTTTAAGTTGCCTAACATTTTCCATTACAAGCGATTCCTGCAATCTTCTGAGGTCTAACCCCTGGCATGTTTGCAGCAACCTTTGAAATCAAGGTAGGAGAAAGCCCTGGGGTCAGAGAAGTGCCTTTTCTTTCTCCCACTGAAATTCTGCTCTGGTTTTGCTGAGAGGGACACTTTGAAATCACTCCCCTTCCAGCACCTGCATTTTCAGAGCAGTTTTGGCAGCAGTCAAAATGGCAAATAAACATGAACATCCTAACCGGCTAGGCCTCCTGCCATGGCACACACTGCACTGGGGCAGACAGGCTCTCTGTGGGGCAGGGAAGACAGCCATACTGGAGTCTCCCTGATGACACCTCCCTTGCTGACTGGACCCAGCATATGGCTGCAGTGGCCAGACGGCACCATATGGGGCAGGAGCTCCCCCAAGTTGAGGGTGGGAAGCGGAGAGAAAAAGAGGTGCTAGGTTTCCCCCAAATCTTACCCAGGGTCAGCCAATGGCCCCAGCAACCCATCCCCACAGGAGCAGCTGTTTCCTGCTGGTAGCTCAAGCAGTGCTGTGGGTTCAGACCCGGATGCTGTATGATGGTGGGAAAACCTAAGGAATTAAATACAAAAATATTTAGCTAAAAGAATGTTGTTTAAATGCAAAGTCAAGCACTCACAAATCAGGAAATGCCAAAATGTAGGGTGTCCAAGAAACATTAACCTAGCCATTACATGCATTAGCATAGCAAGCAGCTCCCAGTCTGTAACACATCTGTCCTGTCAGCACCCCTGCGAGCTGGCAGTTCCCTATCAGCACCACCTTACAGGTGGGGAACAGAGACACAAGGACTTGCCCAAGGTCACGCAGGAAGTCTGTGGCAGAGCAAGGACAGGAAAGTTAGTCTCCTCAGCCCCAGGTTAACCCCATAGCCACTGGACTATCCGTTGACCCTTTGCTGCACCTTTCCTGGCATGGCCACATTCCACGTTGTGCACAGGACGCCCCCCCAGGCAGTGCTGCGGGAGGGGGCAGGGTGGGGGAGTGAATGAGTCTCTTTGTACAGTTCAGGGCAACGCACCCATCTCCCCCCTCATGGTTCAGCCAGGCACCCACTCTAGTACCCAGCTCCTCAGCTGTCTTGGTCCCTCCCGACGGGGCTATTTCCAGCCTGCCCAGCTGCCACTGTGACCTGCCCAGGATAGTCAGCCTGCCTAGGCGGGCTGGTTTTACTTTTCTCCTCAGAGGCGGTAAATGGTGGAGTTGGCCAGTTAAACTCGCCACCCCCCCACCCCACTCTTTGGAAGCAAGCACATTTATTCTTAAGGGAAGAGCGTTACAGAGAAAAGACACTAAAAACAATATAAGAACCTGCACACACGCCAGTCAACTCACCGGGCTCTCCCTCGCCAACTCCAGCGGAGGCTCTGGCGGGAGCCAGCCTTCAAACTCCATGAGGGATTTTTGGGGTTACAAGTTCATAATCGCCTCAGCTCTGAACAAGCCCCCATCAGTCTTGTGGGGCCTCGTAGGCCAAAGTCCTTCCAGCTTGATCGAGGAAGGATTGGGGCCCCCCTTGGACAGAAGATCCTGCCCCTTTACTGGATCAGGAAGAAGGCCCTGAAACAGCATAAACTCAGGCTATTTAGCCAAAAGTCATTTCTTTGTCTGCTGGTCCTGTAGAATCCAATATGAACCACAAGATGCAAGCGTCTCTCCATGGTGTGGTACTTCTCTGGAGATGTTACAACCTGAGTGACTTCAGATCCTGGCAGACAGAATTTATCCTGAATCACAATGTGGCTTTAGAGTCGAAAAGTCAACTATCCACATGATCTTCTTGCTGAGGCATTTCATAGAATCATAGAATATTAGAGTTGGAAGGGACCTCAGGAGGTATCTAGTCCAACCCCCTGCCCAAAGCAGGACTATCCTCAGCTAAATCATCCCGGCAAGGGTTTTGTCAAGCCGCAGCTTAAAAACCTCTAAAGATGGAGATGCCGCCACCTCCCTAGGTAACCCATTCCAGTGCTTCACAACCCTCCTAGCTAAAAACTTTTTCCTAATGTCCAACCTAGACCTTCCCCACTGCAACTTGAGACCATTGCTCCTTGTTCTGTCATCTGCCACCACTGAGAACAGCCTAGCTCCATCCTCCTTGGGACCCTCTTTCAGGTAGTTAAAGGCTGCTATCAAATCCCCCCTCATTCTTCTCTTCTGCAGACTAAACAGGCCTAGTTCCCTCAGCCTCTCCTCATACGTCTTGTGCTCCAACCCCCTCATCATTTTTGTTGCCCTCCGCTGGACTCTCTCCAACTTCTCCACATCCTTTTTGTAATGGGGAGCCCAAAACTGGACAGAATACTCCAAATGTGCCCTCACCAATGCCGAATAGAGGGGAATAATCACTTCCCACGATCTGCTGGCAACGCTCTTACTAATGCAGCCCAATATGCCATTAGCCTTTTTGGAAAGCAGGGCACACTGCTGACTCCTATCCAGCTTCTTGTACACTGTTACGCCCAGGTCCTTTTCTGCAGAACTGCTGCCTAGCTCGTCGGTCCCCGGTCTGTAGCAGTGCATGGGATTCTTCCCTCCTAAGTGCAGGACTCTGCACTTGTCCTTGTTGAACCTCATCAGATTTCTTTTGGCCCAATCCTCCAATTTGTTTAGGTCCTTCTGTATCCTATCCCTCCCTTCCAGGGTATCTACCACTCCCCCTAGCTTAATGTCATCTGCAAACTTGCTGAGGGTGCAATCTACCCCCTCCTCCAGATCATTAATGAAGATGTTGAACAAAACCGGGTCCAGGACCGACCCCTGGGGCACTCCACTTGTGACCGGCTGCCAGCTAGACATGGAGCCATCAATCACTACTCGTTGAGCCCTTTGCTCTAGCCAATTCTCTATCCATTTTATAGTCCATTCATCCAACCCATACTTTTTTAACTTGTTGATAAGAATACTGTGGGAGACCATATCAAAAGCTTTGCTAAAGTCAAGGTATAGCACGTCCACCGCTTTTATAAGAGAAATGCAGAAAACAAAAAAAGACCCTTTTTATAGCGTTTATTGACCTCACAATAGAGAGGCCTTGTCAGTAGAAGCAGACTATTTGCACTTCTAGAAAAGCTCAGCTGTCCCCCCAAGCTCTTAAGCATGATTCGGTCCTTCCATGAACACATGTATGGCACAGTCCAACACGATGGCTCAGCTTCTGCGGCTTTCCAGATTCGTAGCAGGGTCAAGCAAGGCTGTGTTCTTGTTTGGGATCTTCTTCTCCTTGCTACTGAAACAAGCTTTTGGTTCCTCAACTGAGGGAATCGACTTGCACACAAGTTCTGATGGGAAGCTGTTCAATCTTGCAAGACTTAGATCTAAAACCAAGACTTGGGAGGTCCTAATCCAACACCTCCTCTTTGCTGATGATGCAGCAGTGACACCCACACAGAAGCCCATCTCCAAAATCTCACAGACAGTTTTTCCAAGGCCTGGCAAGACTTTCGGATTATTATAAGCTTAAGAAACCCGAACACAATGTGCCAAGGAGTTGAAGACCATCAACCTCAATAATTATGAACTTGAAATGGCGAATGAGTCGACTATCGCAGCCAACCTTTCACTTGAAATGGAACTAACATCCCATCGGAAAGGCTGCCACAGCAAAATCTAGACTGAGCAGGAGGGTGTGGCAGAACAATCAGCTGACCGGACACACAAAGATCCGTGTGCATCGTGCATGTGTTATCAGTACACTTTTGTACGGGACTGGAGCTATGGACCTCATGCTTTCAACAGGAAAAAGGCTCGACAGCTTTCATGTGTGTTGTCTTCCTCGACTTTTTGGAATCAGAGGAACGGAGTCGTCAACACTGAAGTGCTCCAAGGAGTCAACATACCAGCATGCAAACACTCCTCAAACAGAGACACCTCTGCTGGCTTGGGCATGTGAATGATGTGCATGTCCCAAAGGACATCTATGGCCAACTGGCATCTGGAAAAAGACCTAAAGGGTGCCCAAAATCATGTTTCAAGAATGCGTGCAAGCGAGAACTCAAAGAAATGGAAGTGGATATGGATAACCGGGAAGCTCACACAGGATCACAGCCTTTGGAAACAAGAGCTAAAGGTTCCCAAAGCTACGAGAAGAAGCAGTCCAGCTCAGCAGAGGAAAGAAGAGCTTGCAGAAGGCAGAGCCCAAAGGATCAGAACACCATCTTTAAGCGTGACACATGTAGCAGAGATTGTCTCCCTTGAGTGTGTCTCTCCAGCCACAGCTGGGGCTGCTGTAAAACCAGCCCCACACACTTTTTACCTCTCGGGGAGCATGCCACGGTCTCTTGAGACTGAAGGATGCCTACTACTGTGCCTAGACCCCCCAACTTCATCCTTAGCTCCTAGAGGACTGCAGTCCCCCTCCCCCGTTAAATGGCATACAGTCCCTGGCCCACAATGCTACCGAAAGTTCATTCAGTGAGGTTTGTTCTGTCACAGCTCTTTGCAGGATTCCTGCCTCATTTGTTCTAGAAGTTGGAAGGTGGGCGGAGAACAAGGCAGGGCCTGCAGGCAGAGACAGGATGGCGGTGTGGTTAAGGCAGGGGACAGCCAGCAGGAGAACTGAATTCTCTCTGCCGGGCCCTTCCGCTGTTTAAGTCTCTTAAACCACAGCGTCAGCAGGTGGACGCTAATTGTGCATGTGAGGCACTGGGTCGCCACTGGGAGCCAGCGCCCTTGGGGCCTGGCTACACAAAGTGGGCACGGCTCTCTCTTGTGCCAGAAAGCCTGCCTCACTGAGAGGCATTTTCTTCCCCCCTTTAACTGGGGACATTCTGGCTGGGAAGGCAAGGCACCAGCGCGATGTGATGGGGAACATGAGCGCTGATCCCCTGGCCTGATGAGGGGGAGCTGACGGCCTCGGACCTAGGCTGCAATTCGCCGCCACTTCTTGCTGTTTGTGACCAAGTGAAGCACGTGGACGTGGCCCCTTGACATCAGCCCCTCCGGCACAGAGCCAGAGCCACCGGCCCTGCCCTGGTGCCCGAGACCCCAAAGCGGAAAGTGTCTGGGGCTGGGGAACGACCTGACCCGGCAGAAGCGAAGAGGCGGGCGCGCCCCGCGGGTGCAGTGACTCGGCTGGGTCTCAGCTCAGCAGAGCTTCCCCAAGTGTCCCCCGCCCAGGGGACCAGGCCAGGCTCCTGGCTGAATAAGCAGCTGTTTGACCTACTTCCTCCCCGCTGGGGCTGAGGCTGGGAGCTGAAGCTCATTTTGCCTGGGCTCACCCCTGGCTGCAAGCCGTGGGCTTTGGGACCCTGAAACCCACTCGGGCCGGCCCTGCTCTGCTCCCACAGCTTCCCTGCAGCAGGTGCCTGGCTCGGGCATCCTCCGGCCCGGCCCCGGCCCCGGCCCCTGCCTAGAGCCGGGCGCTCGGCCGCCCCCCGCTCGCCCAGCGCCCCGGGCCGCGCGCTGCCCTGGCCCGGCCCGCAGGCACAGCCCGGCGGGGGGGATCGGCGGGGCGGGGGCGGTTCCTCCGCCGCGGCCACCCCCGGGGCCCCGAAGTTGCAAAGCCGCCGAGGCGACGTTGCACCAAAAGCCCCG
>ML675642.1:1576219-1587495 GCA_007922155.1 Mesoclemmys tuberculata
CCCGGCGGCCCCGCCGGCGTCGGGCCCCGGCAGCGCGGGCGGCGCCTCCTCCGGCCCCTTCCTCTTTCGGAGCCCGGGCGCGGCGGGATGGGCAACGCGGCCGGCAGCGCCGAGCCGGCCCCGGCCCCGGCCCCGCCGGCCAAGCCGCCCGCCTCGCCGAAGCAGCCCATGCCCAGCGCCGGGGAGCTGGAGGAGCGGTTCACCCACGTGCTGGTAAGTGGCCGCGCCCGGCCCCTCGCCTGCGGCCCGGGGCGAGCTGCAGCCGGCCCCTGCCCCGCCCTGGCCCGCGGGAGAGGCACGACTTTCGGGGTGGCCCCTGGCGCGGCGAGCGGCTCCGGGTGCCTGGTGCCCAAGCCGCGGGGTGGCGGGGCCGACGCACCTGGCCTGCGCCCCGTGCAGTGGGAGGGATGCTCCGGTGCCCGGAGAGGTCACCCAGCCCTTCCGCTCCAGCAAGCGGGCAGGGGGCACCCGTGGAGGAAATACCTGGCCTGGCCAAGACGTTGTTCTGGGGGCGGGTGTGAACTAGAGGCGAGGGGACCCCACTCGCGCCCACCCAGCCATCGCCTCCCAGCCACGCAGGCCCCGTAACTTTTCGCTCCTGTCCTGGCCGCATGAACATTGCCGGGGTGCCTGGCTAGACGGGCCTGTGCTCTGCACACGGAAGCGGATCTCTTCCTCCGCTTTCACCGAATAGATCGGGGATGGTTTGCACTCGAAATTTAAAATGGACGCATGGCCGGGCACCGGCCAGGGGAATCCCCAAGGCAGAACCGTGTCTTGACATTTCCCCCCGCCTTTTTATTTGTAATTTGGTTCAACACCTTCACATTTGGGGGCTGTGGGGAGACAGGTTTGGGTGGGAGGGTGTTAAATTCTAACCCACGGATTTAGTGCTTGGCCCACTCCTGGCACAGCCTGGAATTGAGATGTTTTGGAAATTCTCGTTTGCCAGATTGCATCATTAGTCCCATAGTTTGCTACCCTGCCAGTTCCTGATACTCTGTGTGTGTGTGTGTGTGTGTGTGTAATGCACTCAGCCCATTGTGCAATGCTGCACACCAGAGGTGGTGAATCATTCTTTCCTGACCTCAGCAGCAATCAGTTTGTGTCCTTAAGTTGCATAGCTGTGCATCTTTTGTTATCTGAGGTCCATGCTTGTTTTAAAACCAGCCTTGTATCCAACCTCCTGCAGCAGGGAATTCCACAAGTTGTCTGTATGCTGCTTAAATTTGTTGCCCTCTAGTTTAATTGAGTGGCTTTCCCCTCCAGTTATGGGACAAGCAAAACCAGGAGGGAACAATCCAGCTTTCACAGTCACTAGAGCTCTTTGAAATCTTCAGCACCTCAGTCAAATTCTCTCAAATTCTACTGCTTTCCCGAATCAATAATAGTTTACTTTGAAATTCCTTGTTTTACATAAAATCCCCACTTCCATCCTTGTCACCATTTTGCTATCCTCCTTCTAGGCCTTTTCCAGCCTCTGCTCTGACTTACTGCGAGGTGACAGAAACTAGGCACAGAGTTGCAGATTGGCATCCACCCATTGTTTAACTGAAGAGACTGCAACCGTAGCATCCAGCTTTCCCCTTTTATCCCATTCAGGGATCCTACATGTTTATTTGTATCTGCTGCTCCTGATTCCTTCCCTGCGCTGCTTCTGGGGACTCCCAAGCCATCTCTTAGGGGGATTTCCCAAGTTTAGAGGCCATCAGTTTGCCACTGCGTGTTGCCCTTGACCAAGCTGTAACAAGACTTGGGGTAACATGTTCAGAAGTGAATAAGTGACCTAAGAGGGTAAGCCTCCTGAGTGCCTAAGTCCCTTTTGAAAATGGGATTTCAGCTCCTAAGACCCTTGGTCTTGCCTGTACAGATGTTATAAGCATGTTATAAGTGGTGCTTATGCTATGTAATCCGTGTGCAGCACTTACTGCAGACGCTCTGGTGACAGGTACTTTAAACATTCCCATAAACTGGTCCTTTCACCTCCTGTCATTCTGCCCAGTCTGTCAGTACATTCCTGTCCAACTGGCATTTCTCATAATCTCTTCCATCGTGGGTTGTTTTTTTTTTAAAGCAAGCATGGTCTTGTGATGAGGCTCTATTCCTGCCTCTGCCAGTGGTTTGCTGCATGGCTTGGGTAAGTCCTTTTCCCTTACTGAGCCTCAGTTTCCTCATCTGTAACATAGGGATAACCTTCGTCACTGCATGACTGTGAGATTTCATTCAGCTATTTTTGTAAAATGCTTTCAGCTCCCAGAGAAGAGCAGCGTCACTAACCCAAATGGCCTTCTGTCATCCAAACAAACCATCCTCAGTGCCCTCCATATACACAGTGAATTAGATGGTCTAGTCCTGAATTCTCGGTTGCTTCTCTCCCTCTCAGGAGCAGCTGTTTACCGTGACCCTCGGTTTCCTGTCGGTTAACCAAGCTCTAACGTACAACGGGAGCTTTCCCCCTTTGTTCTGTGATTATTTCCTTTAATAGCAGCTTTACAGGGTCATGGATTTTAAGGCCAGAAGGGACCATTATGATCATCTAGGCTGACTCCCTGCATAGGCCAGGCCAGCAAATCTTGCCCCGCAAGCCTGCCTGAGCTACGACATAGGAAGGACCCTGGCGGGGTCTTGTTTTGATCTGGTTTTTAAAGAAGCCATGTCTGTGCACCTCCCAAAGCCTGGGGGGAGGGGTAGCCACGCGGTTCAGTGGGACTAGCACAACACAGGCAGTTCGAGTGTGCTGCTTTTTGTAAGCCTGGAAGCAGCCATGCTCTTGCTGCCGCTGGCCAGAGAAGGGGGCTCACTTCTCCATTCCTGCAGCTTTCACAGGTCCCGGCTGTTACAAACACACAGCACAGATTACACAAGTGACTCTTCTGTCACCCAAGCAGCGCCCCAGGGGATGTTCCTAGCACTGAGCCCAGCAAAGCTGACGACTCTGGTCAGTCGTCACTATTGCTGTTCAGCACTGGACAGCCCTTAAACTGACAGGGATCGTGTCGGTTTCACTCTGCTGCTGGTGGGGCAAGCTCTGGCCAAGGCTGATACATTCCTTTCAAGACTTTGCTGTCCCTGAAAGGTCTGCCTTGCCTGGCAGGCTCTAACGCTAGTGGTGTGCACCGACCCTTTCATCCTTGTATCTGCCATACAGTGCAGTGTGTGTGTCTGTCTGTCTGTGTGTCTTTCCAACAGGCCTGCAGAAGCAAGGTTCTGTGTGGGGCCCTTGGACATGGGGATTGGCCTGGTATTTTTGTTCAGAATTTGCCTTCCGTTGCAGAAGGTGGTGCTGTGTTTATAGGTTATGTACTGCTTGGGGTGTGAAAGGGGCTCTCGGAGGCTAAGACGATGCTTACAACTGCAGTGTGCTCCCAGGATGTGTTGCTCCCAGCACTGGAGGCTGAGCACGGTTACAGCAGGAGAGTGAGAATCAGGATTTCTGGGTGCTGGTACTCCCTGGCTGGGCAGCCGTGGGCAAGTCTGCCTCTGTTTCCCCATATGGACGGTGGGAACAAACCCACCTGCTGGGGATATTGTGAGGCTGACTGAATGCCTGGGACGCGGTTTGAGATCCTGGGCTGAAAGGTGACGAGAAGAGCAAAGCAGCATTACTACAAGAGCTAAGAACAGCTCTGTGAGAGGGTGTTTGCAGTAGGATTGCCTGCTTGCAGTAACATGGGAACTCTGTCTCTTGTGAAACTTTGCTGGTGTCCCAATCTCTCTTTCTCCTTCCCGTGGACTCCCCCATGCCATTCTCATCACTGAGCCTGCTCTGTGAATGGGAGTGGTTTTTGCTTGCCATGCAGGAATTGGAGACTGGCATTTATCTAGGTCCCGATCCTTCTAAATCTGCTTGTGAACTTCCCCAGCCCTCTCTGAGCACGTCTCCGTAACCGTGAGCTGATGGGTTAAACACAACCCTCAGCGCTGCAGTGTCACGCACACAGGCTAGATCAAAGGTTGCTCACGGCATGGCTGCTCATATCTGCGTTGCTCTGCGGATGCAGTTCATGTGCCTGCCATCCCATGACAGCTGGAGCTGTATCCGCACCTGCACGGGCACCTCGGGAAGTGAAAATGCCGGGGCGGGAGATGGCATGGTAGGGTAGCCCCCGGCAGGTTGCCATGGCCTGGAGCCAGCCAAGTCTCTGGTTGGACAGAGAGAGATGTCGCCAGCCTGTGGCTGTTTGAGCCTAATGCATTAGCTTTTCACTCCCAGAGAGCTGTGGTGAGGGGCTGAGGACGGGGATAGCAGACGATGAGATTGTAGGTCAGAAAGGAGGCACTTGGGCAGAGCTGGGGATGGGAGAGCCCAGGACTGTAATTGTGTGTGTGCGCGCGTGCACGCACAGGGGTAGGGGTGGGGTTGCAGGTTTGGACTGAGAGGCCATGGCAGAGCTGTGGGGTGGGGGAAGCCAGGGCTGGGCTAACCATAGGTCTGCAGGTCAGAATTCCTGGCTCTAGCCAGTGCTTTTTATTTTTTATTACCAAGGCCTTTTCTACATGGCGAGTCATGCTAGAATATCTCTAGCAGAACAGCTGTTCCTCCAGAGCTCCTCCGTGTGAACGGAATAAAGTCAGTCCAATCAGGAATAAAGTCTCTCCTTTTGGAAAAGAGCATCCTCACAGCGAGTTATTTTGCAACCAGCTTCCCTGTGTGGACATGCCCCAGGCCCAGGGATTCCCACCGGGGCAGCTTTTCCAGTGGCAATTTACTAGAATTCCCTAGTGCTCACAAGCCTGCTAGCCCAGGAGCTTTTCCGCTGGCGCCTGGAAAGGTTCAGGAATAGACAGAGGAAGCTGTGATTTGAGGACAAAGCTGGAGGAAGGGAAACAAGCGGGGGCTGCAGGTAGGCCCATCCGAAAATAGATGAATGAATTTTCAGCTGGGCTGGTGAGGCCACCTGACCCCTCCCTCGCAACAGCTCCTTTCAGAATTCAGCTGTGGGGAGGCGCCTGTGGGGGCTCTGATGAGAGGAGCTGGTGAGGGTGTCGCCAGCTGGGGATAATAGCGGTGGGTGACAGAGCTGCGATCTGCTGTTCCAGGGCAGGAAGGGTGAACAGACTCAGATGCAGGGTGTACAGACTCCCTTTCTTCGCCCATGCAGATTTTTTTTCTTTCTCTTTCTCAGACATAAAAGCGACCAGTGGAATTTGGGTGGGGTCGTGAGGTGGGGAAGAGACTCTGGGGCTTGACTAATGCCCCAGGGGATTCCAAACCATTCACAGGGAAAGCAGCAAGCGGTGCTGTGAGCTCCCTGTGCTGCGTGCACCAGGTCTGTGCAGTGTCCATGAACAGTGAGGTTGCCTCAGTGAATCAGAGCATGTCCATCAAGGCCAGTCTCTCTGTGCTGGAGCAAAATCACTAGATGACCCTCCTGAGGTCCCTGCCAACCCTGCTAATCTATGATTCTGCTTTCCCACTGCCTGCCACGTTGGAGCAGCCTGGGACCCCACTGGGTCTTATCAGCAGTCTATCTCTCCTGGCCTCGGGTCTACTATGCCCACCACACCACATCTGATCAAGGGAACAATGGTCTCAAGTTCTCAAGAGCTCAGGGCCAGGTTTCAGGAGTTCAGCACCCATAACTGGGACTGGATTCTCCAAAGAGCTCTGTGCCCATTGTGCTCTGCTCTTCTGAAAAACTGCCTCTCGCTCGGGTGCCTGAAATGGGAGCTGAGCACTTTGGAAAATCTGGCCTGCGAAGACCGTGGCCGTAGTGTAATTAAAAAATGAGCACAGCACAAAATCGGCGCAGCACATGTTGAAGGGATGAAAAGCTCGCCGACTGATAAGAGCTCAAAAAGAAACTGCTAATGGGGAATCGTCATCCAGTGGGGGTGGTTTCAGTTTGCCTGCACAGGCCTGTTGCTATTCATTAGCTGTGTTGAGGACCTGGAACAAACTATGAAACCATTGCTGGGAAAGTCTGCAGACAAGACACACGCTGAGGGAGTGATACCTAATGATGGGGCCAAGTCACTTATACAGAGCGATCTGATCCCTTGGTAGGATGGCCTCCCATGAACATCTGTTAATGCAGCAGATGGAAGGCCAGACACCTAGGAACAAAATGCACATCCAAGTACCCTGGAAAGCAGCCACACAGGAAAGGACTGGGGGTTTCGTGGCAGAAACCAACTGAACATGAACTCCCAGTGCAATGGTGTGCCTGCCTTACCCTGAAATGTTACTGGCTTTGCTATGTCGGTTAGGAGTGTGAAAAACCTCACCGCTAACTGACATAACTCTGCTGGCAAAAGCCCCAGTGTAGATGCTATTATGCTGGCAAAAAGTCCTTCTCCCAGCATGGCTTATTCTTTCTGGGATCAGTGTCCATTGTGTCTCCACTCGGAGTGCCGCAAGCCCTTTCAGGTGTGGACAAGGCCCAAAGGAGCAAATGCAATCCGTGCGTGTAAAAGGAGGTAGGTGAAGGTGCCTCCGTGTACGGCACTGGTGAGACCATTCCTAGCAGCTGCGTGCAGTGCTGGTGTGCACCCTTCAAAAGCGATGCGGACAGATTGCTCAGAAAAGAACTACAGATCTGCTGTATGGAGAGAAACCGAAGAAACTCAGTCTATTTAGTTTAACAAAGAGAAGGTTAAGAGGTGTCTTAATCATGGTCTGGAAGTCCCTACGTGGGGAGAAGATTTCTGATAGCAGAGGGCTCTTTAATGTAGCAGACAAAAGCATAACGAGATCTAGTAGCTGGGAGCTGAAGGTAGATAAAATCAGACGAGAAATAAGGCATGATTTGTGAATATTGTCAGTAATTAACAAGTAGAACAACTGAGGGAGGATTCTCTGTTGCCTGAAGTCTTTACATAAAGATCAGGTGTCTCTTTCGCATAGATATGCTCTGGCTCCATCGGAAGTTCTAGGCTGGATGCAGGAATCCCTGGGGGCGGTTCTCCTGCGTTATGCAGGAGGCCAGACTAAATGATTGCAATGATCCCTTCTGGCATCGCCTGCAATGACTCTTCTGCCCAGGCACTGGCCCATTCCTGGGATCCTTTTATAAGGTTCCTCTGCAGCTGAGCAGTTTTACCCATGCTGGAGTCTGAGCTCTGCTGACTCGCCCTTCTGCCAAACCCATACATTATTGATTGGGTTAAAACTACCCCCCTTCGTACAATCCTGCATCGGAGCGGATTGGCATGGGGGGTAAGGGGAGAGAGAGCTTCTGCTGCACAACAGCCCTTCCCTGCCCACGCCCACGCTCCGAGCACCTGGACTGGAAGTGAATCTGCTTGAAGGCGTCCCTGACCCCAGTCACTGTCCCTGCTTCTGTCCACCCTGGTCTGCACGGCGCCCTGTGCCAAGCCCTGACCCCTGGGCTGCGTGCGCGCTCCGCCTCCTGCCAGCTGCAGCCCCATCCCTGGCTTGTGATGCAACGACAGGGAGCCCAGCCCCCCAGGGATGTGGGGAGCGAGTGGGAGGGTGTTTGAGAGGCTGGGACTCGAGTGCGTCAGATCATCCAAATTTACTCCATGTGCAGAGAGAAGCTGCTGCTTGCTCTTAAAATAGAGCTGGGAGTAGCAGGCAGCAGTGTGTTGAGCTGCCTCGAGCGCCTTAGCAACTCCTTGCATTGCAGCAGATTGCGTGTGAGTGGCGGGTTCCCTTGCCTGGACTCGTTCTGGGACGAGGAGACGCCGTAGCTGGCTCTGCGTGTGGAGGGGGAATGCTCCAAGCCCTGGGGATCTGCTCGCCTCCAGCCCCTGGAGTCTCCCCTGGGAGACCTGATCCAAGGAGCAGGGTCCATGGCCTGGGAGCGGGAAGTTACCAGGAACTGGCGGCAGCTTTACAAGGGCTGATCTGACCCGCTCACTGCAGGCGTGCAGGCGGAGTTGGAGCCACCGTGTGCTGCAGTGAGGAACGTTCCCTTCCTGGGGCTGGTTTGCACGCCAGGGACCCGGGTGGGAGGCAGGCAGGTTCCACTGCTGCGTGAGGATCTGGCTGGCATCAGCCCGGAGCTGACAGCACCGCCACCCTGGGTCAGTGGGTGTGGGGCAAGGAGGCTGCTCAGCTAAGGCTTACGGGCCTCAAAAATAAGCCACGTCTTTCCTTGCGGGCCTGGTCCTGTGGGGTGCCGCGTGCCCCCCAGCCCGGCTGAGCTCCATGTGCCTCTCCAGTAGCTCGGCCAGGCAGCTGCATGGGGTAGATTCACTGCATTCTGCCTGGGGGGAATGTGCTGAACAAATGCAAAGCTTGGGAGGGGAACTGGATTCTCTTTTTGTCTCCCACAGTCTCTGGGGCCGGTCAGGGTGTCCTGCCCTGGGCAGCACAGCCCTCTGGCAGCTGCAGGGGTGATTTATATTGCAGCAGCACGAGAGGCCCGCACTGAGATCAGGCCCCAGTGGGTTGGGCGCTGCAGACACAAGCTGTGTCCTGAAGCGCTTTGGCACAGGTTGGGCGTGGCACTGAGGCACCTAACAGCAGGGACTTGCCCCAGGTCACCCAGCGGCAGGTCAGCATCTGAGTCAGGAATAGAAGCCAGGTCTCCTGACCCAGTGCCCTACCCACTAGGCAACGCTGCCACCATAGCTTGCATGGGCCAGGAGATCTGACTCTTGTACCTGCCACGTATTCTGAGTGGTCCAGCAAAGGTCCAAGTAGGCCCCAGGCATCTGTGTCTCCACTATTGAAGTGCAGATGTGGCTAGAAAGGTGACTCTGTACCCATAGCCCCTTCTTCCTCCCCCCGTGCTGGTGCAGCTCGAGTGTCCCCTCTTGTACAGTGTCTAGGGCAGAGAATGTGCTAGTTTGAAAAGTCCCAAGCCATGGCAGAGCCTCCATGGCTGTGAGCAGAGACAGCTCCTGCTCTGAACAGCATTAGAAGTCCTAGGAGCCCTGCCGTGGGCTCTGGCTGCTTTGGTAACTCGTGTAACAACCACCAGATGCAACCCTCCGCCCCAGCCCTCTTCCCCTGCATGGCAATTCCTGGGGCTGGATCCCAGAGAGAGGCTCCAATCCCCGGATGTCCCGGGTGATGGTTCCTAGGTACCTCGTGGCTCAGCCTAAGCTCTCCCTTCTTCGCTTCCAGCTGCCCCGGCCCCAACGGATCCCGCTGCCTCTCCGGTGCAACGTGTAGCCCCTCAGCCCTGAGCAGTGTGCGCTGTTCAGAGCTGTGCAGCACCCCCACCATACCCGGCCGGAGCCGCCCTGCTCCGGGCTGCGGGGTGGGGTGGTGCTGGGCTGTTAAACAGCTGCTATGCTGTGCCTCAGCAGTGGCTGCATTTCAGTGCTAGCCTGGTGATGTGAGCCGTTTGCAATGAAAGGACGTGCTGCGACAGGTGTTTCCCCCCCTCCCGCCAGAGGCACTGTTAACTTCTGGGCTCCAGAAATAAACCATGGTGCCCTGGTGGGGCATTAGGGCAGGGAGGGTTGATATGGCGCAGATGGCAGAAGCCAGCAGCGATTAGCCTAGGTGGATGAATAACCCCCAGTGAGGTAGGCCGGTCTCCTTGCTCGTCCCTGACGGGCTGCATAATCCGCACTCGGGGCCATGCCTGGGGCAGACACAGCTCAGGGGGGCAACGGCATAATTACCCTGTGGCACAGCGCCGTGGGGCTTGCTGTGCCACTTGGTCTGGGGCTCGCTGGCACGGGAGATTAATGCACTTGGGTTTCTGCCTCTGGAGCTAGGACTTCAATCTGGTCACCCCTGAAACAAGCGGGGGTCTCTCATCTGCGCCTGGTGGAGAAGTGGCTGTGTGACCACCGCACTGCGTGACTGGAGGCAGCTTCCCGGGAAGGCCCCTCTCTGCTCTGAGAAGCCCAGGGCTTGACTAGCAGGTAGAAGCCAGAGTAGCGTTGGCCAGCATTTGCCAGCGCTTCTCCCAGTCTCAGTGCCGTAGGCACCAGGCTGGCCGGGAGGGCTTATGGACACCCCAGCTCTGATACAGCCTGGTCCCTGCCAGGCGCTTCCTTGGCACCGATTCACAGCATCATTGAGGAGGGTTGGTGGCTCTTGGGGGAGTGGAGAGTCCCTGCCCGACCCCCGACTCGTGGCCCAGAGTTCGACTTCATCCCGTTTGCACCGTGCGGGGCCTGGAGCCCAGGTGGTGGCGTCTGCGGAACAATCGGCTCCGTCCCTTTGAGGAAGAGCCGGCGCGTGGGCCAGCAACAGTGCAAGGAGTTGCTGCGCTGCCTGGCGTCCGGCGGAGCTGTGGCAGCAGCAGGCAGAGGCCAACAGCATGTGGAGGGTGGGCATGAGCCAGCTGCATCACGTGGTGCAGGCGCCTCTGGGAAGCTGGCGTGGGGCTGCCCGGGTCTGGCCGCAGTCCCTGTGCACTGGGGCCGAGGCTGGATGCTGACCAGCCCCAGCGGCAAAGGCAGCATCAGGAGGGGGAGGAGCAAAGGGGCGTGTTACCAGCCGGGGAGGGTCTGCCTGGGGGGCACGGGGGCGGGAGCTGAATCCTCTGGGGCTCGAGGAGCCTGCCCAGGGGGTAGGCAGTGGCCGGGGCCGGGGCCGAGGCTAGGGAGGCCCCTTCGTGGAGCTCGGTGGCACGAAGGAGGCTGGAGCCCAGCAGGGCCCCGAACTCCAGTGTCTCCAGAGGGCAGCGCGGGAGCCTCAGAGGGGAACGGGGAACCCGTCAGCCCCAGGAGCTGCCCCAGAGGGGGGAATCTGGGGAGTCCCCGCTCTGGGGCTGCTCCTCTCGCTGGCCTCGCCATCAGCAGGAAATGGACAGCGAGCGCGGACCCTGTCCCGCCCCGCGACCCCCGCCAGGCACCCTAGGGTGCTCCTGCATCCCTCCCCTCTGCCCCACCCCGAGGCAGGCCGAGGCCCCTGCCTTCCCCTGGGAGCCTCCTCCGCTACCCAAGACACCAGAAGTGCACAGCTCCCTCGGCAGGAAACCAAACCCACAGGGAGGGGCCCTGTACCTTCCCGCTCGGCTCGGCTCAACAACACGCTGTCGTCACCCGTGATGGCAGCCAGGGCCTAGCAGGGCGGCCGCTTCCTGCCTCTGGCTGCCTGGGCCGGACTAGCGGGGTGCGAGGGAGCGTGAGGGAGGGGGATCCCCCAAGAGCTGCCACCACCGCCCAGCGGCTCCCAGACAGGCTCCGTGTGCTGCTGCCAGGCCAGGCTGTGCTGGCAGGGAGGTGGTGGCAGGAAACGGCCTTTGCCGTTGTGGAGAAAAGCCTGGACTGTGAGCCGGGGCCGGGTGTGTCTACCTGTGGGCGGTGTCTGTGTGATGGGGCCTCTGGGTGCACATCTGGGCCTGGGTCTGCCCTGGGCGTGTGCCGTGTGCCCCAGGCGTGTGCCCCGGGCGTGTGCCGTG
>ML675642.1:1587505-1648839 GCA_007922155.1 Mesoclemmys tuberculata
GGGCGTGTGCCGTGTGCCCCAGGCGTGTGCCCCGGGCGTGTGCCGTGTGCCCCGGGCGTGTGCCCCGGGCATGTGCCGTGTGCCCCGGGCGTGTGCCCCGGACGTGTGCTGTGTGCCCTGGGCATGTGCCCTGGGCGTGTGCCCCGGGCGTGTGCCGTGTGTCCCGGGCGTGTGCTGTGTGCCCCGAGCATGGTGTGTGTGCCGTGATCCCTGGGCATGTGCACCAGGCATGTGCCCCGGGCATGTGCCGTGTGCCCTGGGCGTGGTGTGTGTGCCGTGATCCCTGGGCATGTGCACCAGGCATGTGCCCTGGGTGTGCTGTGTGCCCTGGGCGTGGTGCGTGTGCCCAGGGCACGTTGGCAGGCCCTGGCTTGTTATACTGTGTTTCACTCCCTCTCTTCTGCCCTCCTCACTGAGCGGTCAGGTGGGATTAGCACTTTTGCCACCTGGCGTGGCTAGGCCAGTGCAGCCCCTGGCAGGGTCCCTGCCCCCCTCCCCGGGCGGCTACTTTGTCGTGGCATCATCTCTCTAGTTATCTGTGAGTTTGCCCTGGCTCGCCCCCCATCCCTCCACCAGCAAGAGGCAGTGCTGTCTAGTGGTTGTGGCCCCAGACTGGGACTCGGAGCCTTGGGTCAGCTCCCAGCTCTGCCCTGACCTGCTGGGTGATGGTGGATAACTCTCTTCTCCCTCTGTGCCTCAGTTTCCCATCTCAGCCCTTGTCTGTTCAGGCTGTGCGCTCATCGGCGCAGGGCCTGTCTCCCTGGCTGTGTTACCTAGCAGCCCCCAGGCCTGGGTTGACAGACTCGGGCTTGTCCTGCCACTCGTGTAGACGGTGTGGGGCAGGCTGTGAAGCCTGGGGTGGGGGGGCTTCAGAGCTCCAGCCCCAGCTTCAAGGGACTGGCTGCACATCTGTGTTTAGCCCGTTAGCCAGAGTCTCTCAGCCTGGGCCCGGAGCCTTGGTGCCTGTGTCTGTTCCACACCTTGCACCGGCGAGCCCTGATCGTGACAGGGCCTCTGGACGCCACTGAAGTACAAACGCTTGCATGTCCGGGCCTGCCTTTCGGTCTCCCACCCTGCCCTGCCTTCCCTGTGGTTCAGCTTCTCTGGGCTGGTGCCGTGGTTCTCCAGCAGCCGCTTCTTGTCAAAGCGTTTGCCCTTGGCCAGGCAGGACCTGCCCTGGGGCAAAGGGGTTGGCGTAACCTGATGGGAGATGGGCCTCGGGCCAAATGCACCAGCCCAAATCTCCAGCCGCCCTCAGCTGAGCCCCATTTCCTGAGGTTTCAGAACATGCTCAAACCACTCCCTGTAGGACACCCAGGGCCCTGCTGCAGCTATGGCAGGCAGCGTGCTCTGATGGGAAGGGCACGCAGAGGGCATCAGGACGCCTGGGTTCCCAGCTCTGCCTCAATGAGTGACCTGGGGCAGGTCATGGCCTCAGCTGGGCCTTGGTTTCCCCATCTGTAAAATGGGATAACGACGCTGGTGACGAGAGATCCGTGGGTGAGAGTGCTAGGGAAGTGCAGAGCATTGATCATTAACAGCGAAGTTTATGTCTCTGAAGCCATGGGTGCGTGCCTGCACAGGGCACCGAAGTAAGCTGGCAGCTGCCTGCATGACATGGTGAGATGTGTGTTGGGGGGGCTACCGGGACGCCTGAGTTACAATGAGATCAGAACCCAGGGGCCCAGGTCCAATCACAAGTGGACACTCCCTCGTGATGGGAGCTGAATGGCCTGTCGTTATCCGCAGCCCACAGGGCAGCCGAGGAACGCAGCCGGGAAGGAGCCAGATGGCTTCAGGCGCTGTCCCAGGAATCCCTGCCCGGCACGGGCTGGGGCATCCGGTGCACTGCTGTGGAGCAGGGCCAGGTCCCTCGCATCTCCCAGGTGGGGCAGTGCTGCCAGCCCGATGAGCATTGATTCCTGGGTGCCACTGATTCCTGACAGATGGGAACGGGGGCGTTGTCGCTGCCTTCGCGTGTCAGGCTGGCCACTGAAGCGCAAGGGACCCTTGGCTGTGCAGCCCTGCTCTGTGGGACCTCAGGTGACTGGATGCCGATCGGATGGGCACAGAGCTTCTCTTCACTGGAGCGACGGGCTCCAGCGGCTACGTTCCACCCTGGATTTGGAGCAGAGCTCCTGGTGGTGGGATGTGGGGCTTTGGTGGCACAGCCCACTGGAGTCCCCCTGCTACCCCAGCACCACACAACGGAACTGCCCCTCCGAGGAGGAGCAGCGGGCCTCAGAGATCAGTGGGGAAGCCTGTACTCTTTGGAGCTATTGTTCCAGGCTTTCTGCAGACTCAGACAGCCACATTCAGGTCGGGTTTTCAAGCTTTCTCTTTACATCTCAACGGCTGGAAATGTAGTGCTTTCAAAGGACAGCTGAGATCATCGGGTGAGTGACTCCAGAAGCCATGGGCCCATAAACCCGATGACTAAATGCAGTCCTGGCTGCACATTGTATTGAGCTCATGTCTGAGAAAGAGCCGCAGTCAGTGCTCCTGGCTCTTGCTCCTCTGCTCAGGCCACGACACCAGCCTCTCCCTGCTGGGCCACCAATGTCCGGCTAAGCAGGAAACGAGCATTTGTGGAATCGGTGTAGTGGGGGATTGCACTGGCTAACTAGGGCAGCCACCCGATCGGGTTTTACCCAGACAGTCCAGTTTTTGGCTTCTGTGTCCGGTGCCAAGGTGCCTGGGTTTTGATCAGAAAGTCCAGTCGAAAAGGGGATGTGGCAGTGTCAGATGTACTAACCGGACACCACGTGTCCAGTTACTGCAGGGCAGCCCCTGCTCAGCCGGGGGGGCCGCCTCCTACCTGCAGGCCGGCACCTTGTCAGGCTGCAGCCGCTCCCGCTCTAGCCATGGCCCAGTGCAGAGGGACCCCAGCTGGGGTGGGGAGGGAGGTGGAGAGGATCCAGCAAGTGAGGGGAGAGGAATGAGTGATGGGGTGGGGCTTTGCGGGGGAGAGGTAGAGAAGGGGCAGGGTCTCAGGGCTCTGGTTACCAGCAATTAGGAAGGTGGCAACCCTACAACTAGCTGGTAAGAAGAGGAAATACTTTTTCACACAAGGCACAACTTAGCTTTGGAACTCATTGCCACAGGATATTGTAAAGGCCAAAAATACAACTGGGTTTAAAATAGAGCTAGATAAGCTTGTGGAGGATAGGTCCATCCATGGCTGTTAGCCAAGATGGCCAGGGATGAAATCCCATGCTCTGGGTGACCCTAAACTTCCAGCTGCCAGAAGCTGGGAGTGGAATACGGGTGGATCAGTCCAGAATTGCCCTGTTCTGTACACTCTCCCTGAAGCTTTGACACTGCCTGCTGTTGGAGACAGGATCCTGGGCTAGATGGACTGTTGGTCAGATTCAGTGTGGCAGCTCTTACATTCTTATGATTGTATTGCAGAGGTGCCCAGAGCGCCCAGCAGAGATAGGGGCCCTGCTGTGTTCACTGGTAACATTAGGGACCGTGCAGCACAAAGACTTGGCTGGAGGCCTGGGAGTCTGGACCCCCAGGCTGAGTAAGCCACAAAGGCTTGTGTCCCAGAGCCCCTGTTTGTGGAGCGTCCAGACAGCATGTACAAACGTGTTATTTGGCAGTCAGTTCACTGGAGTTTAAAAATTCCTTTGCTGGTTTGCAGTAATAATATAATAATGTAATAATATAGAGCTCCTTTCATCCCAAAGCCCTGTGCCTCCTGGGAGGAATCACTTCACTCAGCCCTGAAATGCAACCACCTCTGGAGTGGAATGGGGCAGCTGCGTCATGGCGCACGACAATGCAACACATTAGTGTAGGATGGGAAGTGAAAAAGGATTCCTTATGCAAGTGAAATTGCTGGGAAGATCTAGAGAGGCAGAACGTCATCGACCAGACTGGAATTTGGCCAGGACACCAGGGTTAACTTGACACAGGGTTAACTGCTCCTCTCGCAGGGTGCCATGGGATCTTTAACGATTGAAGCTTGGAGCTGTGTCTTGTCCAAAAGACACCTCCAGCAGTGCCAGAGCCACCTGAGGGACACCCGGCCCAGTAGTGACCGTGGCGGATCCCGCCCAGGATTTGAGATCTGGCAGGGCTGGAAGATACGATGTGTTCGCGTCCCTCTGCTCGAGGAAGCGTTGCCTTGTTCTCAGGTCCCCCTTTCCCTGCCGGCGCTCCACATGCCTGGGCAGGGAGCATTGGACACTGTGCTGGGCGCTGCCCTCTCTTCCTTGGGGAGGAGTAACGTTGTGCTGGCATGCCGAGGGCACAGCCGGGGGCTCGGCCCATCCGAGAGCACGCCGACGTGCTGAAAGCGCCCTGCGGGGGGCAGTTCCAGGCCAGGGGGGACTGATCTGGAGGCACAGCGGGGCTCAGACAACGCGTGCTGGTGAATTTCAGGACAAGGCGCACTGTGGCAATGCCAGGGCAGCATCTCATGGGCTGAGGGCAGCTGACGTCCGTCTGTGTCTGGGCCAGAGGCCAGTGAGAGCTGGCGGCTGAGCTGGGAGCAGTGGGAGACACACTCTCCCTGGGGCCAGCCGACGGGGTGGGCAGGCTCCAACCAGAGTATTAACCCTTGCGCTCTGGAGGCTGTGCAAAGCCCAATGACCAGACAGCGATGGTCCTGACAAACACAGCCCTGGAGTGTGTCTACCCGGCCTTGCTAATGTGCCACTTCCGTATGGCAGGGGCGTCGTTCTGTAGTCTGTGCGCCAGTGCTCGGGCTGGGAGAACTCCGAGCCGGGGGCCCAGCTGGGCTGTGGAGTCTTAGGGCGTATTGGAAATAGGAGGGGGGGCAGGGAGAAAGGGATCCTGGCCCTGGCAGAGTGGGGGAAGAGAAGCTAGGCACTAGAGCCAGGGCAGGAACCATGTGCCCAGGTTCCGAGCTGTCCCGTGTCCAGGGGGCCCTCACGTTGGTTTAAAGTCCTGTTGATCTGCCTTTCCTGGCCACTGGTGAAACTGCATTAGCCCCCCCGGATGTGGGCACAGAGCATCTCTCCGTGGTCATTGATGGTAACGAACGAGGGTCTAATATTGGCAAGTGGCGTTGCTGTCTCTCTGCTGTAGGGAGAGCCCCGCCCCTTTCCAGCCCTTCCCACGCCAGGCTGTCCCTGGCCGTATCAATCTCTCCCCCCTCCGTGGGGCAGCTCAGGGGTATCCCTGCTTTGCAGGTGGGGAAGGGAAGTGACTTGCTGGAGGCAGGAGTTCTGGCTCCCAGGCCTTTACTTTAGCTCCAAGATCATCTCGCCAGGGCTGGTCCACAATGGAAGCGCCCTGTGTCCATGAGCGACTGGGCCGTTAAACGCTGTGTGCAGGAGGTGGTGGTTGTGACGTGCTGGGAAGCCAAAGGCAGTTCTGTCTGCCTGACGTGCTCAGTGCTCCCTGGGCACAAGGGACACCGTGCAGCGTAACCTGTGTCCCTTGCAGCTGGTGGGCACCACATGGATGGGCCCATTCCTTAGGATAGTATCAGTGCAGACGAAGCTGGGGCTGTCACCCGGCTGCTCTCCGTAAAGCACGATCCTGCCTTGACACCAAGGCAGTGAGAGCCAGGGCTGTTGATTGGTCTCACCGAGGCTATTTCTAGCCTCGCGGCCTAATTTTAGCCTCTCCGCTCAACTCGGCTCCGCTCTGCATGGCTGCGTCAGGGAGGGAGGAGGGGCGCCGCCAGATTCTCACCCTGGGGTTTCCAAAGAAAATGGACCAAATGAGCCAGTGCGGATGGGCTGAGTGTGGAGCGGCAGTGACCTGGATTTGGTGGGACCCGGTTAAACCCAGCTGTGCCTGAAGCGAGGCTCTCCCCTGGCTGCCTTTCTGCCGTGGGTTTCCCCACTGCAGGAGAATCACTGAGCCCTCTAATGACGTGGCTCCATGTCCTCGGTACATTCTCATCCCCCTCAGTTGCACGCGCCGGCTCTGGCAGCCTCATTCATCCTGAATGCACCACAAAGGGCACTGAAGTGCAATTAGTGGGTGGTGAGATTTCCACTCCAGAAGTGCATCTGGCTTGGCAGGGCTCCTCCTGGACGCACTCCTCTCAAGTGAGCCGAAGCGCTCTCGGGTTGTTCTTGATCTGTTTTGATTTTAAGCCCTCTGGGAGCCTGGTTCCTCTATTATTTCTCATTGTCTGTGCTCCTAGGATGCTCTGCCTGGGTTGCCCAGGCTTTGCCCATTGGAGGCAGCCTGGTAGCCACAAGCATTGTTGTGTGAAATGCCATGAGCGTTAGCTGCCCTCCTTCGAACACGCCATAGGCACTTCACAGCTCTCATGGGCATCTCTCCAAGTCATGGCAGCAGTGGGGCTAGAACTTGGATCCTCCTGCTCACAAAGCGGAAGCCCTGAGCTCTTGAGCTAAAGGAGAATCCCTGTTAGCAGTGTAGGATCTATGACCCAAAGTGGAGCCATTCTCAGTCCATCCAGTTCCCATAGACACCTGACAGCTCATCACATGATGGAGGTGCATCCTGTGAACACCATGTGCAGTTGCTCCTGCCTTCCTGTTCTCTCAGCTGATGGCTGCCCCTCCCTTGGGCCTTGGCTCCCAGCTGGCTCCTTGCTCTTTTGGGAGGAAAGTGACAGTTTTCTTGAAAACCAGGAAAATACACAATCCATCTCCTGCATTAACTGTCTGTGGGGACCTGCTGGGCTTCAGTGTGGAGCAGGACGGGTGTCCCCCGGCCCCCTTTAGTGCCTCGGTGCTGCAGCCCTGCTGCCACCCCTGCGTCCTGGCAGGCTGCCCGGGGAGCGCTGGAAACCCAGGGCAGGCAGGCCTGTGTGCTCTGGCTCCATCTTGGATGCCGGGTGGAGCATGGCATGCTGGGAGCTGTGGTCCCAGTAGGGTGTGTGCTGCAGGGGGGTAGGACTTTGGCTTGGTGCCTGGGCTGCAAATGATGTAACTCCATCGGGCCCAGCATTAGGAGAAGTGAGGGCCCTGCGCTCCCTGTTGGGAATGGGGAAGTGACGTCACATCCCGTTGCTGCACACACAACGTGAGGGCAGCCAACGGCTTGTGCCCCTTACCACAGGAGGGGCCCGATCCCAGGCCAGGCCCTCGCTGGCTCCCCAGCTCTCCAGATCGGGCCCTAACCGACACTGCTGAGGGATGGGGAAGCAGGAAGGAGCTGGGTTGTGCAACATCAGTACTGTGAACACCGCAGGGTACAACATCCTGCCGCTGAGATCATGCCTGTAAATGGACAGTGATTTCATGGGCTGAGACCTGCACGCGGCGGCTGCACAGGGCGCCCGTTAACCATGGTCACGTGGCGGGAGAGCGTTAACCACGCTTCATGCAGTCTCTAGGGGGCCAAGGGACAATGTCTAACCACTGCAGCTGGGGGCCGGGAGCCAGGATTTCTGGGTCCACACCCCGCTCAGCCACTCACTGTGTAGACTAGGGCAAATCACCTCCCCCCTCTGTGCCTCAGTTTCCCCATTCATAAAATGGGAAATAATGTTACTGACCCAGCAGGCAGGAGCGAGCTGTGGGGCTTGAGTAGCATCCTGAGATGCTGTTAGAGGGAGCCTGAGATCTGGCTTTGTTGAGAGTGGTGATGGGGAGCTTAAATCCCCACGCTGAGACTTGACTTGGCTGTATTGACTCTTCTTGTGCTGCGCAGGCCTCGCCTCGCGGGTTCTGGCCTGCCCTGCCCTGCACTGTGTGCTCCGCAAATCCCGGGAGGGGCTGGGCCGGCTCCGGGGCTGGGTGGGGGTGAGGCGCGCTGGAGGGGGTGTCCTCAGGAACGCTATTGGCGGAAGGCTCCCATTCTGCAGCCAGGCCCTGGAGTGGATGCCAGAGGTCTCCACCTGGCTAGGGTGGACTGGCTGTGCCTGAGCCACGAGTCCAGCTGCAGGCAGTCAGGCCGAGCCAGGAGTCTGTCTCTGAGACCATGACCAGTCCTAGCAGCGCTGGCTGGTGACGGGCTGGGCGCTAGGGGAGCAACCCATCCACATCCTGAATGGGGATTGGAGCTCAGGGCCTCCCTCTTTGGGAGCGGCAGTGGGCTGGGAGAGTGCACTGCCGGTAGGAGCCCGTCCCCTGGGCACCGGGCGCTGGAGGAAGAGGGGTGACATCACCCGCATAGCTGGGATGCAAGGGACCCTGCATCGCCCTGGTTGGGTCTAGACGGATGGCTGGGGTCAGCCCTGCCCACACGGGCTCCCCTGCTTTGTCTGCGCTTTCCTCACAGTCCTGGCAGCTGGGAAGGGAGGCGCTGCACCTCCCACTCCTCTCATCCCGTCTGTCTCCCCCGCAGGATGCCATGAACCTGCCGCCAGACAAGATGAAGCTGCTCAGCCTGTATGACAATGAGAAGAAGTGGGAGCTGATCTGTGACCAGGTGAGACTGAGGTGCCCAATCCAGGGACATCTCCACGAGCCGCGGGCACCTGCGTGCCAGCTCCCGGCCACCCCAGCACCCAGTGCAAGAGATTCCATCCATTACCTGCCGCTACACAAAAACACCCGCTGCCGGAAACGCACACCCAGACACTTCCCCCCAGCCCCTTCCTGCACGGCTCAGGCTGGTACCAACCACAGTGTGACTCACAGCAGCTGGTGGCAGAGGATGGAGAAGTCACGCTCATTGCTCTGTCCCACACATGTTCCAAGTGGCATGAGGGGTGCGAGCCCCTGTTCCCGTCTGATGGTCTGGGCGCTGCCTCCTCGGCCAGCAGTCTGCGAGCATGAGGTGCCCTGCCAGAGGAACCTCTGTGATCAGCCCCCCAGGCGCTGAATCTAGTCCCTGCACTCCTGCAATGAGTCATTTCTCTCCCCTGCTGCTGTCTGGGCACCGCCAGTCAGCCCATTCCTTACCAGCAGAAAGATTCACTTCACGGCAGGGCTGGGTTTTCTGCCCGAGGCCTCAACCCCTGCTCAAGTAGTCTTTTCCCGCGAAGAAGGCCAGGAGCCGCTCCTCTGTGTGTCTTGGTGCTGAGCGGACAGAGGACTGAGCGGGGGCTGGAAATACATGGGCACTAGTTCTTATCCAGCTCACAGGGGTGGGGTGGGGCGCAAGGGCCCAGTCCTTTTGAGGCCTGCTGAATCGGGCCCTTAATGCCTGCCAAGCGCTTTGAGGCTGCGAATGCTGCGTAAGTGCTGAGTATTATTAGAAACCAGTGAGAGATCAAATGCTTCTGTAATTGATGCATCTCATCGGAAGGGCTGCTTCCCTGGGGAAGGGGAGGGGCTGGGAGTTTTTGCTAGTGACTGGAGATTTTAACCAGTCACGCTTGGCACTCGCTGGTTAGCCCAGGGGCTCTGGGGACTCCAGGTTTTGCTTTTGGGGCCTTGTGTTGAGCAAAATCCTCAGGGTTGGGGCGGGGGGGACACGGGGTTGGGGATGGGACGCGGTGAGGCCCAGGGGCCGCTGGGCCTTGCTGTCCTAGGGCTAGTTTGTTCCTCCTGGGCAATGAATTTGGCTTCCGCTGCCGGGGATGTGGAAGGAAGGACAAGCCAGCATCCCCACGGGCAGTGATCATGGCTGACGGCAGGCCCAGCTGAGAGGCTGTTGGCTGGCTGGAGGCTGCCTTTGGGCAGTCCCTGTATGGTGGGGTCAGGCACACGGAGGCGCTCAGTGCCCTGCTACCCTTGCTCTGTGCGCGCACTGGATAAATGGGGACTACGGACCGTTCACCTAGGGTTCACCTGGACAGTCATCCTTGGCCCTAGCCCAGAGCTCTCCGCAGGTGTCCCAGGGTTGCCTGGAGGCCCTGAGAGTCAGCACCCCCCTCAGAGCCGCGAGGGGCCTGCCCGTGGTCCAGGCACAGCCTGGCGTTCCAGGGGCCTGAGTCTCACCGGAGCTTGCCGGGCTGGCTGGTCCACGCGCGCTCCCCGAGGAGATTGGGCAGGGTAGGAGCCATCACGTGCCGGCGGGGGAGACCACGCAGAGTGAGCTCTACTCGGCTCATTCGCGGCCAAAGCCTGCGGGCCCTGATTCCGGCTCTGGCTGGGAGCAGGCGTCTCCCGCCCATCAGTGAAGCCCCGTGTGGCTGCCAGGAGTCCAGCGTCTTGGAGGGGGCTCATGCATTCGTAGAGTCCAGGCCAGAAGGGACCACGGTGACCATCCAGTCTGCCCTGCTGTATGGCACAGGCTCGGCATTTACCCTACAGCAATCCCTAGAGCAGGGCGTTTAGAAAAACCTCCATCTCGATTTACAAACAGTCAGTGATGGAGAATCCCTTGCCCCCGCCCCCCTCCCCCCCGGGTCAGTTATGCTAATAATTCGTTACCCTCACCTATCTCCAATCTGAATGTGTCTAGCCTCCACTTCCAGCCATTGGATCGTGTCAGACCTTGCTCTGCTAGACTGGAGAGCCCGTTATTAAATAACCATGGACCAGCCTCTGTCCCCAGCCCTGTTCTGCTATGCTCCAGTCATTTCACATCCCGGCCTTCAGTTATCCCATCCATACGCCAGGAAGGTGACGTCCGGAGGTACTTGGATGAAAGGGTGCTGTTAAATCCCACGGTCCCCGTTCAAGCCCCAAAGCGGATCATCGTAGAGAAGTGTTTGTCTGTGGTACTAAGGGTGCGTCCACACTCAAAATGCTACACTGGGTCAGCTGCAGTGTAGACACTCCCGATGGGGATGGGAGGGGTTCTCCTGTCAGGCCCATTCTACGCTGCACGCTTAGGTTGGCGTAAGCTGCCTTGCGTCAGCCTAGCTCTGGCAGAGTTGTTGCTGAAATTTGGGTCCTGCCGATGTAAGCGCCTCTTGACCCCGATTTAGTGACCCTGCCTCCCTGCACGACGTAGTCAATGTCGTTAGCTCGGCACAGAGCAGACACGGTGTGGCTTACATCGACTGTTACTGGCTTTCAGGAGCCATCCCACAGATGACACAGTCGAGAAAAGCACTCCTGGGGAGGGTGTCCCCCACTGACACCAGGAGCCAAACGTAGAATCAGAGAGTATGAGGGTTGGGAGGGACCTCAGGTGGGATCTAGTCCAACCCCTGCTCAAAGCAGGGCCAACCTCAGCTGAATCATCCCAGCCAAGGCTTTGTCAGGCCACAGCTTAAACACCTCTAAAGATGGAGATTCCACCACCTCCCTAGGTAACCCATCCCAGTGCTTCAGCACCCTCCTAGGGAAAAACATTTTCCTAATGTCCAACCTAGACCTCCCCCACTGCAACTTGAGACTGTTGCTCCTTGTTCTGTTATCTGCCACCACTGAGAACAGCCTAGCTCCATCCTCCCTGGAACCCCCTTTCAGGTAGTTAAAGGCTGCTATCAAATCCCCCCTCATTCTTCTCTTCTGCAGACTAAACAGGCCTAGTTCCCTCAGCCTCTCCTCATACGTCTTGTGCTCCAGCCCCCTCATCATTTTTGTTGCCCTCTGCTGGACTTTCTCCAACTTGTCCACATCCTTTTTGTAGTGGGGGGGGGCCCAAAACTGGACACAATACTCCAAATGTGGCCTCACCAATGCCGAATAGAGGGGAACAATCACTTCCCTCCATCTCCTGGCAATGCTCCTACTAATGCAGCCCAATATGCCATTAGCCTTTTTGGCAACCAGGGCACACTGTTGACTCCTATCTAGCTTCTTATCCACTGTAACCCCCAGATCCTTTTCTGCAGAACTGCTGCCTAGCTCGTCGGTCCCCAGTCTGTAGCTGTGCATGGGATTTTTCCGTACTAAGAGGAGGACTCTGCACTCGTCCTTGTTGAACCTCATCAGATTTCTTTTTGCCCAATCCTCCAATTTGTTTAGGTCACACTCTATCCTATCCCTCCCTTCCAGTGTATCTACCACTCCCCCTAGCTTAGTGTCTTCTGCAGACTTTCTGAGGGTGCAATCTACCCCATCCTCCAGATCATTAATGAAGATGTTGAGCAAAACTGGCCCCAGGACCGACTGCTGGGGCACTCCACTTGTGACCAGCTGCCAACTAGGTATGGAGCCATTAATCACTACCCATTAAGCCCTATAATCTAGCCAGTTCTCTATCCATTTTATAGTCCATTCAGCCAACCCATACTTTTTTAACTTGCTGATAAGAATAGTGTGGGAGACCGTATTAAAAACTTTGCTAAAGTCAAGGTATATCACATCCACTGCTTTCCCCACATCCACAGAACCAGTCACCTCTTCATATTTAGCAATCAGGTTGGTCAGGCATGATTTGCCCTGGGTGAATCCATATTGACTGCTTCTGTTCACCTTCCTCTCTTCCAAGTGCCTTAAAATGGATTCCTTGAGGACCTGCTCCATGATTTTAACAGGGATTGAGGTGAGGCTGACCGGCCTGTAGTTCCCTGGATCCTCTTTCTTCCCTTTCTTGAAGATGGGCACTATATTTGCCTTTTTCCAATCATTAGGGACCTCCCACAATTGCCACGAGCTTTCAAAGATAATAGCCAATGGCTCTGAAATCACATCAGCTAACTCCCCCAGCATCCTCGAGTGCATTGCGTCTGGCCCCATGGACTTGTGTATGTCCAATCTTTCTAAATAGCCCTGGACCTGTTCCTTCAGCAGTGTGGGAAGTTCACCCCCTACCCATTCTGTGCCGCCCAGTGCAGTAGTCTGGGAGCTGACCTTGTCTGTGAGGACAGAGGCAAAAAAGGCATTGAGTACCTCAGCTTTCTCCACATCCTCTGTAACTAGGTTGCCTCCCCCATTCTGTAAGGGGCCCACACTTTCCCTAATCTTCCTCTTGTTGGTAACATGCCTGTAGAAACCCTTCTTGTTCCCTTTCACGTGTGTGCACAAGCGATTTAGTAACCATGGTGGTGTGCCAATGTCATTTAGGTCGATGTAGCTGGGTGGGTCGACATAGCCTCTCTGTAGCTAATCCACCTCCCCGTGGGATGGTTGCTCGGTCCACGGACGAGCTCTTCTCATAGACTCATAGACTCATAGGTCAGAAGGGACCAATATGATCATCTAGTCTGACCTCCTGCACAAGGCAGGCCACAAAACCCTACCCATACACATTTATAACAACCCCGAACCCATGACTGAGTTATTGAAATCCTCAAAAGTGAGATTTGAAGACCTCAAACTGCAGGGAATCCATCAGCAAGCGACCCATGCCCCACGCTGCGGAGGAAGGTGAAAAACCTCCGGGGCCTCTGCCAATCCGCCCCGGAGGAAAATTCCCTCCCGACCCCAAATATGGCGATCAGCTAAACCCCGAGCATGCGGGCAAGACTCACCAGCCAACACCCAAAAAGGAATTCCCTGCAGTAACTCAGTTCCCATCCCATCAACATTCCCACCGCCTGGCGCTGTCCATGCGGGGTGGAAGGGCGGCACGGCAACATTGCTCAGCAGTGTGGATTTGTCACAGCCCTCCAGTAAGTTTTCAGCGTGGACCAGCCCTCGGACAGGGAGCTTTTTGAAATGATTAAACATTGGTGTGTCCAGTATTGGCAGTGACACGAGCCAGATCGAGGGACGCTCCACTTGCTGGCCGATGTCAGGCAACAATCCCTCTTGCACAACGTTATGTCATGGGGAAGAAGGCAGGCCCAGCGCTATGTCAGGTGGTGGGGAGGAAGCAGGTCTGGTGCTACACCATGGTGAGGAAATGTGGTCTGTGGTTACTGGACATGGGGAGAGCTGGGTTCTAGTCCCCCCTATGCCACAGCCTTGTCCTTGGGCAGTCATTTAATTTCTCTCTGCATTGTGAAATAGGCTTAATATTCACCTAGCTCATGGTCAGGGCTTGTGCAGTGTAATGGGTGAGTGCATGTAAAGAGCTTTGAGGCCCTTGGCTGGAGGGTGCTAGAAAGGGGCTCTGGTGTACTGCAATAGATGTGCCCTGCAGGCTTGCAGAGCAGCCAGCTCTGGCCACTGCTAGAGAGCACGTCCTTGGCTGGGCACGTGGCAGTGGCGAGACAGGAGACTGGACAGAGAGCGTGGCGTGTTCTGGGGCAGCAGCTTCTGTGTTCTGTTCTCGTTGACGTAGCTCCCGTGCTGGAGAAGGGGAGGGCTGCTGTGACACCCCCTCGCATGCCCTACGTGTGCAGGCACAGTGACACACAGGGATCTGTGTGGCAGTGGGATGTTGGCATGTCATGGCATGATGCTGTTGCCCTGTCCAGCCTGCCAGGTCTCTGTGCCCGAAAGGAAAGGGCTGGCAGAGTTTGGAGCAAGGCCAATTTTCTCATTTCCACTCCGGATTTAATCCTGGCACCAAACCTGCAGGATCCTGGCAAACGTCCTTTCTGTGCAAAGTAGCCAACTCCCCTCTTGCCAGTTCCCAGAGGGCTGCGACCTGGCTTGTGGGTCAATTCCTAAAAGTGAGTCTGTCTCCGTGACGCTCTGCATCTGTTTCTCACGCACGTCTTAGAACCCTGCCGTCTGCGCACCTGCCCTCTCGCCTGCCGGGCGCCCACGCGGCTTGCACGCAACACACATAGCGTTGCTGGGGGCTGTGTTTTCTCCTCCTAAATATTTCCCCATCATCTGAGAAAACTGGACCTGAACATGTCCCTTCTCCCGCCTCCTTGCAGGAACGATTTCAGGTCAAGAACCCCCCCTCTGCCTACATCCAGAAACTGAAGAGCTACGTGGATACGGGCGGAGTTAGCAGAAAGGTGACCTCCGATTGGCTGATTGCCTTGGCGGTATTCTCCCCCCCTTTATTGTCACCCCCCTTCGCCTGCCCTTAACTTTCTTACTGCCATCAAGGTCCCCAGACTGGGGTGCGTGTCCCCGGGGGCCCGGGAGTGCACTGGAAACGGTGCACTGCAGCAGGGCACGCTGTCCTCTTGAAGGGTGAGGGGAAGCTGGAGCCAGACAGCCCCCTTTCATGACGGGACCCCTGCAAGGATCCAAGAATTCCAGGGTGCAGCCGACTAGCTGGGGAGTGGGCCCAGTGGCTACCTCCTTAGCAAGATCCAGCCCAGCTGCTGGGTGACTCCCGGGAGGGAAGCAAGAGCAGAATTACAGGGGAGGCTTCCTGGGCTGGGACCCAGAAGGGGGGCCAGGGAGCCTCCCTGAGTTGCCCTGCAGCCCGCAAGGCTCAGCTGGGCCCCAGAGCCAAGGGGAACAAGTGGGTGAGTCCAAGGAACAAGAGGCGCCGTGGAGCAGGGCTGGAACCTGAAAGCTGCTGGGCTGGGGGAGCCGTCCCGAGTCCCAGCACAGCTCGGAGCAGGGCTGGGAATCCCTTCGCCAAGAGGAAGGCTTTTAGTCCAGGGAGCAGGGCAGGGGAGACCTGTAGGAAAGACACTGCAGAGGTCAGGGGCTGGCAGAGCAGCCTGGCTCAGAGGAAACGGGGAGGCAGGAACCTGGCAGGAGGGTGAATTGGAGCCGGAGCTGTCTGATGCCCAGGTGAGGCTCCTCACTTCCATCCAAGACTCCCCCAACTCCTTATCCTGGCCCTCGGAGCCCCTCCCTGCCCTCTTCCACATCCTCCCCCTCCCTCCCACCCCACCAGCGCCCCCTGCACTCCAGCCAGAACCCCTTCCCCCCGCCTCAGCTCATTACAGCTGTGGGAAAGGGTTTTTCCCATCTCACAAAACTCTTCCTGGTTTCAAGAACTTCCCTGTTCTCCATCGGGATGAAACTGAATTTCTGAAGTCTTTTGTGAAAAACCTGAGAGACCCACCCCCATCCATCCCAGAATAACCGGCTGGGACCCGGGGATCAGCGCCCTCCCCTGGGTGTGACAGACCCAGCTCCAAGGGCCTGTCCTGCATCAGGCTGTTCTGGAGGGGGTCTGTGTCTCTGTCTCCTTTGGACTAGAAATTCCCTCCTGGACCCGAGGAAGCTTCCTAACCAAATTAGTCGAAACTGGCACGTTCCTGTCCAGTTTGGATTTGACAGATTGGCATTTTCTGATAGGAAACCATTTCATTGGAAAATTCCCAACCGCCCGAAATCCTCATGTCCTGTAACCCTCCCACCCAGACGCCAAACTGCCTTCTCTTCTAATTTCCCCCAGGCAGATGTCCACCAGCCACATTTACTTGGACTCTGTCCGTATTTAAGTCCATTAAGGCCTAAAATAAACATGTACCAAAAGGAGACACTTGCGTGAGATCAGGCAGAAGGCAGACGTCCATTTTCAGAAGGTGGCACGTGGAACGATGGCGCTTGGGAATGGCCGCGCTAGAGATGGTTTTGAGCTAGGAGAAGCGGGAAAAGACAAGTGATGCTGAAACCTGGCGGGGACGTTGCAAATCGGTCTAACTCCCCTTTGGTTTTTGAAATGCAGTTTAAGAGGCGAGTGCAGGAGTCCACACAGGTGCTCCGGGAGCTGGAGATCTCGCTGAGGACCAACTATATTGGGTGAGTGTCTACGGTTAAAGCGCATGTCCTGGGTTAGTGCAGATGATTGTCTCCCTCTGGTGGCCGGTCCCACCCTGCACTTGACTCCACTCGAGAGACGCGCTTGTGTTTTTGGGGCTGAAGGTCTGTGGTTTAACCTGCGGCTGTGACAATGGTGTGTGCAGCCAGGAGGATGTTACACTCCTGTCTGCTAACTGCTGCGGGTCTGCAAAGAGGCAAGAAGTGCAAGCTGCTGCTGAGGCCTGCGTGCAAAGGTCCCTGGTTCAAGGCCCCTCCATGGATGCTTTCCTACCATGCTTTATCTGCTGCTGCTCCTCCTCGCGTTGGCTTTCAGATGCCGCGGCTGATTGTGCTGTGCCTGGGAGGGCTGAAAGCTGTGGGGAACCAGGGATGGTTCCACTGAGTTTGCCCCAGTGCTACCATCCCACCACTGAAATCTCATAAATTCGCTGGTGAGGCTTTCCTGGGCCCCTGGCTGTCTGCCAGCCCCAGCTCGACCATGGAAGATCCAGACCAGGTGCAAGGCTGGGTGGAGATGGGGCCGAGCTCCACGGAGATGCCCCCGTGCTAAGGGCCCGTTCTGTCCTGTGCTTGGATGGAGCTAAAATGCCAATCCCCTGCCCAGAGTAGCAGCAGGAATCTAAAATGCCCATGTTGTCTGGCACTGCCATGGACGTTCTGGTCTGTACCAGTTTCCTTATGGTACCATTGGGCTGAGATCCTGCCTCTTCCCTTCGCGTGTCCCTATGCAGATAGAAGGACCCTCACTGGCCTTCTTGCCTGGCCCACATTGGTCCCTGCCGTGGCAGCTCAGGCCCCTAGTGAGCACGTGACCCAGCGATGGGGCCGGGTGGAGGCAGTGCAGTAGCTGAGGCAGACAGGAGCCAGCTCTGTGGTAGGGATGAGCGCGTATGACAGCGATTCGCACCAAATGGAAATGACCTCCTTGCAGTGGAAGAATTTCCCTTCTCTGCCTTTACTGGGCCTGATTTCCTGCACTAACCTGTCCGAAGGGGGCTCCTTTCATATGCCAGGTGCCAGGTCCTGGCAGTGAGCTTAGGGCTTTGCCCTGCCCAGTGCAGTGCTAGAAAAGGAGGGCGCAGGAGGGAGGGGAAGGGCACTGTATTGTGGACATCCAGGCACTGGGATGAGACCTTCAACCTACACTCCCTATTTTGGCAGCTCTGTCCGTTCAGGTGCACGCTGACCCCCTGCACATTGCAGGGCCCATCTACTCCTCTAAGAGACCCGTAACCTTCAGCTGAGTTCCTGAGTCCTCAGATCATGATTTAAAGACGTCAAATTACACAGAATGCACCACTTACACTAGTTTATACCTGCAAGGGACCCGTGCCCCCTGCTGCGAAGGAAGGTGAAAACCACCAGGGTCTCTGCCAATCTGACCTGATGGGAAATTCCCGACCCCAAATAGGGCGACCAGTTAGACCCTGAGCATGTGGATGAGACCCATCAGCCAGACCCCTGGGACATATTCTCTGCAGTAACTCAGAGCCCTCCCCACCCAGTGTCCCAGCACCAGCTGTTGGGGATATTTGCTGCTAGCAGATGCAGATTGGCGACATGCCTTTGGAGGCAGCATCCTCATCCCACCCCCTCCATAAACTTGTCAAACTCAGTCTTGAATCCAGGGAGGCTTTTGCTCCCCTTGGGAGGCTGTTTCTGAACTTCACTCCTTTGATGGTTTGCCTAATTTCAAGCCTAAACTGGGTTGTGCTCTGGTGAATGGGAGCCAGGCATTGATCTGACATGCCCATGCTGTCGTCCAAGCAATGGCCGAAGGCAGGTGGGGAGTGTTCTTGCCTGATCGTGGGGCTGGGGCTGGCCCATGGCATCTGGGGCCTGGTCCAGAGCCACTCACCTCTCAAAGCTCAGGAGGCAGTTGGAGGCATCTGTAAGCGGGTCCTGGCATGGGCAGAGGAGGGTGGATGGCAGCCAGACAGGAGCCAAGCGAAGGGGTTGCTGGGAGAGCAGGAAGGTGGGTCTAGGGGATCAGACACGGGGCTCTGAGATTCAAGAGACCTGGGGGCAATTCCCAGCCCTGCCATGGACTCCCTGCCTGGCCATGGGCGAGTCACTGCACGTCTCTGAGCCGCCGGCGAGATGGGGGGCAGAGATGGCGTGACTGTCCGGGGCGGGATGGGGAGCTCTGAGACCTTGGGAACTGGGAGGAAGGACTTGAGCTCTCAGGGAAATAGCAGAAGGCTCCCCATGGAGCTGGGTGCTGGTGAATCACCGGGTGGCCCGGAAGCAAAGGAGAAACTCCTGGCTGCCCCCGGAATGTGCATCCACGTGGAAGGTCCCTGATTGAAAATTGCTCCTGTGAAGCCTGGACTCGCGTCCAACCAGGCTGGGTCCTGCTGACTCGGCACCATCCTGTCCTCGAAGGCTGTGTCCTAGCTCTGCCATCTGCCCTGAGCAGGGCACGGGGAGTCCTAGGCCAGTGGGGAGAGAGTTGAGACGGGGGAGGGGAGAGACGCCACCCTTGCCCTGCCCCACGGCTCTAGGGAGGACGCAGATGACTTAATCCCAGCTGCTGTAGCCAGTGTGCAAGGGGGCAGAGCCAGCATGCTTCCAGCCGGCTCTGCCCCGGGAAGTGTGCTCAGTGAGTGGCCCCTGGGCTCCCCATCACGGCTGGGCTCAGGGATCCTGCCCAAAGGGAGGGGAGAGCACGCCAGGCTCCCGCTGGGGAGAGACACTCTGGAAAGGAAGCGAAGGGAAGAAGAGCAAAAACATGAAAGAGAAACTGGTGCGAGGGCTGGGAGGGAATCGAGGAAGAGGGGGGCAGTTGGGGGCAGCTGGGCCCTGCCTCATCTCCCTGGCTCATGCATCTCCTCTTCCCCAGCTGGGTCCAGGAGTTCCTGAACGAGGAGAACAAGGGGCTGGACGTGCTGCTGGAATACCTCGCCTTCGCCCAGTGCTCCGTCACGTAAGCTGCTGCTGAACCCTCAGCCCCCGACCTGCGCCGGGGAGGGGGTGGGACCTGCGGGGCTGTAAGCACGTGTGTCCCTTTGGTTTCACGCTCAGGGTGAGAGACCTGCACTGTTCCCCGTGGCCCCTGGTTCTGAATTTAGGGTGCAGATCGTTCCAGCGGCGCTAGGGGCACAACGTTGGTAGACGAGGCCACTGCGTCCCATGAGGCTCACCGGCCCCGTTCCCTTCCTTTATGGCTCGTTGGGAATGAGTCCCTGAGAGCAGCATGACACAAAGGCAAGGGCAAGGGAAACCTGTCTGAGGTACCCCGCATCTCCAGCGGGCTCTGTGCCCTCAGGCAGCGAGGGCCTGGGGATAATGCAAGCTGTGCCAGCCGCTAGCGCAACAGAGCTCTGCCTGGCAGCTTCCAGCCGTGGGGCAGCGCACTGGCCTGGCCACAGGCTCCGGAACTGTGGCTTATGGGGGCCAGCTGGTCACCTGGGGCCGGTGGCGGCTCCCTGTCGCCAGGCCCATCCCTGAGCTGATTCTCCCACGTATGTGCCAGCTGTAATCGCCTGCCCTGGCCCGCACTTAGGAGGGGAAGGCCCACAAGAGCCGTGGAAGAGCTCAGAGCCTCCCAGCTTGATTTTCCCCAGACTTCCCAGCTGGGTTTTGGCTCTCTGCGGGTCGCCAGGGGGACCCCGGGGTGTGGGGAGCTGGGCTCCCTCCAGATCCTTCCAACAAGGCGAAGGTTTCTGAGAGCAGAGGCGCCTGTGATCTGGCAGCGAGGCAGAAGGAGACCCTTAACCAAAGGAACAACCTGCCTAGGGCGGGGTAAATTGCAATCCCTGGGAGGCTTTTGATACAGGCTAGACATTGCTCTGAAAGCTCTGCTTCAGCTTAGCATTTCGCAATTGGCGGCTCTCGAGCCATCGCGGGGTGGCCAGGCACGTACCATCCAAAGCAAAGAAAAATCTCGGTCCCCCTCCCCATGCACCCTGAGCCTCCAAAGCCAAGTGTGGGACCCGGCTGTCCACAGACCCATAGAGCCATAGGGCGAGGCAGGGCCGCCAGGGTGATGTCGATTCAGGATTGGAAACACTGGGGGTTGCCAACCAGCAAAGGCTGAGAAACATGCAGTAGCTCAGCCAGACGTTCTGGCCGGGGTCAGGCCCCCCGAAGAGAGGTTCTGGGGCTGGGGCTATGCTGGAGGACAGACAAAGATGGTCCGGTGGTCCCTTCTGGCCTTAAAATCTAGGAAAAGCCCAGCCCTTTAACCACTGTCGCTCACATGTGGAAGGTGGTTCCTTTCCCTCGTCCCTGAGTCCGTCTCTGTCCTGGGTGCTGAAATCTGCAGCCTGCAGGCAGATCTCCTTAAAACCCCGTCCGTCCCCACCTCCTGACCCTGCTGCCCCAGCACCGGCCCCGGGCCCCGCATGTTGGGTGCGGTGCCATGGCTATGGTTGAACCTCCCTGAAATCAGGCCCCGGCACCCTCAGCGTGCGTTTGCCGGCTGACCACGCACGTCCTAAGCGCCGTCACCGTTTGGGGCGCTCCCTGGGCCTGGAGTGGCGTTGCTGGTGGCGTTCGCCAGGCCGTGCAGGGCCGCGATGGCAGCTGGACCTGCCTTGAGGGGTTTGCGGCTGGGTGGTTCTGGCCGGCCAAGTGGTAGCATTGGCCTGAGGGGCTGGAGTTGGCTGGGGAGCGAGATGGCGTGGGCTGGTTTCTGCCCCCCCAGAGGTGCGAGAGCAGGGCTGGGCTGGGCTGTCTCATCCCCCCGGGCGCCAGTGTTGGGGGTCGCAGGCGAGGTAGCTACGTGGGAGGCCCTCCTCCCCCCGGGCTCTGTCGCTGGGTCGGCCCTTCCCCCGCCACTGGCCGGGATCCTGCCGCCTCGCTGCTGACTCACACGTCTGTCTTCACGTGTGTGGCTCCAGGTACAATGTGGAGAGCGCAGATAACGGGAGCCCGGGCTCTGACAAGGGGAAGTCCCTGGACAGATCCATGGAGGACCTCAGCAACTCCTCGTCCCCCACACAGGGCTCCTCCAAAACGAAGCACCTGTCTGTCAGGTAACACACACAGCCAGCACGGGACACCCTGTGCTTGGAGCCCTTCAGCACCCCGGCCACTGGCCCCCACCCTCCTCCCTGCGCTGGGCCACCCTGGTGCTCAGAGATACTGGCGGAGACCTCGGAGGCCTGGTTCTTCTGGCCAAAGCAAACGGGCTGCAGAGAGTCCTCTCCCAGCCTGATGTTAGCGCAGCTCCTGGGCCTGGCTGCCCTGGCCGGGGGCAGGCGCTCAGCTCCCAGTGGGGGAGAACAACATCCATACACACATTATGCATAACATCCTGTGGGAGTTCCCGCAGCACCACTGCCACCTCGACACAACCAGCTTTGTTCTGACGCTGGCACACGGCCTATCTGTGGTCAGGTCAGCCTGTCCTGAGGAACGGGTCCAAATCCTGCCCCTCTCCCCACCACCTTTCCTTTTTGCCAGATATTTAACTTGTGGCACTCCATGCTGCAGGATGTTATTGAGGCTAATGGCTTGCTGAGTGTCAGGAAAGGGCTAGATGCCTGGATAATGGAGCCAGTGAAATTTTTCAAAATTAAAATAAAAATTAATTTAAAACAAGCCCATCACCAAGAAATAAATTTCCAGCACTGCTCCTCATACGCTGAGTATATTGGCTGTCGCTGAGTGATGCAACTGTCCCTGAATTACTCTCTCCAGGAAGCATAGACAGTCTAATGCAGGGGACCTAGAGCCAGGAATAGTGGGTTCTTTTCCTGAGGAATTCTCTTAACTACTTCTCTGGGCCCTGTTACCAGTGGGCTCTTCAAATGTATTCCTCCTCGGCACCCCTGTGTGGTAGGGAAATGCCTTTGTCCCCATTTCGCCCCAGCTGAGGCACAGAGACTGAGTGATTTGCCCAAGATCACACAGTAGGTCTGTAGCAGAGCAGGGAATTGACCCTTGAGTCCTGAGCTAGGGCCCTGACCACTAAAACATCCCTCCTCCCTGACCCTGACTGTCCCCCGACTCACCACATGACCTAGGACAAGTCCCTTCCCCTCCTGTGCCTCGGTTTCCCCCATCAGGATGACAGCACAGGGCGGGGTTGTGAGGCCTAAAAGGACGATAGGTCAAAATCTTGTGGATTTGTCGACAAGACGAAATGTTAAAATTGGCCGTTGAAGAGCGGGACCCACCCCACCCCCAGGCTGGATCTGGCTGGTTCTGATCACACTGATGGGAGACGGTTCTTGTTCCAAGTCCATTAACCTCCTGTGGCTCTGTGCATGCCCCTTCCCCTCCCCCGTTCTAACCGCAGTCTTCTTTTGCACGCTTCCCTCGGGCACGTCACACGGTAGGTAACCGGGGCTCGCTCTCCGGGCCGGTGGAGATTTGTCTCTGCTGTTGGCCCCAATGTTCCCAGGCTGGGGGTCGGGCTCTGGCACCGCTGCCCAGCTCCGGTTTCTAGTCATGTTTAAGGTGCTGCTTTGCTGGAAAAGTGGCACCTTCGTACTTGGTTGATCAGCTCCTCAAGGGCATGCAGTCCGAGCTACCGACTCCAGGGATACAGGTGTTTACTCCCTGCAGCCCAGCCCAGAGGGACCAAGGAGCCCAAGTCTGACCCCACTAGCTGTGCGGGACCTGGCTAGCCTTTGGTGCATCCCTAGAATTGCTGAATTGGGTGGCAGCTGGGTGCACCCCAGGGTGTAGGGATGCCAAACCAGGCCCTCTGCGCCATCCTGAGCATGGCGTGGAGGACCTGGTGTGGCCTGCGGAGGCCGAGCTGCTTGTGGTGATGTGCGAGAAGGAAAGAGCCTGGCATGGCTCTCCCCCACCCTGGCTGTGTTTGCAAGGCTGGCAGCTAGAAAATCACTTTCTAACCACAGCATGCTGGATGTGGAAACCAGAGAGACAATAACCAGGACACCCCTGGGCCCTTTGCCAGCTGATTTTCAGAGCATAAATACCCTTTCAGAATCAACAGGGACTGTCTGGGGATCACGGCTCACCTGGCTGTTCCCTCCACGGTGACCAGAATTAAAACATGCATGTGCCGCTGGCTGTCCCTGGAGACTGCGCCCGTGCAGGCCGCGGGGCGTCGGGGGGTGCCAGCCACTCTGGGAAGTTGGGATGCGGGGGAGCAGCTGGCAGTGCAATGACAGGGACAGGGCAGGGACCCTATTTAGGGATTGGATATTTTTAAATATGCCCGTGCAAAGGCAAAGGAAATTCCCTGTGTGCACAGATGAGAGGTGTGACAAGCAGGGCCTGGTGTGAAAGCCAAGGAAGATCCAGGCCCGGAGCCCCAGAGCAGCCTGTGAGAAGAGCACGGTGCTCAGTGCACGGCCTGGCCTTGCTCTGCTGCTGCGTGCTCGGCACTGAGGCCTCCCGGCCATCCGGCTGTGTTCCAGACAGGCAGTCAAGCCCCTGCCGTCCCAGTCCCATCCGTGCCTCCAAGGAGGGAGCACCCACGTCAAGTGCACTTTCTCCCTCCTGTCCTGCAGGCCGTAACCCACCTTCAGGTGCTGCCACTTGAACCAGCAGATCCACACATTCTTGCAACAAGTCCACCCAAGCGTTCCCTCCGGCGCCCCTTGGAGCGATCAGGAGAGTAAACCCAGGCCACCTCTGAACTCCTGTGCGCCCCGGTGAGCCTCCACAGCCATCCAAGATCCCAACGCGCTAGGTGCAGGCCACCCCTTCATTCGCCCCGGCTAGCCTCGAGGCTGGCCCATCATTCCAGCCATAAGACACGGTAGAGCCGGTGGCAGGTGCCGGACTGACAGCTGGGGCTAGCGTCCTCTCCTGATCCCCACAGCAGGCTTAGCAGCTCCTCCTGGCTTGACCCAGCTTGGGGCCTCTGTCCTGTCCTGCAGGCTTGAGGCACAGCCCAGCCCATCAGTCACTGGCCTGTCTGCCAAGCCAGCGTGCGGGATGGGCTGTCTCGGGCTGCAGACTGCAGGGATCAGAGGGTACCTGCCCCAGGCTGGATTGAAACCAGGGGCCTGCAGGTGAAAGTCTCCATGCCCTGTTCCCAGGCTGAGCCAGCCAGGCCCCCAGCTGGTGCTTTCTGTAGCTCTGCTGCCCATGAGCCCTTCCCTGGCATGACCCGCTCTCTCCCTTCGCCCAGACTCGCCCCGGCGCACAGCAGGAAGGCGCTGCGGAACTCGCGCATCGTCAGCCAGAAGGATGACGTCCACGTCTGCATCATGTGCCTGCGCGCCATCATGAACTACCAGGTGGGGGAAGGCGCGTGCCAGACTCTGCCCTGGGGGCCAGGCTGCTCCCCAGCGCGCGCTGGCCAGCAAAACAGTTCCCTGGGGCTGGGAGGCTCCTGCGCAGAGGTTGGCTGGGGCCATGCTCCGGGTGGCTATGCTCCCTGGCCAGGCACCTGTCGGGCTCTGGAAACCCGCCAGGTGTGGGGGGCCGCACAGCACAGAGCCTTCCCCGCCTCCCCCCTGGAGAAGGGACCCCCTCTCCCTTCCCAGCAGCCAGGCAGGGAGAGACGTGTCTGGCGTTGTGGTCGCCCTGCTCAGCTTCACTGTCCACAGCTGCTAGCAAGTGCTGCCCCTCTGGGATAGCCCGGGGGGAAATCACCCTGACCCAGACTCCGCCAGCCACCTGGGACGCAGGGGGGACCCAGAGGCACGGGGCCAGCAGTCCCTTGCATTTAATCTGTGCGGTCCTGGTGGGAGATAGTCCTGGGAGCTCAAGTGGCGCAAGGGAGCTCTCACCTCGCCCCAGGGCAGTCAGCTGCTTTATTCATCTCCATCCCAGGCCAGGAGGCCTCCCAGTCTGAGGGGCCGGGGGAAGGGCAGGAGGGCCAGGGCTTGCCAGGTTTCCTGGACCTAGGGGATCAGCTGTGCCGGGGGTTGTGCTGACTGGAGGGTCAGTCCCACGGGGGGGGGCAGAGGGCCTGAAATGTGAACAGTCTCATCACTGAATGGCCACCTTCCTGCTTTCCCCTGCCTCCCTTTCTCCAGCATCCCCCATCCCCTCCTTTTCTCCCCCTCTGCCCTCCGGCTGTGTTCTCCCCTCCTGATGTCCAGGGCTACAATGGAGGCTCCTAGGTGCTATGGTCTCTCTCCTCCGCCGGGGATGGGGCTGTGAGCACCGCCATGCCCATGGCATCAGCTGCTTTCCACAGCGGTCGTTGTCCTTCCAACGGGTCTTGCTCAGCCGGGTGTGTTGGGCCCATGGGGGCTGGCAGGGAGGGGCAGGGCAGTGGGCAAGGGCTGGCCAGCGCATTGGGCAGGACAGGCCTGATTTCCAGGCTGCCCACATGGCCTCTGCCTTAAAGACACCCGAACGTTTCAGAGGGTGTGTGGGGGGAGGGGGAGGCCTGGGACCAGCCCCAGGGGTGGTCACAGAGCCTCAAACCGGCTGACGCCTGCCTCTCCCCCTAGTCTGGATTCAGCCTGGTGATGAACCATCCAGCCTGTGTCAACGAGATCACCTTGAGCCTGAACAACAAAAATCCCAGGTATGTTGTGCTGCCTCCGCCTCCTCCTTGGGCTGGGTACCGTAGCACCTCGGGTCCCCATCGCACTAGGCGCTGTACCAACACAGAGCAGAAAGCAAGCCCCCGCCCCAGAGAGCTGGCAATCTAAGTCAGAGAGAAGAGACAGCGGCTGGAGACAGACGGACGGGGGAGCACATGAAAACAATGATAGGGCTGGTCAGCGTGACAGGCCGTGGCCTGCGCACCCCAGCAGCCTGGCTGTGGTCGTGCGTTTTACAGCCATTGCAGCGAGGGCGGGTTGTGAGGAGGGATTTGCTGATGTTTTGGTGGCACTGCTCCCCCCCAGCGTGCGGGGCGGTGTGGGACAGAGCGGGAAGGCGTTGGTTTGGGAGGTTACCACATGGGCAATGGAGGCTGGTATGGGGCTGATTGGAGGTGGGCATGAACGAGAGGCAGTGGGGGTCTTGCAAGTGAAAACAAGCAGCTTATGGCCGATGCCACAGAGAAGGGGGATCCAACAGAGGGAGTCAGAGGAATGACGTGGTCAAAGCGGGGGGCTCTGGTCAGACTCTGGGTTTTCCCCACAGGACCAAAGCCCTTGTCCTGGAGCTGCTGGCCGCAGTGTGCCTGGTCCGAGGAGGGCACGACATCATCCTCGCTGCCTTCGATAACTTCAAAGAGGTGGGTCCCCTAGCAACCGGGTCAAAACCCGGTGGGCCCAGGAGCCGGCTGGCCCTGGGGGGGATCTCAGAGCCCATTGTTGAGCGTGGTGGGGGGGGGGGGCGGGTGAGGGGTGGAAGCCAGAAATTCCTGCCTCCTTGTCCTGGTTCCGACAGCAACTCCGTGCAGCTCTGATAAATCCCTGCCCTTCCCCATGCCTCAGTTTCCTCACCTGATACCCAGCTCCCTGTTGGGGGCCGTGACGGGGTCAGGTCTTAGGAGAGGAGATGTGCCAGGTACTAGTGAATGTGGCAGCCAGCGGTATTTTCTCTCCATGACTGAACGAGGTGGATCTGTTCCCATCAGCACCGCCTGGCTGCCTCTGTGCTTGTCAGGAGATGGGGCAGCCCTGCTCCGTCACCTCCTCCCCGGCTCCTGAGCACGGCTGTGCCCCAGGGCCCTTCTCTGAGACTCTCGCCAGTCAGATTCTTAAACTGGTCGCTGTGTCCCTTCCGAGCCCAGCGCCCTGGAGCCTGTCCTCTCTTCTAACCCCCTAAGGTGCCAAACTTTCTGGCTCCCTCTCAGGAATACACAGCCAGCCTCGTTCTCCTGCATCTGGTGGGCATCAGTGTCACGCCAGCCAGCCCCTCACCAGTGCTGTGTGTCGTGGCTCAGGCACCCATCCATCCCTCCCCTCCCCTCCCCTGCATTCCCTGGCTGGCAGAGCTGGCGCATCTCTGCAGACACAGGGATGGGTAAGGACCCCATGCTGTAGCCAGGATTATAGAATCCTAGAAGATGAGGGTTGGAAGGGACCTCAGGAGGTGTCTAGTCCAACCCCTGCTCAAAGCAGGACCAACCCCAACTAAACCATCCCAGCCAGGGCTTTGTCAAGCCGGGCCTTAAAAACATGGAGATTCCATCACCTCCCTAGGTAACCTGTTCCAGTGCTTCAGCACCCGCCTAGGGAAAAAGGTTTTCCTAATACGCAACTTAGACCTCCCCCACTGCAACTTGAGACCGTTGCTCCTTGTTCTGTCATCTGCCACCACTGAGAACAGCCTAGCTCCCTCCTCCTCCTTTCAGGTAGTTAAAGGTTGCTATCAAATCCCCCCTCATTCTTTTCTTCTGCAGATTAAACAAACCCAGTTCCCTCAGCCTCTCCTCATAAGTCTTGTGCTCCAGCCTCCTCATCATTTTTGTTGCCCTCTGCTGGACTTTCTCCAACTTGTCCACATCCTTTTTGTAGTGGGGGCCCCAAAATTGGACACACTACTCCAGATGCGGCCTCACCAATGCTGAATAGAGGGGAATAATCACTTCCCGCCATCTGCTGGCAACGCTCTTACTAATGCAGCCCAATATGCCATTACCCTTCTTGGCAACCAGGTCACACTGCTGACTCCTATCTAGCTTCTTATCCACTGTAACCCCCAGATCCTTTTCTGCAGAACTGCTGCCTAGCTCGTCGGTCCCCAGTCTGTAGCTGTGCATGGGATTCTTCCATCCTAAGTGCAGGACTCTGCACTTGTCTTTGCTGAACCTCATCAGATTTTTTTGACCTAATTGTCCTATTTGTCTAGGTCACTCTGTATCCTATCCCTCCCTACCAGGGTATCTACCACTCCCCCTAGCTTAGTGTCATCTGCAAACTTGCTGAGGGTGCAATCTACCCCCTCCTCCAGATCATTAATGAATGTGCAGAGGCAGAGCACGTCTCTGCTGCCAGTGCTAGGGCAAGAATCCAGCCATCCTCCCAACTCTGCTTCCTGGAAGCTCCCAGCATCAGCTCCCCATGTCTGCAGGAGCGGGCATTTGGCTGGGGTCATAACGTGACCTTTGCCCTCCATGGCTCCCTGCCCGGTGTTGACAGCTGGCCCATGGCTTGTGTCCCAGGGTGTCAGATGGATGTAGTACCAAAGGTTTCCCTGTCTCTTCCTCTGCACCTGCCATTATTGGTCGTGAGGAGTAATCGGATCCCTTCTGTAGCCCCTTCCAGCAACCATCTTCAGGTGCTCTCCAGACGATAATGTACTAACCCTCACAAATCCAGATAGTTACCCACCCCTGCTCTGCATGGGGAAACTGAGGCACAGAGCAGGGAAAGGACTCACCCAAGGCTCCACAGTGGCAGAGCCAGAAACGAACCTCGGGTCTCCCGTTTTCCTATCCCTGTCTCTGACCGTAGGGCCTAGGCTGGGAAGCTGGTGATACCTCTGCCCGTTCACAGGTGTGAATACCTTGCCCTGTCCCGGTACAGCCAGGAAGGGGAAGTCTTTCAGAGGTTCCTAAGGGAGTTAGATGCGCGGTCCCATTGGCTGTCAACATGACTCATGCTCCTACCTCCCTTAGACATTTCTGAAAATCTCCTCAACAATTGAGCCAGCCTACAATTCTTCCATCCCACGCACAGTTAGCAGCCCCCTGCCCGCCTCCCTGGGGGAGCAGCCTGTGCAGCGTCTGGGCCCATGAAATCATCCCCCTCACTGATGGGGTTCATAAAATCTCCTCGCACCCCGACATCGCGGCTCTGAGCATCCCTTGGAAACGGCGCTGCTTTCCGCCCGCATCTCCCTGCCAGCGTAGACCTCGGCTCCTCTGCCCAGCTGTGCTGCCAGCTGTGACGTTCTTGTGGGTGCGGCTGGCGCCTCGTGCTAGGGTGACTCGCGGGAGCGCAGAACGCAGCCCAGGATGGGACGGGCATTTCATGCAGCTGGGGAGATTTCCCGCTCCGCACGTGGGAAAGCAGCGCTCCGTGCACTGGGGGAAGGATTCCCAAGTCTGGCATGGCTAAGGGTGGAGCGTGGTGGGCAGGGGCTGTGCCGGAGTGCTAGGTACACAGCACAACCTGTCACTGCTCTGCCTTCCTGCCCAGCCCTGCCCCAGCATTGCACTGCCAGTGTCCCTGTGTCCCGCCCTGCACCTGTTGGTGCCCTTTGCTGCCCTCCCTTCTCCCCTAGTGTGGCAGGACCGGCTTGCCGAGGGCTCCTGCACCGAGTGGCTGCTGTTCCCGCATTGGGAGCGCGAAGGCAGGGCTGGCAGCGCCCGGTCAGGAGCTGCTCCCAGCTGTCGCTCTGTTATTGCTGTAACCCTATAAGAGGGCTCCCACAAAGGGGCCGATTGGGTGACATGGGCCGAGGGGAGGATTGAATTCCCGGGCACGGCAGCAGGGAGCTGGGCTGAGGCTGGCGGGAGGGGAATGGGAGAGGGGAACCCAGGCTGACACCTGAGCGATGAACCTGATCCCTCGCTTTGGAGACCGGCCAGCGAACTGCAGCAGGCTCTGCAGTGGTGGGGATGGAAGCTCAATGACTCCGGGGATCAGTTCACCAGCACATCCATTACGGCAGCTACCTGTATGGTCCCCGTCCTGTCACCACATCCCAGCCCTCTCTGTGCTTGGAACCAGGACGCCTGGGTTCTATTCCTGGCTGTGTGGCTAACATGCTGGGTGACCTTGGGCAAGGCCAGTCCTAGCTCTGTGCCTCAGTTTCCCCATCCGTATAACAGGAATGAGGAAATGACCCCATCTCAAAGGGGGCATGACGCTTCCGTGCCTATGTAGTGGCTTCAGAGCCTTGGCTGAAAGGTGCCATGTGGGAGGATTGGTGTTACCTAATGTATTGATTGTGTCCTCTGAGCTCCGGGGGTGCTGCAAGATGGGCTGGGGGAGGGCTCCCTAGGAAACACTAGGGAGTGAGAGCCAGGGAGCAGCTGGAGGAATTTAATTGTCCACAACCCTACAGTTCCCTCCCCTGGTAGGTCAGCTCTGGTCAGGGCTGAACTGCCGGGTCCCATGGTGCCCTGTGGCCCAGGCAATGTCCTTGCACAACACAGGGGTACGATGGTTTAAGCACACTGGCCATCGCTAGCAGAGACGTTCTTCATCGTTAGTCAGAGACTCTCACGCTCTGTCCAGTGCGAGGCTGTGGCTCTGAGGGCCAGCTCTGCCCACGGCCTCGTGGCCCCTGGCATAGGGCAAAGGACCTAGCGCAGAGCTGGACCCTAATGCCCCGACCTTCACAGGGCTTTAACTCAGAGCCCTGTTCTGAGCTGGTAGGGGATGGGCGTGGGCATGGCCATGGTGAAGCAAGGAGGCTGCTGGACTCAAACGGACCCTGTGGTTCTCTCTGGCTCTAGCTCCCAGCCCCAGCGCCTCGTGTCCCCACACTGGGTCTGTCCAGCTCTCAGCCTGCCCTCCCCCAGGTTCATGGAAGGGGCTGCCCACTGCACTACACTGCCTGGGGCTGGTCTCTGCCTGGCCCTTCCCAGGCAGGGGAGTAGTAACTGCCCTGGCCTGAATATTTACACCCCCGGTTTCCATCCCTCTGTGGCTGGGATTGCAGGAGCAGGCAAACAGCATTGCTGGCGTGCCCCGGCCATGGCTGTGTGCAGAGCTCGCTCTCCCTCCCTGGCCTGGCTTGCTCCCCATTCCACCTCCCACTTTGGGTCATCCCATGGGGCAGCAGTGCAGCGCTTTACTGAGCCGTGGGTCAGGTGGGCCCTGGTGCCAGCTGGTTGTTGGAGTTCCACCCTGGGCCGAGCTGTTCTCCATGATTTGTCCTGCAGCTGCACATGGCAGCTGGTCACAGACTAGGGCCTTGCTGTGCCAGCTACTGCACATTCCCTTACCTGGAGGGGGGGACTTTGACCTTCTGGAATAATGTGACAGGGAGGAGGAGCTGGAGATCCCCTGGGGAATCTGCTGCTTCCTCCCCAGCTGCCTTTGGTGTCAGTTCTAGGAGTGCATGGAAATCTCAATTCCACATGCCCTTAGAATGGAAGCCTGGCTGCTGGGATTTTATGCTGAGGGCTAAGAGCCGTGGGTGCTGCTCTCTGAGCCGGAACAGGCTGTGGCGAGGCGGGGGCTGTTTGCATCAGGATGAGGTCGGTGAAGGGGGGTGTCAGTGTAATGATGGTGGTGAGTGACACGGCTCTGGCACACTCAGGCACCTGCGCCGCTCTCACGTATGGTCATGTGCCCACACACTCCCCAGACACACATTCAGAGCACTCTCTCGCTCTAAGACGCTCCCACACCCCTTTTGGATGGTGGCTGGTACTAGGGTGGCTGACTGCAGGGCAGACACCGTGCTGCTCTCCATGGCAGTAGGATGGCACTGTTTGGGACTGGCTCCCTTTCCGGGTGCTTTCTCTGCAGGGCAGGTAGCCCATGGCACAGAACCTGCCCGTGCTGAGCCGTCTCTGCTCCTGCCCACAGGTCTGCGGAGAGAAGAATCGCTTTGAAAAGTTGATGGAGTATTTCCGAAATGAGGACAGTAACATTGACTTCATGGTGAGCATTTGGGGGGGGGGTTATAGTGACCTGGGAAGCTAGGCAGCCCCCTCACCTGCCCCATTCCCCAAACAAGTCATAATGTGCTGCTGCTTGGGGGTTTGGGGCTTGTCTGATCGGAAGACTTGGCAGGTTTTCCATTCACTTAGTGTAGAAAAGGGCTGTTTGCAGTGCCCCTCTTTTCCTCCCATCACTGAAGGTGGGTGTGTCCCACTGCCCCTGGGATGGATCCAGGGCCCCACACAACCAACATCAGCCCTCTGTTAAACCACTGTTTTGCGATGAAGGAAGAACCTGTAACCTTGTTCTGAGGCCTCTGTTCATTGAACTACAGGCAAATCCCATTTCTGGTGACCAGATAGCAAGAGTAAAAATGTGGGATGGGGGGAGGGGTAATAGGCACCTATATCACAAAAAGCCCTGAATGTCAGGATTGTCTCTATAAAATTGGGGCACCTGGTCACCCTAATCCCATTTGGTGTCAGTAGTAATAGGGCTTTTATTGTGCATAGGCATCCTACCACTAGAGGGCAGTAGTTGATATATAGCACTCTAAGCTCCTTCCAGCTTGGAGGATCTGTCTCTGAGCTAGCAGAGGGCGTTTCCTAATGCCATCAGCCCCACTCACTAGGTATTTGAGGCTCCATTTCCTGGAGTCCAGCAGCTGTGTTTGCACTGGTCTTGCCTTGTGTCCTCCCACTAAGTGTGGTCGTGTTAAGGGTAGGGCTGGGCCACATATGTTTGGCAAATAGGAAATTCACCATAAAATTCATGTTTCGGGGCACTGAAATCACTCATGAATTCGGGTTGAACTTGGTGAACAGTTTCAGCCCCACAAGAACCTGAAAGCCAACGTTTTGAAAATGTCTAAACAAACCATGTCAACATTTTTGTTTCCAATCGACATTCAGATTGGCGCATTCAACGTAGGTGGCGTTTTTCTGGTGTTTTTTGTTTCATTCAGAAGAAAAATAAAAAACGCAGTGTTGGTCTGAAACAGAATGATTTTTTAAAAATTTAGCCACCAAACAAAACAAAAAAATCAATGATTTGTTCAGCCCTGAGTAGGGGAGACGGAATTATGAAGTGGGCGGCAGTTGCAATGCCAGGTTCTCTTCCCAGCCCTGCTGCTGACTTGCATGACCTTTGGGCCCTGCTGCTTCCTTAATGCATTCTGCACGCATGCCGGCGTCCCAGCGATGGGAAACGCCATCTCATGATATGGCCAGTTTGTGCTGGAACGGTTCCTGTTGTATTACGTCCATAGCATTAGAACCTCTAGTGGCAAGGTCGCAAGGGACCTCAGGAGGTATCTAGTCCAACCCCCTGCTCAAAGCAGGACCAACCTCAGGCCATGGATGGTTATCTTGTCCCAACTTTTCTCTTGCTACTCCCTGCCTGCTGCTCGCCCTGGCGGAAGGAGAGGCTCGGGTGCTAACCCTTGGTCTCCCCTGCAGGTGGCCTGCATGCAGTTCATCAACATCGTGGTGCACTCGGTGGAGAACATGAACTTCCGCGTCTTCCTGCAGTACGAGTTCACTCACTTGGGGCTGGATGAGTATCTGAAGGTGAGGCTGCTCTGTCCCGCTAAGGCTCTAAGGAAGGGGGGGCAGGGAAAGGGCTGATCTGGATGCTCCCGTCACTGGAGGTGAGTTTGCCCCTCTCACTCAAGACATCCTCTGTCTACAGCCGTCTTTTAGTGGGCCTCGTTTGCGCACGCCACATGGGACATACAGCCTGGGCTATTGGCCACGCAGCCTGGACGTGCCGGGATGGAGAAGGGCTGGGATAGGCCTGGCCTCCTCTGGCTCCTGGTTCCTCAGAGCCAGGTCCCAGATCAGCTGATGCCAGCTGGAGGAGCAGGCATTCACGGAGCCTGTGCGGAGGCCCTGGAACGCCTGGCAGGTGTCGGCTGGGCCAGGGAAGAGGAGGTGTGGGCGGACGCGCGTTCAGCTGAGAACGCTAGACTCAGGATGCATGTGACTCCCCAGTAGGGTTAGGGCTGGGGCCTGGCTCTGACAGGGGCTCTTTGCTGGTTTGTGGCAGGGGCTGCGTTACACAGAGAGCGACAAGCTGCAAGTACAGATCCAGGCCTACCTGGATAACATCTTCGATGTGGGTGCCCTGCTGGAGGACACGGAGACCAAGAACGCTGTGCTGGAGCACATGGAGGACCTAGTGGAGCAAGTGGGGCAGGTGAGGGCCCTGGGACACAAGGCAGGGAGCGAGGAGCCGATGGCAGGAGCTGATCTGCGTAAGGGTGGAAGCAGAAAAAGGCTGCCACGTACTCAGTGTGTCTCTGTGACTGAGTGGGGAGGAGGTTCCAGGGCTGCTTGTCCGTGCCCAGAGCGCTGCCCAGCTGCTTGGCTTCGTCCCTGCTGCTCCATTTTTTGGCCAGTGGGACGTGGTAGGGAATCAGGCCCCCTGTTGCTCCATCAACCCTGCTGTCCCAGGACAGTTCTCTTAGCCCCTGCCAGTTGAAGGGGGGATGCTTGGCCTTGGGGCTCCCAGCAGAGTAGAGGGAAGGTGGTCTACAGCACACACCTGAAGGGGGCCCACCTCCTCCTGGGATGCCCGGCATTGGGGCTGTTTCATCTCCAGCTCCCCCCACTCCCACTGCATGCTGTGAGCCTGTGCCCTGGCCCGTCCCTCGGCCCCATTCAGGGGGGACGGGCTGAATGCAGGCTCCTCTCGCAGCTCACAGAGAAGCTCCAGGATACGGAGAACGAGTCCATGGCCAAGATCGCAGAGCTGGAGAAACAGCTGAGCCAGACGCGCCGAGAACTGGAGACGCTGAGGGTGAGACCAGGGGGAAGAGAGGGCTGGACCGAGGGCGGGGCATCTTGGCTACGAGTGGGGTGGGCCAGCAGGCTCTAGGGGCGGGGTGAGGCCAAGTGGCGGGTTTGGGGGGGCAGCAAGGGAGGTGTCAGGCAGGGTACAGGGAGGAATGGGGGTGGGTTCTGGAGCGCGGGGGGGGTTGCTTCGGCACTGATATATCACAGAGGCGGGGGCGTGTCATGCTGCTGTCCCCCTTCCCGAGCGGCTCGTCTCCCAGCGTGGCGGTGCTAGGACCGGGCGCCCTCCTCCGTCGAGCTGCCAGTGCCGGGGGATCGCGTGGGGCAGTGGGGACCGCGAGGAGGACAGCACTGATGCCCGCTGTGCTCTGCCGCTCTGCCCAGGAACGGCTCAGCTCCCTGCCGCACCAGCCGCACCGGCCGGCGGATTCCCACCCCTCGGCCTTGGAGCGGAAGCTGGAGGAGCTGGAGGAGAAAGGGTTAATCCGGATCCTGCGTGGGCCAGAGGGAGACGTTGCCATCGAGATTGTCCCCATTGCCATGGAAACCGCAGCAGCCCCCATGGTTACTAAAGAAGCCTCCGCCTCTACCAGCACAGGTACCGTCAGTGGGGCAGCACAGCGGGGGGTTAATGTGATGGGGCCAGGGGTTCCCAGGCTGCAGGGAGACCCCCCCTTCCCGAAATGTTCCCCACTTCTGGGACGGAGCCCTGTGTTGGGGTGAGGCTCTGAACATGGGTTACCGTGTCCCACCCCTGCACTCCTCCCCTCTGGCCCTGGGGTTTTGCCCTGCCCCATCCCCAGAGCCCCTAGGGTGGCTCTATCAGGCAGGGGCTGGGTCACTAGAACAAGAGCCACACACAGGCGCTGGCCCTGCTGCCCTCCGGCCGCCTCTGTTCTTCCCGTGGTGCACACGGGTCACTTCCTGGGACTGGGGCTCCCGTGCCAGGCGCTGCACAAATATGTAACTGACACGGCCCCTGCCCCAAAGCCCGCTCAGTCTGCGCCTCCCATCTGAGGACCTCAAGCACTGTGCACAGCAGAGTCCGCATCAGGCCCCCATGGTTCAAATGGGGAAATTGAGACTCAGAGCGGGGTGGTGACTTGCCCTAGGTCACCCAGCAAGTCAGTGGCCAAGCTGGGGACAGACCTCTCCAGCCCTTGCCAAGCCTGGTCGCTCCCTTGCTGGCCGGGGGCATGGATGACATTTCTCTTGCTTGCTTTTCAGATTTGCCATCTCCTTCCACTACCTGTCCGCAGCCGCCCCCCGCTGCTGCTGTGACGATTCCTCCGCCTCCCCCCCCGCTGCCCCACACCGAGGACACCGGCTCTGCCAACCTGCCTTCTCATCAGCAAGCCCCACCTTGTGCCCCACCTCCAGCTCCCCCCCTTCCTGAGAGCGATACCCTTCCACCTGCCCCGCCCCTTCCCAGGGTCGAAATCCCACCGCCTCCTCCCCTCTTGGTGCTGGGTGGCCCGGCCCCTCCTCCCCCTCCGCCCCCACCCTTGGGAATGCCAGCTGGAGGTGGCAGTGGCCCAAGCGCAGTGGCCAGTTCAGGTGAGTCCAGTTTTTGGAGGCGGGTATCTTCTCTGGGGGTTGGGGGGCCAGGCTGGCCAAGAGCCAGCATGCAGCGTTGGGCGGCGAGGCCAGGAGTGCCCTGGGGGGTAGGTCCCCCCACACAGCAGCCATACCTTGGCCAGCATATTTCATGTCGTGAAAGGGCCGTCTGTCCCCTGATCCTTACGGCCCTTGGCCTCCACGGAGCCAGCCAGGGGAATGGGTTTGTGCGTGACCTGGAGATTGATCACACCCGTCACTTCGCAGACATCCCCAAACAGCCTTCAGCAGAAAATGACCTGGGGCAGATCTGACCCCTGACCTCGCTATGCAATCCTCCTGCCAGCCTCTGTCAGACCTTTTGGTCCATCTCGTATCACAGCTGTGGCATTCCAGCTGGGCCACCGGCCGCTTAGCCTGGCATCTTGCCTTCTGCCAAACTGGACCAGAACGTCGGTCCATCTGCCGCCTTTCCTCCGGTAGCAGAGCCATGCTCCAGGGAAACGCCTCCTGCAGCTTGGTGATGGCTTTGGAGGAGCTGTGCGGGCCCAGTTGTCGTGGTGCCCCCGGTTGGGTCTGTGGGCGCTCACGCTAGCCTTTCCAGCCCACTCAACTGCCTCCTTCTCCCCTCTAGCCGTCAAGATCAAGCAGCCAATTCAAACCAAGTTCAGGATGCCCATCTTCAACTGGGTGGCCTTGAAACCCAACCAGATCAACGGGACCGTCTTCAACGAGCTCAACGACGAGAAGGTCCTACAGGTGAGGTGCCTTTCCCTGGGCGGCTGGCGCAGGCGCAGGGTAACCCTGAACCAGCTCCTTGGCGGGCGCTGGGCTGGCAGCCCAGTGCTGCGAGACGCCGGATCCCTTCCTGAGCCCGCGAGCACCCAGCCCTGGGCCCAACCGGCCGGCAGAGGGATTCAGTCCAGCAGGCTCTGCTGTTCTGGCAGGGTCCCTGGAGGAGGCCGTTCAGCACCATGGAGAGGGGATCTCTGGTGCTGGGACGCGCAGCCCTCGTGTGACAGGCTCCCCCGCTCTCCCTGCCCCACAGCATGCTTGTGCTCTCCCTCCCCCTCTGTCCTGCCGAGTTCTGTCTCCACACACCCGCTCCCGCCTGTCCCGCAGGAACTGGACATGAACGAGTTTGAGGAGCAGTTCAAGACCAAGGCGCAGGGCCCCAGCTTAGACATCAGCACCCGGAAGGCGAAGGCCGTGCAGAAGGTCCCCAGCAAGGTGACTCTGATCGAGTCCAACCGAGCCAAGAACCTGGCCATCACGCTTCGCAAGGGCGGCCTGAGCATCGACAGCATCTGCCAGGCCATCCAGATGTGAGTCCCCCGCCCCCAGCCTGCCACGGGGCACAGGCTCGGCCCCAGGGCCTGGCGGGAGCCGGCCGCAGGAGAGTGGGGAGCTTGCGAGGGGCGCCAGGTCTGGACACAGCCTGGAGGGGGGGTCTGGAGCGAGGGCCTGTGGAAGGAGACACCCAGTGATGGTCCTGAGTGGGGCGGGGGGATCCTTTGGGAAGGGAGAAGGGTTGGAGGGACCCAGAGCTGAGGTGCAGTTGCCGGCTGGACGCCCAGGAGCTGATGTAGGAGGCTGGGCTGGGACGTAGGGCTGCGGCGAGGAGAGCAGGCGTGGATAGGAGGGTTTGGGTGGTGCTGGCTTGGAAGCCTGGTTTGTGGGTAAAGAGGCTTGTGACAGGAGCAGGGGCCAGGGGCGAGGAGCAGGGGATGCCCCCAGAGAGAAGGGGGTGCAGCAGGAGTGGCTGGCAAGGGATGGCAGAATCTGGACGGGCTGAGTCACAGCAGCGGAGGGAGGATGGGATTTGAAGCAGGGAGCCGTCACTGGGATGGAGTCACCGGCTGGGAGAGCAGAAGAGAGCCTGAGACAGTGGCAGGAGAGAAGTGGGGAGGGACTGGCAGGAGGTGGACACACTGGGTCTCATCTGTTTTCTCTTTGTGAAAGTCACAAACGTTCTGCGAGGAGGGAGGGGGAGCTGACGCTGGGGTGGGCATGGGATGGAAGAGTGAAGCCATGCTGCTGCGGAAGTGGTAGAACGGGAGAAAGAATGAAGCTGTCATGGAAGTCAGCGTGGTCGGAATTCCCAGCGATGCTCCACTGCGTGAGAGCAGGCAGCGGATTTTGGGGGTCAGTCAGGGCTGGGGGTTGACAAGGTAGAGCATGTGATGGGGGGGCAGAGACATCAAGCAGGGAAGACCCTGAAGCATGGAGAAAATCAGCCTCCCGGTCAGTGGAGGAAAGGGAAGAGAGGGCAGGAGGAGAGGGCTGAGAGCAGACATCTGCAGCACTGGTGGACTGAAGGTCACCGAAGGGCGAGAGGGGGGACAGCTGGGCAGTGCTGACGGAGCAGCTGATGATCAGAGAGGGGAGCTCAGCCAGGCAGAAATCGGGGAGAGCCAGGTGGGGAAAGAGCAGGTCACAGGAATGGCTGTTCTGGGGAGTGGCAGGTTGAATGTGGCGGGGAGGGCGAGGAGACATGCAGCGAAGGTCAAGACTCCTGGCTCTGTTCCCCACCCAGCGGCCATGAGAGCCTGTGCACGTCGCTGCCCCTTCCCTGCCTCTCCCCATGCCTGCGATGGATGGTGAGAGATGCTGTTGCTGGACGTGAGGAGCGGCTCTAGCGTGTTTCTCTCACTCCCCCAGGTACGACCTGCAAAGCCTGAGCCTGGATTTCCTGGAGCTGTTGCAGCGCTTCCTGCCCACCGAGTACGAGCTGACGCTGATCCGCAAGTACGAGAAGGAGCAGCGGCCACTGGAGGAGCTGTCGGACGAGGACGTCTTCATGATCAAATTCAGCAAAATCCCTCGCCTTGCCGAGCGCATGAACATCATGACCTTCCTGGGGAACTTCAGCGACACCGCCCAGCTCCTGATGCCGGTACGGCCTGGCCTCCCTGTGCTGTGACCTGGCGGGGGGTGGGGAGGCTCTGACTGGGGTAGTGACGTCAGAACACTCCTGCTGGCACCTCCTCTGGGACTCGATGGGGCTGGGGATGCTGAGAAATGCCACCGGCCTCTAAAGAAAGGCAAGGTGGGGGGAGGGCGTGTGGACTGGGGGATCATGGACATTGACTCTTCGGGGATCTGGCTTCAGATCTGCCCAGTCAGGTCGGGGAGACCCATGGAACAGCTTTGGTGCAGCTCAAGCTAGTTCATTAGCTGTCAGAGCCGCCACGTGGCCTGGGGAACGTGTGCGTGGTCAGCTCGCCCCTGGGGCTGGGGCAGCAGGACAGGATGTGTGAGCCTGTCAGCCCAGGACTGGGGGGGCAGAGGCTGCAGGTCAGGACCGAAGCCTTCAGATGAGCTGTCAATGGTTGGGAGCTTCTCTCTGTGAGTCCAGAACCCGTTTCTTTAGCCAGGCGACCCAGGAGCGATGGTTCAGTGGGTTCGGGGAGGTGGGGGGCAGCCTCGTTTTGGGCAGGGCTTGGGAGGAGGCTTGGATGGGAGCAGGTGCTTCGCACCTGTCTGTGCCCTGTCGGCACCTGCCTAGTGGCTGGGCCATCTCACCTGCCTCTCCCTCCTGTCTGCAGCAACTCAACGCCATCATCGCTGCCTCCATGTCCCTCAAGTCCTCGACCAAGCTCCGCAACATCCTGGAGGTGAGGGGCCCAGGGTCTGACTGGGAGCCAGACAAGACCAGACCAGACACAGCTGGGGAGTGGGGGGTCCCGTCCCAGCATCTCCCTTGTATTCTCTCCCTGCTCTGGGCCATCCCCAAGGGGCTACACTTAGTGGCATGGGCTGGGCTGGGTGCAGCGTCTTACTTGAGAGAAGATGCTGCCAATCGGCTGGTGTCCGGGGCTGCCCAGCTGGGTCTCTGGGGTGAATCTCGGTGCCTGTCTGCCCTGTGGCCAGGCCACTTTCCCAGTCCAAGGGGTGAGGCTGGAAAGTGCCCCCGCTGGCTGGCTGACAGGTGATGAGCACCCCAAGCCCCGACTGCCCATGGGAGCCGCCGTCCGGCAGGGGTGTCTGGCGCTGCCCCTACCTGCTGATGGCTAGCGGCTGTCTCTCTGCAGATCGTCCTGGCCTTTGGGAACTACATGAACAGCAGCAAGCGTGGAGCAGCCTATGGCTTCCGGCTGCAGAGCCTGGATGCGGTACGTTGTGGGGAAGGAGCCCCTTAGCCCACAGATCTCCAGGGCCACCTGATGCTGACGGGCCTGGCCAGGGGTCCTGACACTGGGCACAGGGGAGGCGGGTCGAGCAGGGAGGAGGGGTTTGTAGGGGGCAGGCAGTGGTGGAGGGGGCTGGCAAGAGGTAGATCGTGGAGTCTGGGTGCAGGCCATGGGGTGGTGGGCAGAGGGCGGGTGGTGGCATCTTGGTCCAGGCCCGGGGGGATTGGCGGTGGTGGCTGGGCACAGGCCCTGGCAGGGGTGTTGGGGCGGGCAGTGATGGGGCAGGAAACAGTTACTGCAGTGGTGGTTCTTCAAGATGTGATGCAGCCGTGTACTCCATTTAGGTGCACACCGAAGCCAGGAATTTTGCCTCGCAGCACCCTTGGGGTGGCGCTTGTGCCTCGTGGCCATAGCCCCTCCCCTGGCTACCTGAGCGGTGCCCCCCCAGCCCCTCTCAGTTCCTTTGCACCCAACGCCCATGAGAGGAGCGGGAACAAAGGGTGGGTCGTGGAACAAGCTCTGTGTCACATCTGGAAGAGCCACCGTTACAATCAGGAACCGTTTCCTCTTCTTCGAGTCAATGCAGCCGCGTATTCCCCTTAGGTGCCTCACAAGCAATGCCCAGCCCCGGAGGTGAGGCTTCGACTGTGCCGAAATAGCATAGCAGGACTGCATTACCAAAGCTGGCATTGACCCTGTGTGCCACAGTAACATCACGAGGAAAGCGATCCACTTGGCTGGCGCTCTCATGGAATGGGGGCATAGCCGAAGCTGTTTCCTATGCAGTCTTGATGTAGGAGTTAACCACTTAGAGAATGTCTGTAAGTGGGCTTTCTGGCCCTTCACACGGGCTGCATATGACACACACAGACGAGGTTTCAGTCTTGTCTAGGTAGAAGGCCAGATATCGTCTGACATCTAATGTACAGAGATGCTGCTCTTCTGGAGATGAATGCGGCTGCGGAAGGAACACAGGAAATATACCACCTGGTTCAGATGAAACGGAGAGACCACTTTAAACACAAGTTTTGGGTTCGCCCTTAATGTCACTTTGTCTTTAAAGGGTTGCATGTAAGCTGGCTCTGCCCCCGGAGCCTGCAACTCACAGACTCCTCACAGCTGTTATCGAAACCAGGGAAGCAGATTTTTAACACGAGAGGAAGTTGTTAGAGCCTCGAATGGGAGGTTCCATCAGAGCTGCTAAGACCAAGTGGCGGTCCCAAGATGATGGAGACAAAGGATTCCTTGTACGAATCCTGCTCCCACAATGTGGGAAAACATGAATGGGTGGATGCAATGCTGAGGTCACCTCCAGATGCAACTTCAATGAGCTAAGTGTAAGGCCTGACAGCTGAAGGTGCAGCAGGTAATCCAAGATGTCCTGGATACAAGCCAGCGTCGGCTGAACTCTGTGGGCCAATGACCATGCTGAAAAATGCTTTCATGTTGCAAAATAGGCCATTCTGGTCGAAGGCTTTCTGCTCGTGAGAAGTACCTGTCGAGTAGCCACTGGACATTGCTCTTCCTCCTCATTCAGCCACAGAGCAGCCACGCAGTGAGATGCAGGGAGCTGGGCATGGGATGCAAAGTGCGACCCTGATTCTGAGTGAGCAGGGTGGGATGGAGGGTGGTGACGCACTGGGATGGGTTACAAAGGAGGTGGTGGCATCTCCACCCTTAGAGGTTTTTAAGGCCTGGCTGGGATGGTTTAGTTGGGGTTGGTCCTACTTTGAGCAGGGGCTGGACTAGATACTTCCTTAGGTCCCTTCCAACCCTCATCTTCTAGGGTTCTATGAGTCTTCTAGGGAGAGGAAGGGATGTGGGAGGCTGAACTGACAATGCAGAAAGGTCAGGGAACCAACACTGCTTCAGCCATGCCAGGGCAAAGAGGATGAGCTTGGCCCAATTCGCTTTCAGCTGGAGGACAACCTTATAGGAGAGCCAGTTGCCAGCTGAAGTGGAAGGCATCGGCCAGGAGCCCGGACAGAGGTCCCCTCGAGGCCGGACAGACAGCGTTGTCCATTGTAGCAAACGTCGATTGCTGGGATGCCCTGAGCAGTGAAAATGACCCACAGAAACTGGGCATCAGGGACCAGTCGTGACTCGGAAAAATTCCCCCTGAGGGGGTCGCAGGGTGGTTCTAGGCTTTGGGCAAGTGGCCAGCTAGCAGAGCGATACTCTACCCAGTGCAGAACAGGCATGGCCTGATCGCCTTGTGGAAGAGCCCCCTGGCGTGTGCTTCTCCTACCTGTTCACATCCTACATCTCGTGAGCATGCAAACCACTGAGCCCCTGACACCGTCTAGAAACGTGTGCCAGGCATTGTAAATGGCACGTTGATCGGTAATGACGCTTCCTGCTCTGAGCACAGACCCTGCCCTTCGACCCCAGCCCAGCAGGGAGGCATAAGTGGCCACTGTCCTCGTTGGTAAGGGCTGGATGAAGGGCATGCCCTGCCATACGTTCCCCTGAACCAGGGTCAGCGGAGGGAGGTGGATCACCTTGTCCAAGAGGTGAAGGGTGGAAGGTAAACCACCTTGAACCACATCTGAAGAGGGTGAAGATGCAGCCTGGCAAAGTGAACCACCTGTGTGCATGTGGACATGTGGCGCAGTCGTGGAAGGTGGAGACTGCAGCCCAAGGCAAAGGCAGAGAATCGTCTGAAAATGGTCAGTCAGCAAAACCGGTCTTTGAATCAGAGAGTTTATTAGGTCCCCAAAGAACTCGATTTTCTGAGTGGGGACCGATGCTGACTTCCTGGTGTTTAGGACAAGACACAGATGGTCAAGTAAGCACGATGTACCATGCACATGAGAGAAAGCTTCTTCTATAGACCTGCCCGCCAGTAACCAGTCGTCCAGCTACAGGAAGACATGGATTATCTCCTTCCTGAGGTATGCCATCACCACGATCATACACTTGGTACAAACCCAGGGGGCAGGAGACAGACCGAAAGGAGGGGCTGTGTATTGATAATGGCCGTTTGCCGTGACAGATTGGAGGACTCTTCTGTGGCTCAGGAGAACCATCACATGAAAATGAGTAGATGGCCAGTAGGGACCGGACCTGCTCGAGGTGTGGTGTCTCGGGAGGGTAGGTGGGATGGGGATTTGGAGCGTAGGACCCAGCAGTGCATGGAAAGGGAGCCTGAACATTGAGAAAACGAGCCAGCCTGTCCCCAAGGAAGGTAATGGAAGTCAGGACTGGGCCACCGCTCAAAATGAGTCAAAATGGGCGGTCAGGGAGTGTGTGTCGACTGGTGAAACCCAGAACCTGAATGGTGCCGCTTCTGGGCCGGTGACCTTTCTGGGGTAGTGGGCAGGGAAAGATTGCCCAAGGGGGTTGCGGGCAGTGCTCCTGTCACTGACCCGGGATGGCATCTTGCCCTGCCAGTGTGAACACGTCCAAGGAACACAGGAAGCCCTGGAAGGAATGCAAAGTCCGTCCATTTTGTCCGAAGCCAGCAGAGGTGTCTGCAACTGATGGTGCGGCGGTGGAGGGCAGGACTTGCCACCACGGTAACGTTGCTGGTGCGAAGTCCAGCAGGGCCGAGAAGCTTCCCAGCACCAAGGAGGTCCCTTGCGCCAAGCCTGGCACGGCCTCACTTCCACAGTCTGTGGCAAGGGACCATCGGGATGTGGTGCCGACTGAGTGACCTAAAGGTTCAGCAGCCCGTCCACACAGCGAGGCTATGGGTGCTCTCGCCCTGGTGAAATCCTGGACCACGGGACAGCTCAGGATGGAAAAGCAGAGGAGGTGCACTGCCACCTGATAGGCTGCCACCGTGAAAACAGTGCCGGCATCACCCCGCATTCGACGGACACCCCGGGACCAGAACCAGAGTCGATGGTCTGGGGTTCTCTCATACCCCTTTGGTACCAGGGAGCAGTTGGAAGGACCTGCTCCGTCCGCCGTACTCTTCTTGAAGGAGGATGTGTCTCCATGAGACCTGGAGTGGTCTCATGTGGTCTTATGAGATCTTTTCCTCAGCATCGTCGATGGAGATCTGCTTTTTCCCTCCTCGTGCTGGCACCTCTCACCGAAGGTGAGGGCGCCCTCTGACCTGACGTTGGCCTCGGTGCTGAAACTGGCCTCACAGTCCACTCAAGAAGGTGCTGCTCTCGGAGGCAGTCTCTCGCCCCCCGAATCCATGTTGTGAACGATGTACAAATTGAACACTGAGCTCTGACGGGAGCCTTGCCGAAGCAGCGCAAGCACCGTGTGTGAGGGTCGTTGTTGGGGATCGGCCCCCACACGACACACACTGCATTGGGGGAAACGCTTGCACCGCTGATACAAAGCGCGAACTAACGCACACAGCGAAGTCACAGGAGAAGGAGTTGTGAGTTCAGAGCCATGCAGAGCTCCGGCTCCAGCCCTGGGTGACACGAGGGAACAGAAAGCGGCAGCGATACCCGGGAAGGGCCATGGCTGCAAGATGTGAGCACCGCTTTCTACGGCTGCTGCTAGGCAAAATTCTCTGGCTCCGGCGCGCTGGGTGTGCACACACCTCACTGGGATACACGGCTGCTGCTACTTGAAGAGGCAGGGGCAGCTGTATGCGGGCGCTGGGGAGTACCAGGGGGTGGACGTGATGTCTGGGCCTGGACGCTAGGTTCTGGGGGTGGACACCTGGGCGCAGCCCCAGCCTGACCCTTCCCTCCCCCAGCTGCTGGACATGAAGTCGACGGACCGGAAGCAGACGCTGCTGCACTACATAGTGCGGGTGATCACGGAGAAGTACCCGGAGCTGACGGGCTTCCATACGGAGCTGCATTTCCTGGACAAGGCGGGCACAGGTAACGTGCAAGGCCAGGGCTCAGGGCGGGGAGATGGAGTCCCCGATCCAGCCAGGGCCCAGACCGGGAGCTCAGGGAGGCCCAGGTTCTGCTGCCGTGCCCCGTCCGCACTCACGTCCATTCTCCTCTGCCTACCCAGTGTCCCTGGACAGCGTGTTGCAGGACATGAGGGCGCTGCAGCACGGCATGGAGCTGACCCGCAAGGAGTTCATGCGGCAGGACGACAGCCAGGTGCTCAAAGACTTCCTCAAGGCCAACACTGAGCTGATGGAGAAGCTGCAGACAGACAGCAAGACCGCCCAGGTGGGTGGGTCTTCCTGGGCTGGGGGGGCTGATGCTCTGGCATGGGCGCTGAGCTGAGACCACCCGGGTGGCAGCTGATGCGCTGAGTGGGGGCGGGGCTGAGGGCACCCTTGGCCCGGAAGGGGACTTGGTTGGAAGGCCGGGGGCTGCTGGTGGTGCAGGGGGAGGGCACCGCTGGGCTGTGTGGGGGGCTCTGCCTCACATTGGGAAGGGGGCTGGGGGAAGAGGCAGGGCGGTGTGGGGCAGATGGAGGGGGCGGGGTTGGGAGGCAGGCATTAGAACGTCTGCACAGAGAATGAGCAGCCCTTCGTGCGTTACGCCACCCACCGCGGCAGGGTGCTCCCCGGGGGACGGCTCCGCAGCCCCCCTGGGAACAGGGAGATGGGAGTGGGGTCACCAGGATCCCAGCCCAGATATCCCAGGCCGGGCATGGCCATGCTAACGGATCCCCCCTGCTGCAGGAGGCGTACGAGTCAGTGGTGGAGTACTTCGGGGAGAACCCCAAGACCAGCCCCCCCACCATGTTCTTCCCTATCTTCGTGCGCTTCATCAAGGCCTACAAGGTAGGGGGGCCCAGGAGCCGGGGGGATGGTCCATGCTGCCTTGCGGCCCGTGGGGCGACACTCTGGCCGTGCCAGGACAAGAGGAAGAAAACAACCCTGGGAATCTGCCTTGGCTGGGACTGGCCCATGCCAGCAAGGGCCTGTGGGGCTGGATTGGGGGCAGGCTAGACCTGGGATCCAGAGCCCCATGTCGCTCCCAGCAGGATGACAGCTCAGAGCCCAAAGTCTGCCCCAGGCCCTGCATTGAGGGCCAGCTCCAGCCAGCTCATCAGCTGTGATCCCTGAGAGCTGGGGCTGCCAGGGGATGGGGCGTGGGGGGGTGGAGAGCTCCCGCCAGTCTAACCAGGGGCCGCGCTGTTCTCCCCCCAAGAAAGCGGAGCAGGACATCGAGCTGTGGAGAAAAGAGGAGGCAGCTGTCAAAGAAGTGGAGTCCAATTCCTCTAGCAACCAGGAGCCAAAGGTACAAGCCAAGATGTAACCCCAGAGCTGGGTCCTGCTCCACCCGCAGCCATGACACCCAGCTCTTGCCCCGTGTGCTCATGCAGGGTCCTGTGGTGCCCTTCCCAAGAGGTGGGGTGTCGGCACCAGGTCCCTTGTTCTGCACTCCCTCTCTAAGCCCAGGGTGTCGCGTTGCCCTGTGCTGCTATGCAGCTGCCGTGCTCCATCCTGGAGGTGGCTGCATTCTGTGGGGGGTGAGGTGGTTCTTGTACCTGGCCTGTAAAGCACTTTGGGGTCTCTTCCTGGAGGAGGAGCAGACACTGCACTTTCGAGGCCACGTGGCTGCGGGCACTAACATATCTCCTTTCCGTGGCTGCTGCCACAGTCCCCTGTCCAGAAGGCCAAGCGGCAGCAGATGGACATGATTGCTGAGCTGAAGAAGAAACAGATGGTGAAGGAGCCCCTGATTTACGAAGGAGGAGATGGCGCCATTGAGGACATTATTTCAGGTAAGACCAGCAGGGTCCGCCAGGTGTGGGATTTGAACCCACAGCCTGGCACCCATGGGAACGGGCATTTCAGAAGTACCAGTGGGGCTGTGTAGCCCTGAGCAGTGGTGTTAGCCAGAGCAGGGGAGCTGCAGTCAGAACTCCAGGGGTCTGTTCCCTGCTCCGGCAGTGCCTTACCTGGGGCGAGCTGCATCTGGCTGGGTCTGGGCGTCCCCATCTGTGCAATGGGTGCAGTGGCGAGGGTGCCAGGCGCTGCTATCCCAGTGCCTGAGGGTGTTCCAAGAGCTGCGAGAGCCCAGGCCAGGGGAGGGCCGGGACGGAGCGTTTCTGCCTGGCAGCTGCAGTTCCGTGGAGTGGATCTGCTGGTGCTGTGGGGCGGCTTCCACTTTCCATAACGTGCCTGGCTCTCGGTCCCTCCCAATCTCCCTCCACTATTCCCACATGGAGCAGGCCCCTAACCCGGGGCAGAACTGAACACTCCTGGCAGGGGCGAAAGCTGGGAGCAGGCCGGGGCCTCGCCTTTTCTCTGGAGCATCCCTGCGGCTCCAAGCCGAGCTCCTGGCCTGGGCGTGGGACTGAAACTCTCTGTGCTCCGCGGTCTGTCTCTGTCGTACATCCTCAGCCTCACCTCCTGCTGCCGCTTTCTCTTCTCCCCTCCCCTTCTGCTGCCTCTCGCCCTGCTCAGCTCTGAAGACGGTTCCTTTCACAGCCCGGACAGGCAAGCGCTCGTCCAGGCTCTTTTGTGAGGCCAGCTTCAATGAGGAGAGCCCCCTGTAGCTTCCAGCTGTAGGTAACCCCTGCATGGGGGCTGGGCCCTCAATGGCGTTGGAGGGGCTGGGCTGGAGGAGCCAGCTCCGCAGGTGAAGCGCTGGGGTAGGGGGTGCCGCTTTCCTGTGCACCTGCCGGGAGCTCGCCTGTCCCCACCTGAGCTGGGTGCGCTTCGGACGGCAGGAAGCTTTTCGGCTGCCACCTTCTCCTGCACTGCACGACAGTCATGGTGGCGGTAGGTCGGGTGTTCGCGTCTGTCTGGCCCTGCCCTGCCCATGCTGCTTGGGCTTGGGATCTTGTCTGCACTGAAGCTGAGGAGGGTTGGGCCTGGTCTGTACAGGGACGCAGAGGCTGATGGATGCAGGCGGTGGCATTCTTCCCCCGGCGTCAGCACTGAACGGGAGCCCCAGCTGGGGCCTGGCGCCGGCCCATTTACGCCGGGCTGTTGGCAAGTGTTGATCGTGGCGGTCCGCTTTCCTGCATTGCCTGCTGGATAGGACAATGCCCCCAGCCCACGCCACAAGGGTTGGGTGATGGGGCCCGGCCACTCCTGGGGTGGGGGAAAGGCCCCGTTGAGGTAAGCTGCTCTCATATCCTTGGGTCAGGCCAAAGGGCTGCATGGTTCCCCCTGCTAGTCGGAAATCAGATTCCAACCACGCGCCATGTTTCTCCGGATACAGAGCTGCGGAACCAGCCGTACAGGCGCGGCGACACCGGCCGGTGCAGCGCCAAGAAGCGACCCGTTGGCCAGACCCTCCAGGTGACCTCCGACATCTCGCTGTGACCGCCCCGCCTGGCGCGACGCCCCCCCGCCAACTGGAGGAGGCCTGCCAGCATCACCGCCCCTGCCCCACCAAAGGAGCGGAGGTGGCTCTGCCCCATAGTGACTGGGTCGGCATCGCCACGGGGCTGACCCAAGGACTCGAACACAGAGGGGAACATCTCTGCCCACAGCTTCAAGCCGCTTAGCTGCTCAGCATGCCATCTGGTGCCACACACACCCTTCACCCCCCAAACCTCCAGCACTAGGGTCTCCCCATTGTCATGTCGCGGCTGCCTGGCCAGTGGCCAATTCACGTGCTCTGGGCGGTGGGAGGAAGAGGGAATGTTGTACATGTATCAGCTGCTTGGGACAGGAGTCATCCACAGGGAGAGGAGAACAGGCTTCGGGTCCTGGCAGCAGTGGGCAGCCCTTGCCCTCCTTTCCATGGGCCCATCCCTCTTCTCCCTCAAGCAACACCACATGCTCAGCTGGACCACGGCGGGCCCCTCCCGATATGCCAAGGGGGAGACCAGCTCATGGTCTGTTCTAGGCCTGCCTTCCTGTTTTCTGGTGCTTAGGAGACGCTGTCTTGCTTGGGGGCCAATCCATCGGCCTCCCTCCACGCTGCATCTTGCCCTGTGAATTGATCTCCCCATCCCTGGCCTGACTACCGCTGCATTAGGTCGGCTCCTGGCCCCGCCTTACTCCTCGCCCAGGCCCTGGTGGAGTCGGGACAGGGAGCCCAGCCCTGGCTGCAGGTGAGAGCGAGAGGGCAGTGCTAGGCTGCATTGCAGGGAGAGGCTGCTGCACAGCCCTCGATGGCTGGCAGGTGTGACTAGGTGCCCTGCCGTACCGCAAATAGAGGGCTCTGTCTTATAGCTGCAGCTATATCCCCCCAGGAGAAAGTTGTCCCAATTAGGCACACTGGTCACCTGGTATTTTCAATGTCTTCCTTGGATTTCTCTGTCCGCCGGGCTACGGGGCAGGAGGGAACACCACGATTCCTGCCTGGGCTCATGCTGTGAGCAGCCCGATGGAGCAGGGAAGCGCAGAAGCAATGACAATCAACGGGGTGAAGCGTCACTGTTCCCTTTGTCACCACAGGGTGTCACTCTCGCCCCACAGACGCTGTATCCCTGGAGCGGGACTGGGGCCCAATCTCAGCCCCAGCTCCTGCCCTGCCCTCAATGCAGGGCCTTTCCCAGGCAGACGAGTGACAATCAGACCACCTCGTGCTGGGCTACTGTAGTTGGCATGAGGGTGGCGCTCAAAACCTGACGCGCACATGAGTGGCGGGAGGGGTGCACCCGTTGGCAGGTGGCTGCAGAGGGTGACTAGCTGCCCTGATTGTATAGGGACAGTCCCGATATTCTGGGATTTTTCTTAGATAGGCACCTATTACCCACCCCCTCCTGTCCTGATTGTCACACCTGCCCTCTGGGCACCCAAGCCGTGCAATGCAGGCTGCGCCTCAGGCACCTGGCTCCAGCCAGCTGCAGCAAAGCTAGGCCAGCACCAGCATACCCCAGCACCAGCGAGACCTGGACGTGCAGCGCCCCATCCCCCATCCATTTAGCCCGCGGAGTCCCATGAATCAGCACCATTTGCTGTCGGAATTAAGCAGCGCGGTGCTTGCTGGAGCATAGGAGCTTGCGGGGCCAGCGGACTCCCTGCTTCCAAGGAGTATTTACCACTGTGCTAGCCGCCTTCTCACCCTGCTTCAGAGCTCACAGCCGCCACAGCGCCTTGTGCTAGGCCCGGCCGCCGGTGCAGGCCCAGCCACATTTGTACGCCAACGCTGTGATCGCTTTCTGCTGTAATTAAGAGGCAAAATGCCAGCTTGCTTGGCCTCACAGTCACATGCTCATCGCTGCAGGCGGGGCAGGGGGTGGGGGGGAATGAATGTGTAACTTATACAATGCCTTTAAGCAAAAAGCTGTAAAGAAACAGGCCCGGCGACTTTGTATACATTATTTTTATATGCTGTTGGGGCAGGGCCTGGTTTAATCCAAAGCAGATCTTGCAATAAATCCTCTACGGATCCAGCACCTGACTGCTACAATGAGGCTGCAGTGCCTAATATGCCTGCCTCCTGCGGGAGGGGGTGAAATGTCTCTCTCTCTCCCACCTGTGCATGCGGGACTGGGGGGGGAGCCTTAATATCTTCTGGTGGACTAACCTGGATTGGTGGGAGCTCCGTGTAAGCTTGACCACAGCATTACGTGTCCCCCTCCCGCTGATCCAATGGAAAAATCTTACCTCCCCTCCTCCCCCGTCTCTCCCCTGCATGGAACAGCAGCAGGGAGCAGCTCCACGCCCCAGCAGGGAGCTGAAAGAAGAGGTTGGCTGGGACAATTCAGCAAGAGCATCACCCACTCGGAGCTCAGGCCCCCCAGCTGCCTCTCCCACACTGAGCAATACGTTGGAGTCACTTTCCCACATAATCAATTCCCGCATTAGCTGGGGCGCTGAGGCGTTCATGCCAGAGGGGAGCTGCTGGCATGTTACTGAGGAGCAGTTTGAGACCCAGCAGCTCCAGGCCCCTAGAGAGCCGCATGGGGCAGGACCTTCCCCCTCCCCCCTCCCAGAGCGCTCAGCTTACCGTTCGAAGTAACGGCATACTAATGTGGGGACTTACTGCAATCATAAGAGGAAGCTGTGGAACCTCTTTCTGAGGCACCAGTACTTGGTTTCCGCTGCAGTTGGCGGCCTAGGCCCTGTCTAAGATATGCCAACCCTTGCACGTGGCCCTGTCACTACAGTTACATTTCACCACAGAGCGAGGCCCGTTACGTATTTCCTAATGGCAAATTAGCTCGTTGGCCAGCAGGGCCAAGTGACTGCTCGACTGATAGCTCTATCTTCCGCAGCCTAGCCCTCTAGCAGGAGGTCGAGTAAAAAAGGATATTTAAAAAACCCTACAGCTTAGGTTATCAGAGTTGTAGAAAATCGACACTGCTAGTGTGAAACACCAGCACAGCTGCAGCAGCCACCACCGGATGTGAAAAGCAGCATCCAGGGAACAGCTGAGCCTTTGGATAGCTACATGGGATGGCCACCCTTTTAGTTGCCATCTCTGTGCCTTGGCCTGTGTCACGAGTTGCCTCTAAAGTTACACTTAAATACCATCCGCGCCAGACGGCACCAGTGCTCATGCATGCTTAGGGCTCTTACAGAGCAGGGTACCTTTCTTCCAGGCTATTTGGCTCTTACTAGAGAACAGGCAACAACGCTATGGGAGAACGCGTGTTTTCAACAGTGAAACTAATCAAGACAAGCCTTACAGCTGAGCACACTCCAAGGCCGGGCACACATAAGCAAATAGCCTTTTAGCCGCATCAGGCTACACTGGGCTGAATGAGGAACCAGGAACACAACAAGCCCATAGACACGCTCAGTGAGCAGTCAACAGGGGAAGCCACTGGGCTGAGCTAGTGCTCCACTGACTGAGCAAAGAAAGATTTCAAACCCAAGCCAAGTTGTTTAGAGATTAGTGGGTCCGATTGGAAGTGGCCTCAAGCTCGATGCTCAGTTTATTGGTAGCTTTTAACATTAAAGCAACCCATTTTCTCTCCTCTCAGAGACAGATAAAAATGGTCACTTGCCTATACGGTAACTGGTTTTGAGGCATGGATAGGCTCCACGGGGGCGTCCATGAACCCATATGTACAAGAGTAGTGGTTGCACATACGTTGCATGGCCAAGCGTACATATGCTCATTAGGACTGGCCAAGTAGATTACGAGCCAAATTTCTAGGCCTGGACATTGTTTTCAGTGCAAACTTGTTACAGCTAATTTATACCCCCACTTAATTAAAGTTGCCTGTGTAGAAGTTGCACTTTCTGCCTGCTGTTGGCATCTCCAGTAGCTAGTCAGACACTGCTAAGCACTTCTCCCTAACTGATCATGAGACAAACTGGCAGTGACTTGACTTACCCTGAGAGCCCCTATGTCTGCATCGCAATCAGGGGGTGCGACTGCACAACTGGTACGATGCCACCCTTGAACCTGATGTAGAATATTCTGCAGTGCTGACACACCTTCGCCACCAAAGGGTATGTTTATGCTGCAAGCAGGAAGAGGGATTGGAGCATGTTCAGCCATACCCGAGTCAGCTTTGAACCAGCAAGAGTAACAATAGCAATGAGACTCTGGCAGCAGGTTAGCCCTGCCTCCTGAGGGTCCTGCATACTCAAGCAGCAGCTTCATCCCTCATATTACTCGAGCTGCTAGCTCAAAGCTATGTCAGCAGTACATCTGGACACGCTGCACTCACCCACGCAGACTACAGTGCAGACATGTACCTTCTCCATCAGTGCATCAGCATTACTGGGCATTGCACAGCAGCTGGAGTGGAGTTACTCTCGAGAACACAGTCGGGGGGAGGAAAAATCTCCAAGTGGAGCACCTGCAACCCTTCCTGCTCCTGCCACATTCACTCCCCACACAGCATCACAGATCCAGGTACGTTCAAACAGCCTAGAGACCTAGTGCTATCCCTAGGTCTTTAAAAAGCCTTGTACTCTGACAGTTGGAGGCTTTCTTTGGTGCTCTGTGCCTGCTGATGCCCTGCAGTCTAGAGCCTGGCACCTGGTCAGGGTGGAGGTGCCAAACGATGCAGATTGTTAACCCTGGGAATGCTGCTGTAGGTGACAATCAGAAGTCCTGCATTGGCTCACTTGGCCCACCCGCTTCCAGTGTAGGACAGTCCCAACAGCGTTTGCTAGGGTCTTGTCAAATTTACTTTCAAACATTGGGCTTTCCCCACTTCCACAGTGCATTTTTCAAGGTATCCAACCTAGGTTTCTCCTCCTCACCTTCATATGTCAGTCGCCTTCAGGTCCCTCTCCGTAGACACCGCCAACATGCATCCACCAAGGCACACTAGAGGAATGCTTGGCTAACATGGAATCTAGGCTATGGCTGTAGCAGAGAAGAACCAACAGACTTTGTCTGCTCTAGTTTTAAGCTTAGGCCTGATGAAGTAGTGGGTTGGCAGTTAGAGGCCCACTTTCCCCCCTCCCAAGAACTTCCCTGGCTTCACTGGCCCTTAGTGGGATGAGAGGGGTTGGACCTGTTTGAAAGCTGTAACCAAACCAGGATCAGGAGCCCCTGGCACTTCAGTAACAGAGCTAAAGGAACCTGACAAATACCATTAGACAATCCCACAACATTCATTCAGAGACAGAACCACAGACAATGCTGCTAGAATAATAAAGAGCTTTATTTTTTCCATGGACAGGTCAGCTTGATTTTTTTTTTTAAAAAAAAGGTGTCATCCATGTAAAACTGTTCAATCCTATGGAAAAAGAGGGCAGCTTCCACCTATAGAAGTAGCGCCCATCTCCCCCCAAACCATAACAGCTTCTTGTTATTGCTTTATCTTCAGTGGCAGAGTTTTGGGAGGGAGCCGTGTGCGTCATCTGTTGCTTCTCCTTCATCCTCTGCTCCCTAAACTGTGGTTCTTCACTGGACAGGGACCACGTAATAGCAAGCAGCATCTTCTTACTCAACCTGCACGTTCAGTCAGATCTGCTGATTCCAGCAACAAAAGCTTTCACCCACACTGCGCTCCTATTAGTGCTGCAGAGCCACCTGGCTGCAGGGGGAGGGACCTGGAATCTGGCTCAAGCAGCAACAGACACATTAATGAAGTTGCAACAGCAGATTTTCATCGGCAACAGGAGTCAAGCAGAACCCAGTGGAGTCCGAGCGGAAAGCCAGCTGCTATTTGCGAGGTAAATTTAACCTGGAATCATTGAGACAAACATGGTACCAACAGGCACCTTATGGCACTTCAAAGACAATAAGGAAAGGTGTGTGGGGTTTGTGGTACCAGTTAATAAGAGTCAATTCTGTCCTTGTCAGCTGGGAACAGCTCATCTGACAAACTGGCACTCGTCACATGGAAGTTGGTTCATACTGAGAGGAGGCTACAATGAGGAGGACAATATCGGATTTAAGGTGGATGAGAGACATGGAGTGGAGATACTAGCTAATGCTGGTGTGCCAAAGTGCAGGAGGACATACACATCCTGCCTACCTGGATTCACAAGGATTTACATTTTACTCATCATTCAGGTAAGTTCCCTGCAAACAAAGGACATTTAATGCTATAAGTAAAATGTAGCGCTCAGTAGCTCTCAAAACATTAGGGCTGCTGCATTTTGCTCTAGTGTTTAGCAGAGTTTGACACCACCAGATTAAGAAGAAAGGCCAAAGTCAGCAAGGAGAAACTGGCAAAATTATGTAGTGATACCAGAATGAGACTAAGTGTGGGAGCAGAGGACAGGAACTGTTCACTCTCTGGGGTGGCTGGCAATAGTTATTTTACACCAACCCATGCTGAGAGCTGTTGATTATAATGCTTTGGTTTTCTTGATGGAGGACAGAGAAATTCCTGTTCACTAGGAGAAGAGACAGAACCTGAATCCCCAGTATCATTGAATCTGCTGCCGTGCACCACACCTTGGGGTCTGGAGTTCCTCAGCTCAATGGAAAGAAGTTCCAACCCTGGCAATGCCAACTCAGCTGTTCCTTCCTCCTAGGCAGTAGGACAGATCCATGCCCTTTATGGCTTCTGAAAACAGACGTCATGCAGGCTCTCCATCACAATTAAAAGTTTAATTCCTATGACACTTTTCTTAAGAGTAGAAGTTTAATGTAACAAGTCTCCCCTCTTTGTGGGACTGCCACGTGTTATTTGCTAGTTGGCTACTGCTAGACCCCCGAGCTAGTTGCATTTCAGCTGCAATAGATATATATGCTGTATAGTTTGTTAGGTATTTTGGGATGAAACGTGTAGAAATACCACCACACTTCTGCTCAAAAAAACCTCTGCTTGTAGAATTCCACTCTCATCTTGGCGTTCACGTTTTCAATAGCTTTGATTTTCTGATTCAAGATTTTTGATTGTGTAATACAGCCGGAAACATTGACCACACAAGGAAGCATTGAAGATTAGAGGCTTAATAGACTTGAGTCTTCCAATAAAGGCGGAGCAGAACTGTACTGTAGTCCAGCGTAACTTGCAAGTTTCACTGTAAATTGGATAGAGCACTGGAGTGGAGTCAGGAAAAAATGGGTTCTATTCCCAGCTCTGCCATGGATTCAGAATGTGGTTTTGGCAAGTCATTTCATTGCTCTTGCCTCATGTTTTCTGCAAAATGGGGATGATACTTGCTTCCTTATAGTAATGCAATCCAACAGAGCCATGGATCCAACAGAGGACTTGCGAAGTGCCTGTCATTCAGTGACCATGGCATGCTTCATAGAGATTGAATCAAGCTGCCATTCCTCCCACCAGTATTCTATCCATCAGATGGACAAATTGACACCCAAAGAGATTATGTCAAGTCACAGCATGTCAATGGCAAAACTGGGAACAGAATGCAGGAATTCAACTCTCAAGCCTCCTGCTCTAGGCACTAGAGCATGTATTCCCTTCCTTGATCTATATATTGCTTACAATAATGAAAGAGTGGGATAATGCAAGGTCTCTGTGGACCAGAAGAACTAAAGAGAGGATCGCTGAAATCAGAGATGAAAGGAAATCCTTTCCTGGAGAGGGGCTCTAATTCTTTTCAGACTAGAAACTAGTCTCATAAAACAGTGTGCCTACTGGGATGGGGAGCCTGCTGGGAAAGGGAACTGGGAATACAAGGATTTCATTACCAATCCTAAACCTGGCCAGTTACAGCTTCTGATTTTCCCCACTGCTCTAATCTTAAGGCAGCGATGCTATTCAAAAACTACAGAAACAGAACACATCTTCCACCAAGAAGGGCATTTGCCACCTCCTCACATACCAAACTGCTACACTCAAGATCCCTCCCTGAAAGGTCCCCAACTACTGACTTCATGGAGGAGTTCCAAGCAATGGGTGCGTTCAATCCAACTGCCAGCACTCCTGGGAAGTGCTGAGGCACAGCAGGATGATCCTGTTCCTCCATGCAGGAGTTCCTGACCACGGCATGCAATCTCAACATTTACACAGCCCCCACTTTAGAGTGCGCCCTACGAGGACAGCACCTGCCTAGAGACTGGATCCAGACCCAAGAGCAAGGAGTTGATGCACTAAAGCAGTGAGTAGCCGCACCCAGTAATCCTAGGTCAGTAAGAAACATTGATAGCTACATTTGATGCTTATCAGGTGAAGCTGGTTGTGGGCTTCTGCAATTCCATGCTTCAACACAAGGCAGTGATTCTCCAAAGCCAAGCGCCTTACGGTCTATTCTCCAGCTGACCATGCTTGACTCTCCAGGTCCAACCGAAACTGCAGTCAGGAGCAAGGGTGCACTGCAGCTCTATTCCAGAGTCAGGAACTTCCATGTCATAGCGCACAGGTTGACCTTCCTTTGTAACGAGGCTGAAAGCAGAGGCCAGTATCTGTGAACCAGAAAAAACAAAGCTGAGTGGCCCTTGGCAATTCAGTGCATGACAGGAATACTCTCTGAGCAGGCCCTACTCTAGCTGGCTCACAGAACTCGGACCAAGGAAAAGTGCAAGGAGAAAGGACGTTCATGTCCTAACTTTCCTCTGGTGACAGAATATTTCAGAAGCCAAACACAGTTGGTATTTATCCTGCAGCTGGATTTCCTCAGTCTAGTGCCTACTGCTAGCTTTTCATTAACTGGGACGGCTATGTTAGCTCTGACTCCTAGGGCCTTTTCCCTTTAGCTGGGCATCTTTGCTTTGTGATCCTTAAGTGAATGGCTTATCTCAAACGGAGACACCGCCAACCGTACAAATACTTTACACTTTTACAGCCCCTTTATTCTAGGAAGATCAAAGCATTTTATGACCAAACCTCACAATCCTGTGACATTGGTACGCCCTCCTGCCTCTCTCCCACCTTCTAGTCTCCAGCTGAGGCGGCCCACAGTATTCCCACTGGAAACCGGTAACACCCCCTCGAAGCTGGCTGTGGCCATTATAAACTGATGCACAGCCATTTTCTCTAGCTGACATTCATTGCATGTCTCTCCTATGCAAGCACTATTCTAATTTCCCTAGAAAACCCACATCTCCCATCAGAGGCGCCCCAGCTGTCTGAACAACCACCATCTCCCAGCGTTGTCTAGAATACTGGCATGCAAGTCAAGAGGGGGTATTTAAGTGGACTAGTTCATTAACTCCCCAGCCACCAGACTGGCCACCAGCAGAAGCCCATTACTGGCCAGCATGCCATGACCCCGCTGGAATCACAGCGCTCCGCTTTCTCCTCACCTGGCTGCTTATTCCAGTGGCAATGTCGCCCACCTTGGTCCTGTGGAACTCTCGGATATGAAGATTTTCTCCACTTAGCAACTGGATCTGGACTTTCACCCCTGAAACATCAGAGAGCCATTAACTCCTGCTGCGGGCGTGGTGGAATTGCAGTCTCTTGCTCCAACATACAAGTTGTTCTAGAGGAGCTCAGCCAGCATCCAATGCCCTGGTGTGAGCCTGAGGTACTGATTTTTTTGCTGCCAAGTGTTTCATGTGCCTAGGTTCAAGAATCCAGAGGCACTGCAAACTTGTTTGAGGCACAGAGCCTTACCTGTTAAATGGACGCATTCAGCAATTTTCCTCTGGCTGCCTTACAAAAGCATATGTGCTCAGAAGCTAGCGACCTGATCTGCAAGGGCCTGAGCACCCTATGAGCTCACAAGGAGCTGCGGGCACAGCCTCTCCGATGCTCATGTGCTTGTACACCAGAGGAAATGTCACAGGCTCATACATAGGCTTGGCGAGACCCTGTCCCCACCTTCCAGGTATTGTTTCCTTTGTACTGAGGGGGAGCGAAAACTTGGAAACAGTGGCATACTGACGGGGGGAGGTCTAGATCTCCAGGTGCTGGCCAGACCCTCCACAACGCGCAGGTAGCAGAGGGTGCATGAGGCTCTGAGTGGGAGAGGTGGGCATCCCACGGGGGGAGGGAGTGGGGACGGGAGCCGGCAGCGGCAGCAGAGCCATGCCAGAGCTGGGCTCTACCACCGCCATGAGCACCAGAAAATCTCCAGGGTGTAGAAGGAAGAACATGGCATCCTCCTTCTTCCCCCGACAGGTACAGAGCGCCCCCCCCGCAGCAACTGGAGGGTGGCACCGTCTGGTGAGAGCCAGGGCCCGTCCCCTGCTCTGTGCGGGGTGCGCTTGAGGCTGGGGGTGGGAGCCCAAATGTAAGCATTGGCCCCCGGGCGCTGGAAATCCATGGTACACCACTGCTTGGAAGAGCCACTACTCCACGCACAGTGGCAACTGAACCATCGCCCACCCCCTCAAGTTATGGGGGAGCGGTGTCCAACCCGTTTACACCAAGATGCGGAGACACAACTAGACTCACCATTGAAATAGCTGGGGGTGTCTGTGTGCCGACTGCGATACAGCAGGTTGTTCCAGCTGAAGCTCTGCCCATCGGTCTGGCTGTTCCAGGAGTGAACCCCAGAGCTCATGGTGTCCCTCAGGCTCTGAGAGGCCTTCAGAGAGTTCTGAAAAAGTAACCACCCCACTCAATTCTCTGCGGCTGCAGTTGCCAGCACAGCACCAATAGAACTACTACCATTCAACCACAGCGAGAGCACGCTGGAGCATTTCATGAGTGCCCGTGCTGCAATGTCTGAAGAATAGTGAATCACCTCCATGGGACTGTGTTCTGTGGAGGCGATTCTCTGTTCTACATCACCCACGGATCTACCCAGAGGTACCAGTGAAGGCAGCACGTCCAACGGGCTATACGTCCATGTTTCCAATGCTGGTGCCTCCATACCTCCCATTTTACAACAGAAGGCAGATGCCTCCCCTAACCCACAATGCAGCTGCTGCTGGGATCTGTTTATTTACCTTCTCGCTGGCATCAGACACAAGAGGGCTGTCAATGCTGAGACACGAGAGCATTTGCTCCTGCTCCTCCAGAGAGTACGGCTGCGACAGACTGTTCAAAAACAACTCTAAAAACGAAAGGGAGAGGAAACAGTGAAATGTGACTTGTTCTGCTCCCATGCCTCCCCAACCCTCTCCCTTTCACCATAATGAACACTTTAAACCCTGATTGAAGGGTACCAAAGAAGTGCAAAGCTCTTACAAATACCACATTTCCCTCAACTCCCCTGTGAGGTAAGTACTGTTGTGCCCACTGTAAAGGAGCAAGTGACATTACTGGCCAAAGCAAGAGCTGGGAATGGCACCCAGGAGTCTTAACTCAGTACTCCGATCACAAGGGCACCTCACCCTCCCTCCCCGCCCCCAGACCAACCTACTTTGTGTCTGGTGAATACTTAGCCAAAGTGGAGTTTAAGACAGGCCGAAACCCTGTAACCCCAGCTTTGAGAGTATTCAGAGCTCACAAGGTGGTAGAGGCTGGAGTAATGATCTGACTACAAGTCCTCCCAAAGGTTAATCCCCAATTTGTGGCACCAAGCAATTCTCTTAACCAGAATTTCCTTCTCTACTGGAAGAGCAATACTGCAGTAATACAGCCCTACTGTACCCAACAAGAATTTGCCAGAAGTGTGTTATATGTAAGGACTTTAGATTATTGAAATATTGTTCCTGCAGCTTTCCAGCTCATTCGTTACATGACAGAAGATGCTTATCTACATCAGGAAAGAGCACATCAATGTTATTCCATGCAAAGGAAAGGACTAAAACTTGACCAATGTGCTCCTGCTGAACTTTCCCAGACACTGGGAATCAAGCTACTTGGCTGCAGGTCACAGGAGATATACTTCCCACAATTACTTGTCTGGGAAGTTCCCCAGTTTACCAGGCAGATCTTAGCTGGACTAGTCAGGTTTTCACAGCTCCCATCAATTATGCTTCATCCAGCATAACAAGGATGGGGTTTGATGCAACCAAAAGATATCTACAGGTTAGAGCTCACACGCTTCTATCTGGAGCATATGCAAATGATCTATTCTGTGGTGTCTAGGCTCTGCAACTGAATGGGGGCTGAAAAGTGGCAAGGCACTACAGCCCTTCATTAAGGAAGGGCAGAATAACCTAGAAGCACCACCCAGAATCCTGTAACAGGATTAATGTACTAGTGGTTGAGAGCCTCTGATCTTGATAATTTGGGCAGTATAACAAATGAGTTTTCCCTTTTCTTGGGACAGTGAACACCAACACCATCTCTGTGCACCAAAGAGAAGGGCTGCGATGAAAGCCAGAAAATACCAGCTACATTATCACGTACCAAGCTGTGTTAACAGACAGTAGAGAGCCAGTTTCCATGTTACCTATTTCCAACTGCTGCAGCTCCTGTTCTGAGATCGTTGTTGCCCGTTCTGAGCAGCTGCTGTTCTTGGTGGGGACAGGAGCCAGGTTGGAGAGGGACGGTGGATCACAGACCCTAGGTAACTCCTTGCACAGATTCCAAGGGATTACCTCAGTCTTCTTGGTTAGCTCCAGAGATGGTGGCTGCAGGCTTTGTGTTAGGCAAGGAACTTTTAATGCTGACCCAGGGCTAGCCACAGTCTCAGAAACTGCGCTGACTGTTGGGGACAGGGAGAGGTGTGGATTGTTTTTTTCATCGAAAGACAAGCGTCTAGGTTCTCTGTATTCTCTCCAGGGAGTCTTCGCATCTCCCACTATAAAACAAAGGCATGTATAAGGACTGCTAAATAGAGAGAGATGCAGCATGCTTCTACTGCGGGCAGCAGCATATCTTGCTGTGGAACACCCAAGGGCTTCAAAAGATGAAGTAGTAGCTTTCCTAACATATTACAAAGTCCCAATGGGATCGATACTGAAGAAAATTTTAGATCGTCTCAAAGAAGGGCCATTAGCATATGGATAGGTTTTATTTATGGATGTGACAAACACGCTATTTTCACATTTGCTAGATATCACACACCAGCTGTTTGCTGTTGGACAGTGAGAGACGTGTGGGTCTCGGGTTGCCTACCACAGCCTTGGCTCACACTAACATTAGCCTCACACAAAACACAACAACATCTGCTTCCAACAATGGAGAGAGATGCAAGAGCACATGCCAGGGCTTAAAATAGTAGAGTCGCTATCTGGACTGTGAACTCATCCAGGCTCCTTTCCTGGTGATTGATATGGACAGGGTTGTCTCATAGACTCATAGGTCAGAAGGGACCAATATGATCATCTA